>RXID01021578.1:7500-73840 GCA_005019695.1 Trichopus zeylanicus subsp. travancoricus
ATTCCTATTGCTACTACAACCCCTACTACTACTACTGCCCCAACTCCAACAACAACTACTCCTATTACTAGTCCTACTCCAACTCCTCCTACAACTATAGCTACTATTACTACTACAACTACTACTATAACAACAACAACTACTCCTACCACTATAACGGCAACAAAAACTACTACTACAAGGACTGCTACCACTAGTATGACTTATACTACTACTACTGTTGCTGCTGCTGCTACAACTACTACGACTTCTACTAGTACTTCTACAACTTCTATTACTACTTCTACTGCTACTATTGCTACTACTACTACTTGTACTCCCCCTACTACTGGTACTGCTAGTACTACTATTACTCCCCCTACTACTGGTACTACTACTACTAACACTACCACTACTACTACTACTACTAGTACTACGACTACTACCACTACTACTACTACTCCTACTACTGGTACTACTACTACTAACACTACCGCTACTACTACTACTACTAGTACTATGACTACTACCACCACTGCTACTACTCCTACTACTGGTACTACTACTACTAACACTAACACTACTACTACTACTACTACTACTACTACTATTTGAACAACTACTACTACTACTATTTCTACTACTGCTACTACTACTACTACTACTCCTCCTCCTCCTCCTCCTAATCGTAGTACTACTACTACCACCACTACAACTACTACTCCTGCTATTGGTGCTACTACTACTAACACTAACACTACTACTACTACTACTACTACACCAACTACTACTATTTCTACTTCTACAACAACTACTAGTACTACTCCTACTACAACAGCAACAACATCAACAACTACTACTACTACATCGACTTCCACTACTACTCCTACTACTACTATTATTACTACTGGTACTAATAGTAATACTAATCCTAGTTCTACTACTACAATGGCTACCACTACTACTATTAGTCCAACTACATCTCCTCCTCCTGCTACTACTACCACAACTACTACTACTTCTACTTCTACAACAACTACTAGTACTACCCCTACTACTGCAACAACAACAACAACAACAACAACTGCTACTTCTACAACAACAACTACTACTACAACTACATCGACTTCCGCTACTACTACTACTACTACTACTGCTACGGCTACTAATACTAATACTAATCCTAGTACTACTACCACAACGACTACGACTACTACTATTAGTACAACTACATCTCCTACTACAACTACACCTAACGCACCAACTACTACTCTTGCTGCTGCGGTTATTACTACTATTGCTGTTGCTACTCCTTTTACTACAACTGCTGCTGCTGCTATTAATACTACTACTACTTCTACTACTAGTAGTAGTACTACTATTGCTACTACTACTATCACCACTACTACAACAACTACTCTTACTACTACTCCGAGAACAACAACAACAACAACAACTACTGCTACTACTATCACGACTTCTACTACTACTACTACTACAACTTCTACGATTTCTACAACAACTATTACTACTGCTACTATTGCAGCTACTGCTGCTCATACAACTACGGCTACTACTACTACTACTATTACTATTATTATTATTATTACTACTACTACTACTACTTCTACTACTAGTACAGTTGCTACTACTAATACTCCTAGTACAAGTAATACAACTACTAACAATAAAACTACTATTACTACTACCACTACGACTACTGCTAGTACTACTACAAATCCTACTTGTACACCTACTGCCACTACTACTTATACTAATACTATTATGGCTACTGTTATTGATACCACTGCTAATCCTAATACTCCTGCTTTTATTGCTACTACTACTACAGTTACTTCTACTACTACTACTACTCCTAACAGTCCTACGACGACTACTACTGCTGCTATTACTACTACTACTACTGTTACTACTAGTAGTATTATTACTACTGCTATTAATAATAATAATACTACTACTACTAGTACTGCTACTGCTACTAATACTAATAATAATCCTAGTACTACTACCACAACGGCTACCACTACTACTGTTAGTACAACTACAGCTCCTACTACTACTACACCTAACGCACCAACTACTACTCTTGCTGCTGCGGCTATTACTACTATTGCTATTGCTACTCCTTTTACTACTACTGCTGCTGCTACTGCTGCTATTAATACTACTACTAGTAGTACTACTATTACTACTAGTACTATCACCACTACTACAACAACTACGCTTACTACTACTCCGAGAACAACAACAACAACAACTACTGCTACTACTACTATCACAACTTCTACTACTACTACTACTACTACAACTTCTACGACTTCTATAACAACTATTACTACTACTACTACTATTGCTGCTACTGCTGCTCCTACCACTACTGCTACTACTACTACTACTACTATTACTACTACTACTACTACTACTTCTACTACTACTACAGTCGCTACTACTACTACTCCTACTACGGGTAATACAATTACCAACAATAAAACTACTATTACTATTACCCCTACTACTACTGCTAGTACTACTCCAAATCCTACTCGTACACCTACTGCCACTGCTACTTATACTAATACTATTTCAGCTACTATTATTGATACTACGACTAATCCTAATACTCCTGCTTTTATTGCTACTACTACTACAGTTACTGCTACTACTACTACTACTCCTAATAGTCCTACGACGACTACTACTGCTGCCATTACTACTTCTACTATTGTTACAACTACTAGTATTATTACTACTGCTATTAATAGTAATAATAATAATAATAATACTATTACTACTACTACTACTATCACTACTACTACAACAACAATAACAACAACAACAACTACTACTACTCCACTATTACTCCTACTTCTACACCAACTGCCACAACTACCCCTACTACTGCTGTTACTGCTATTACTACTAATACTACCACTAACCATAATACTCATACTCTTGCACCTACTACTACTACTATTACTACTAATACTACCCCTACAACTACTACTAATCCTAACACTCCTACCACTACTACTACTCCGGACACTCCTATTACTACTACTATCTACTACTACTACTGCTAATACTACTATGCTATTAAAACTACTACTACTACAACTACAACTATTGCTATTACTACTACAACTACTACTACTAATACTACTATTGCTACTACTACTACTACAACTATTACAACAACTACTGCTGCGACTACTGCTACTGCTACTAATACTACTGCTGCTAGTGTTGCTGCTACTACTACTACTACTGCTGCTGCAACTACTATTACTACTACTACTGCTACTAATACTACTACTACTACTACCACTGCTATTAATACTACTACCACTACTACTACTATAACTATTACTATTATTACTACAACTTTAAGTACTACTACTACTACTACTGACAATAACACTACTAGTACTACTACTACTCACAATAACACTACTACTACTACTACTAATAATAATAACAGTACTAGTACTACATCTACCACTACTACCACCACAACAACAACAATAACAACAACTACTACTACTCCTACTCCAATGTTGACTGCCTCTACTACTCCTACTACTACAAGTGTTGTACTATTACTAATGCTACTCGTAATCCTAATCCTAATACAACTACAACTAGTAGTACTACTATAACTACTACTCCTCACACTCTTAGTACAACTAATAATGCTATTGTTGCAACTATTCATACAACTACTACTGCCACTGCTTCTACTACTAATACTACTACTGCTATCAACACTACTACTAGTACTACTACTACGACTGCGACTACTACGACACCTACTGCTGCTACTACTACTGCTCCTACTACTGCTAGTTTGCTACTACCACTTCTAATGCTACTACTACTACTACTCCTACTCCAACTCCAACTATGGCTACTTCTCCTACTACTACTATTACTTCAACTGCTACTACTACTACTACTACTTCCACTACTACTACTACAACTATTATTTGCACTACTACTACAACAAAAACTACTACCACTATATTACGATTGCCACACTGCTACTACTACTCCTACTACTACTACTAGTAACACTACGTTTAGTACTACTGCTGCTATTATTGTTGTTGCTACTACTACTACTACCACTACTACTACTACTACTACTAATACTGCTATTTCTTCTACCACTACTGCTACTGCTACTGCTACTACTACTATTACTGCTATTCCTACTCCTACTCCTCTACTATGAAAACAACTACTACAACTATTCCTTCCCCTAATACTGCAGCTACTATTACTACTATTGCTGCTGCAACTATTGCTTCTGCTACTACTACTACTACTACTATTGCTATGACTACTACTTCTACTACCACCACTATAACTAATCCTACTTCTACTCCGACAACAACAACATCAACAACTTCTACAGCTCCTACTACCGCGACTTCTACTGCTACTACTACTGCAACTATGACTTCTACTACTATTATTACTACTACTACAGTTGTTGTTGCTGCTGCTCCTACCGCCACCACCACCACTACTACTATTTCTACTACTACTACTACTACTACTACTACTTCTTCTACTACTAGTATAATTGACACTACCACTACTACTACTACTAATACTAGCACTACCACTTCTACTCCTACTACTGCTAGTACTACTACTACTACTTTCGCTAGTGCCACTATTGCTACTTCTACAACTATAACTGTTACTACTACTACAGCTGCTACTACTACTATAACTATTACAACAACAACTACTACTACTACTGTAACTACTACTACTGCTGCTGCTGCTGCTACTACAACTGTTACAACTACTGCTACTGCTAATACGACTACTACTACTACTATTTAAATTACTACAGCTACTGATACTACTACTACTACTACTACTACTTCTACAACTACTCCAACTACTACTACTACGGCTACTACTACTACTACTGCTACTGCTACTACTACTTATACAACTATTACTACTACTACTATGATTAATACTACAACTACAACAACTACTACTACTGCACTACTACTACAACTACTACTACTTGACTTACCGCAACTCCTAGAACTACTACTATTACTACAACTAATACTATTAGCCTTATTGCTACCACTACTACTACTCCTACTGCAACTACTACTACTCGTACTACTACTATTACAACTATGATTACTACTCCTACTCCTATGAATACTACTACTCCTACTGCTACTATTACTTCTCCTACTACTACGACTATTACTATTACTACTATAATTAATCCGAATTCTCATACTACAACTACTAATGCTGCTAGTACTACTACTCCACCTACTACTCTACTACTTTTACTTCCACTACTACTAATACAACTGTTACTATTACTACTACAATAACTACCAAAACTACTGTTGCTGCTACTATTGCTACTATTACAACTACTACTACTGCAACTACGAGTACACCTACTATTACTACTACTCCTCCTACTACTACTTCAACTACTACTACTAATACTACTAATACTACTTCTACTACTACTACTTCAACTACTATTACTAACGAACGGCGAAACGACTTCTACTACTACGACACTACGATCACAACAACTACTACTATACTACTTCTACTACTACTACTTCAACTACTATTACTACTAATACTGCTAATACTACTTCTACTACTACTACTACTACCTCAACAACAACTACTACTACTACAGATACTACTACTACTACTACAACAGCTACCACTGCTACTACTCCAGCTACTACTACTAAAATGACTATTAGAACCACTACCACTGCTACTATTGCGACTACGAAACTACTAGTACTATTGTTGCGACAAGTACTACTATTACTATTGCAACAACTACTATTACTGCTACTGCTACTGCTCCAACAACTACTCTACTACTACTACTACCACTACTACTAATACTACCGTTACTACTACTACTACTACTACTACTACTACTACTACTACTACTACTACTACTACTGCAACTACTACAACTATTACTGTTGTTACTACTCCTCCTATTACTACTATTATGTATATTACAACAACTAGTACTACCACTATGCAACTACTTGTACTGCTACTACATCTACTACTACTACTACTGCAACTACTACTACTGCAACTACTACCATAGCTACGACGACTACTACTACTCCTATTACTACTACAACAACAACGACTACTACTACTGACACTACTACAACTATTACTGCTGCTGCTACTACTACTACTACTACTACTATGTCTATTACAACAACTACTACTATAAGTACTGCCACTATGGCTACTACTTGTACTACTATTGTATCTACTACTACTACCACCGCCGTCGCCGCCACCACCACTACTACTACTACAACTCCTACTAAGACTACTACTAATACTTTTACTACTATTATTCATACCATTGTTACTATGATTGCTACTACTGCGACTACTACTGCTACAGCTACTACTACTACTAGTACCACTACTACTGCTACAACTACTACTACTACTACTACTACTATGACTACTACTACTATTGCGACTACTGCCACTTCTACTACTACTACTACTATTGCTACTACTACTACAACTATTACTATTACTAATATAACTACTACTGCCACTGCTGCTACTGCCACTGCAACTACTACTACTCCTACTGCTACTACTATTACTACTACAACTTCTCCTACGACAACAACAACTACTACTACTACTACTACAACTTCTCCTACAACAACTACTCCTACTGCTACTTCTACTTCTAATAATACTGCTACTGCTTCTGCTACTGGTGATGCTCTTACTTCTAATGCTATTAATACTTCTACTATGACAATAACTACTGCTACTGCTACTACTTCAAATACTATTACAACAAAAGTTACTGCTACTAGTACAATTGCCGCAACTACTACTACTACTACTACTACATCTAAAACTTCTACTACTACTACAACGGGTACTACTATTACTGTTGCTACCACTGTTACTACTATTACTACAACTGCTTCTTCTTCTACTACTGCCACTGTTGGTGCTACTACTAATACTACTTCTACTCCTACAACTACTATTACTACTTCTATTATGGCTTATGCGACAGTTACTACTACTGCAACTACTTTTATTACTACTACTACTATAACTACTACTAATATTATTGCTACTGCTACTACCACTACTAGTACAACTTCTGATGACGTAGCCGTTGCTACTTCTACTACTACTACTTCTGCTGCTGCTGCTACTACTACTACTACTACTTCTGCTACTACTACTGTTGCTATCTCTACTACTACTACTTCTACTTCTACTACTACTGCTTGTACGACTACCACTACTATCACTACTACTACTACTACTGAGGCTACTACTAAAACTAGTACTACTACGACTATTACTACTACTATTACTGTTACTACAACTGGTACTTCTGCTGCTGCTGCTGCTACTACTATAATTACTAACACTACTAATACTACTACTATAGTTGCAGCTGTTGCTACTGCTACTAATGCAACAACTACTGCAATACTACTATTGCTCCAGCTTCTTCTACTACTACTGCTATTGCTACTAAAACTGTTTCTAGTATTACTACTATTACTACTACTACTATTGCTACTAATATTGCTTCTTCTACTACTGCTACTACTACTACTACTACTATAGCTGCTGCTGTTGCTGCTGCTACTACTACTTCGGCTGCTGCTACCACTACTACATTGCAAGTACTACCGTGATACTACTCCTGCTACTACTACTGCTACTACTACTACTATTGCCACTAACGCTGCTTCTACTAATACTACTGTTACTACTACTAATACTATAGCTACTAATACTACTTCTACTACTACTACTAATGTTGTTGTTGCTGCTACTACTACTATTGCCGCTTCTAATATTATTACTACTGTTACCGCTACTGCTAATACTACCGCTATTGCTATTGCTCGGCTGCTACTGTTGCTTCTACCGCTACTACTACTATTATACCTACTTCTTCTCCTACTACTATAGCTACTTTTTCCCCTACTGCTACTACTACTACAGCTTTAGCTGGTACTACTACTACATCTCCTGCTACTACTACTACTACTTCTCCAGTGGCAACTACTACTACAACAACTATTGATACTACTACTAATGCTACTTCTACAACCACTACTACTGCTACAATAACTACTGCTATTACTGCTTCTAGTGCTATTTTTTGTACTACTCCTATTAGTGCTGCTAGTACCCCTACTTCTACCAAGACTACTACTATTACCACTACTGCTACTATTACTACTACTACTACTACAACTACTACCCCAACTCCAAATCCTGCTCCAACTACCACTCCAAATTCTACTTCTACTTATACTAGTACTACTACTACTACTAATCGTACTTCTACAACGATTGCCAGTACTACCCCCTACTACAACTATGACAACTACTACTACTAATACTTCTACTGATCCTAATACTCCGACTACTCCGACTACTACTACTATGATTACAACTGCTATTATTACTTCTACAACAACTACTACTACTATTTCGACACCGACTGCCACTACTATGTCAACTACTACTATTACTGCTGTTACCACTAATACTACTACTAATTATAATACTCCTACGACTACTGCTACCACCACTATTTTACTACTACCACTACTCGAACTATTACTACTACTCCTAACACTCGTCCTCCTCCTCCTACTACTACTAATACTACTACTCCTACTAATACTACTACTGTTGTTAATACTAATACTAATTGTACTACTACAACTATTACTATTACTATTACTACTACTACTAGTAATAGTAGTAGTACTACTACTGCTACTACTGCTACAAGTAATACAACTACTACTGCGGCCACTGCTACTGCTACTAGTACTACTACCACTACTACTTTGACTACTAGAACAATTGTTGTGACAACTACTCTAACTACGGGTACTACTACTACTAACACTAATACTACTACTACTACTACTACAACTACCATAACAACAACAACAAGAAGAACTACTATTACTACTCCTACTCCAACACCAACTGCCTCTACAACTACTACTACAACAACAACAACTGCTACCACGATTAATACAACTACTACTCCTACAACCACTTTTGCTACTGATACTACCACTCCTCCTGTTGCTACTACTGCTACAACAACCAATACTGCTACTATTACCACTACTACTGCTAGTATTCTACTACCATTTTTAATGCTGCTACTACTACTCCAACTCCAACTCCAACTGTGGCTACTACTCCAACTCCAACTGTGGCTACTACTCCAACTACTACTTCCACAACAACTACTACTACTACTAATACCACTACCACTACTACTTCAACTACTACTACAATTACTATTATTTGTACTATTACTACAACAAATACTACTACTACTATTACTACGACCACTCTGCTACTACTACTCCTCCTACTACTACTACTAGTAACACTACTGTTAATACTGTTGCTGCTCCTCCGACTACTACTACTACTATTGCTACTACTACTCCTACTGCTGCTACTAGTACTACTGTTACTACTCATACTCCTACTACTAGTACCACTATGAATGCAACTAGTATTACTATTCCTACTCCTACCCTACTATTAGTACTACAACTACAGCTGCTATTACTAATACTGCTTCTGCTACTACTGCTACTACTATTACTACTACTACTACTACTCCAACATCGACTGCCACTACTACTCCTACAGCTACTATTACTCCTACTACTACTAATACAACTACTAATCATAATACTGCTACTACTACTACTACTACTACAACATCCCAATACTACTGGTATGACTACAACCACTACTACAACAACTACTACTCCAACATCATCAACAACAACAAGTACTACTAAAACTACAAATGTCGCGATCGTTACTACTACTACTACTACTACTACTACTATGACTTCTACTAGTATAGTTGTTGTTGCTGCTGCTCCTACCACTACTACTACAACTATTATTATTATTATTACTACTACTACTACTACTACTACTATTACTACTACTACTACTACTACTACTACTACTACTACTTCTATTCCGACTCCAACACCGACTGCCATAACTGCTCCTACTACTAATACAACTACTAATCATAATACTCCTCATGCTACTACTGCTACTACTACTCTTGCAACTACAACCACTCCTAAAACTCCTCCTACTACTACTACCCTGAACACTCCTCCTACTACTACTAGTACTGCTGCTGCTGCTATTACGTGTACTACTACCGCTAATACTACTACTACCACTAATACTACTATTGCTATTAATACTACTGCTACTACCACTACTACAATTATTACTATTACTACTACTACTACTACCACTATTACAACAACTACTACAGCAGCTACTATTGCTGCTACAACTACTATTGCGACTACTACTAGTACTACTACTACTATTACAACTACTATTGTCTCTACTATTACTATTTTTATTACTATTACTACTACTATGACTACTACTACTACTACTATTAATACTACTACCACTACTATTATTACAACTATTACTATTACTACTACTACTATGAGCACTACTGCTATTAATACTACTCCTACTACTACTACTCCTAACACTCCTACTACAACTAATACGATTGTTGCTGCTGCTATTACTACTACTACTGCTGCTAATACTACTAATCCTACTAATACTACTACTATTACTACAACTACTGCAACTATTACTATTAGTACTACTATTACTAGTCCTACTACTACTACTACTACTACTACAAGTACAACAACTACTACTGCGACTACTACTGCTGCCGCTGCTACTACTACTACTGTTGCTGCTTCTGCTATTTTTACTACTACTGCTACTACGATTGCTACCATTACTACTAGTACTACTAGTACTACTACTACTTCTGCTACTACTACTATTAATACTACTACCACTACTACTACTTCTGCTACTATTACTATTAATACTACTACCACTACTACTACTACAACTATTACTATTACTACCACCACCACCACCACTTTTATTGCTGCTGCTGTTGCTACAGCTACTACAACTTCTTGTACAACAACTACTACTACAGTTACCGCTACTCCGAATGTTACTGCTATTACTACTGCTGCTGTTGCTACTACTATTACTACTATTACTACTACTACTACTAGTACTATAACTACTACTTCATCAACTACTAGTACAATTGCTCCTACTACTACTCTTACTATGGGTACTACTACTACTAACACTAACACTACAACTACTACTTCTACCACTACTACTACAACAACAACAGCAACAACTACTACAACTACTCCAAATCCAACACTGATTGCCTCTACTACTTCTATTACTACTAGTGCTGCTGCTACTACTAATGCTAGTCGTAATCTTAATACTTATACTACTACTACGACTAATACTACTATTACTACTACTCTTAACACTACTAGTACTACTGCTGCTGCAGCTGCTACTATTCCTACTAATATTACTGCTATAACTACTACCACTAATACTACTGTAGCTATCAACACAACTACTACTACTACGACTACTACAACTACTACTCCTACTGCTGCAACTACTCCTACTATGGCTAGTCTTCTACTGCCACTTCTAATGCTACTACTACTACTACTCCAACTCCAACTGTGGCTACTGCTCCCACTACTACTACTATTTCTAATACTACTACTACAACTACTTCTACTACTACTACTACTACTGCTGCTGCTGCTGCTACTACTATAATTACTACTACCACCACCACCACCACCACCACCACCACTACTACTACCACTACAGTTGCTAGTATGACTACTACTACTACTACTATAACTACTACTACTACTACTACTACTACTACTACGACTATTACAACTACAACTACTGCTAATACGACTACTACTACTACTTCAATTACTACTCCTGCTGATAAAACAACAACTACTACAACACTACTACTGCAACTACTACTACTTCGCTTACTACAACTCCTAGAACTACTACTATTACTACAACTAATACTATTAGCCCTGTTATAACCACTACTACTACTCCTACTGCAACTACTACTACTCGTCCTACTACTATTACATCTACTAATACTACTCATGTTCCTATGACTACTACTACGCCTTCTGCTACTACTACTTCTACTACTACTACTATTACTAATACTACAATAATTAACCCAAATTCTCATACTACGACTATTAATACTGCGAGTACTACTACTACTACTGAAACTACTACTACTACAACAATGACTACTACTCCTCCTCCTCCTCCTACTGCTAAAATAACTATTACAACAACTACTACTGCTACTGTTGTGACTACGGCAACTACTACTACTACTACTACTACTACTATTGCTACTACTACTATTACTACTACTACTACTGCTCCTACTACTATACTACTTCTACTGCCACTACTACTAATATTACTGTCAAAACTACAGCTACTACTACTACTACCACCACCACTACAACAATAACAACAACAACAACAACAACAACAACAAAAACTACTACTACTATTACTACTACTCCAACTACTACCACAACTACGATTACTACTACTACTCCTATTTCTACTACTTTTGCTACTACAACTACTACTAACACTACTACGACTATTACAACTGCTACTACTCTGGCTACTTCTACTACTATGACTATTACAACAACAACTACTACTATTACTGCCACTATGACAAGTACTTGTACTACTACTAATACAACTACTACTACAATAACAACAACTACTACTACTCCTACTAAGACTACTACTCCTGATACCAATGTTACTATGACTGCTACTACTACGACTTCTACTGCTACTTGTACAACAACAACTACTACTACAGCTACAACTACTACTATGACTACTACTGCTACAACTACAACTACTACTACTATTGTTGCAACTACTAGCACTACAACTGCAACTACTGCCACTACTAATACTTCTGCTACTCTTGCTATTACTACTACAAGTATTACTATTACTAATATGACTGTTACTGCCACTATCACTACTGCCACTGCTACTACTACTACTTCTACTGCTACTATGCTACTACTGCAACTACCACTACTTCTTCTACTACTACTACTGCAGTTGCTACTACAACTTCTCCGATAACAACTACTGCTACAACTACTCCTACTGCTACTTCTACTTCTAATAATACCACTACTGTGCTGCTACTGTTACTACTTCTACTATCACTACTACTAGTGCTGCTCTTACTGCTAATGCTATTAATACTTCTACTATGACAATAACTACTGCTACTGCTGCTACTTCAACTGCTATTACAACAAATGCTACAGCTACTAGTACCACAGTGCAACTACTACTACTGCAACTACTTCCACAATTGCTACAATTGCTACAACGGGTACTACTGCTACGACTATACTGTTGTTACTACTACTACTACTAATCTACTGCTGCTCCTACTGCTACTAGTGCTACTTATACTACTGCCATTTCTACTCCTATAACTACTATTACTACTTCTATTATGGCTCTTGCGACAATTACTACTACTACTACTACTACAACAACAACAACAACAACAACAACAACTACTACTAATATTATTGCTACTACTACTATTACTACTATTACTACCAATAGTAGTACTACTACTATTGCTACTTTGACTACTACTACTTCTACTGTTACTGCTACGACTACTACTACCACTTCTGCTATTGCTGCTACTATTATCCCTACTACTACTACTTCTACTTCTAATACTACAGCTTGTACGATTACCACTATTATTGTTACTACTACTACTACTGAGGCTACTACTACTACTAGTACTACTACTACCATTGTTATTACAATGACGACTACAACTACTACCATTACTACTACTACTCCGACTACTACTACTACTACTACTATTACTACCACTACTCGAACTATAACAACTACTAATACTCAAATTGCTACTATTCTATTGCAACAATCACTCGTACTGCTACCACTACCTTGACTACTACTACTACTAATACTACAACTATGACTTGTACTACTACTATAACGACTACTATTGTTGCTACTCCTATAGCTCCTCCTCCTACTACTACTTCTACTACTACTTCTACTACTAATACTACTATGACAATTACTACAAATAATACTAATACTACTACTATGACGACTACTACTTCTAACACTAGTTCAATTGCTACTTCTACTTCTACTACCTTTACTACTACTACTAATTCGAACATTACTTGTACTACTACTAGTTATTCTAATACTACTACTACTACTCCCACTACTCCCACTACTACTCCTGCTCCTACACCTATTGCAATACAACTCCCACTACTACTATTGTTGCTCCTACTACAAATGCTACTACTAATCCTAATACTCCTACGTCTCGACCTACAACTACTACTATGACTACTACTACCACTCTTACAACTACTACACCTCCTAACACTCCTCCTCCTACTACTATTGTTGCTACTGCTATTCCTGCTACTACTACTGCTACTATTACTTCTACTACTGCTGCTGCTGCTATTACTACCACTACTACTACTAATACTACTACTACTACTACTACTATTACTAATACTACTACTACTACTACTACTATTACTACTACTACTACTACTACCACTACTACTACTACTACTACTAGTACTACTACAACAACAACTACTACTACTTCTTTTACTACTAGTACTACTACTACTACTACTACTACTACTACTACTACAACAACTACTACTACTCCTGCTACTACTACTATTGCTACTACTACTTTTCCAATTACTACTTTTACTACTACTACTGGTACTACTACTTCTGTTACTACTACTACCAGGACTACAATACTACTACTATTGCTACTAATGTTACTACCACTACCACTACTACTACTAATACTATTACTACTACTACCACCATCTTGGGCCTAAACCACCACCACCACCACTACTACTAATGCTACAACTACTACTACTACTACTACTACTACTACTACTACTACTACTACTACTACTACTACTACTACTCCTGCTACTACTACTAATACTACTACTACTACTACTCCAGCTACTACTACTATTGCAACTACTACATCTCCAACTTCTACTACTGCTGCTACTGCTACTGCTACTACTTCTACTTCAACTACTACTACTATTACTAGCATTACTAATATGACTGCTACAGTTGCAGCTATTGCTACTACTACTAATGCAACTACTATCACAATACTACGCTTGCTACTGCTTCTTCTACTACTACTGCTATTGCTACTAATACTCCTACTAGTACTACTACTACTGCCACTAATACTACTCCCGCTACTGCTTCTTCGACTACATCTGCTGCTGCTGCCACTACTATAATTGCAAGTACTACCATGATACTACTCCCGCTAATGCTGCTGCTACTACTACTACTACAATTGCCATATAACACTACTTCAACTACTGCTACTATTACTCCTACTAATACTATTGTCGCTAATACTACTTCTACTACTACTACTACTGCTACTGCTGCTACTACTACTGCTGCTATTGCTTCTACTACTACTACTACTATTACCACCACTGCTAATACTACTACAATTGCTGTTACTACGGCTGCTATTGTTGCTTCTACTGCTTCTCTTACTACTATACCAACTTCTTCCGCTACTACAATACCTACTTTTTCCCCTACTAATACAACTAGTACAACTACTATAGCTTTAGCTGGTACTACTAGTACTTCTCCTCCTCCTACTACTACTACTTCTCCGGTTGCAACTACTACTACAATAACTATTGGTGCTACTACTAATGCTACTTCTACAACTACCACTGCCACTACAATAACTATAACTATTACTGCTACTGGTGCTATTTTCTATACTACTCCTATTAGTGCTGCTAGTACTCCTACCACTACCAAGACTACTACTACTACCACTACTGCCACTATTATTACTACTACTACTACAATTACTACCCCAACACCAAATCCTGCTCCAACTACCACTCCTAATTCTACTTCTACTACTACTACTACCACTACTACTATTGCAACTACTACTACTACTACCAATACTCCAACTAGTACTACTCCTACTACTACTCCTAATATAGCTCTACTACTACTAACAATAGTTCTGCTACTACAACAACTGCTAGTACTTGTATTACTACTACTACCACCACCACCACCACGACTACTACTATTACTACTACTACCACTTCTGCTAGTATTACTACAACTACTACTATGGCAACTACTGCTACTTCCGCTATCATAGCTGCTACTACAACTACCACTGCGACTACGGCTACTACTGCTACAATTGTTACCACTACTTCTACTAATGCTACTATGACTACAAGTACTTTTGCTACTACCATTGCCACTACTGAGACTGCTACTACTACAACTACTGCTAAGACTGCCACTACTATAGCTACTACTATGACTGCTATTGCTTCTATTACTGCTGTTGCTACTAATGCTAATACTCCTTCTACTTCTCCTACTAATACTACTGCTGAAACTACTACTATTACTGCTACTACTATGACTACTACTACAACATCTCCTACTAATACTACTACTGTGAGTACTACTACAAGTACTGTTGCTACTACCGATGCTACTACTACTACTGATCCTACTACCACTGCTACAACAACTAAAACTGCTGGTACTACTACTACTGCCAAGACTATTGCTACTAATATTACCACTACTACTGTTACAACTGCAACTACTACTATGGCTAATACTGCTACTTCTACTACTTTTACCGCAACTACTACTACAACTGTTACTACTACTACTACTTCCACTACCTCTGCTGCTACTACAATGACTGCTGCTAATACTACTATTGTTACAATGGCTACTATCGGTATTACTACAACCACTACTATGACTCCTACTGTTGCTACTACTATTACTTCTACTACTACTGCAACATCTACTACTAATACTACTACTACTACTACGGCTACTACTATTAACACTACTACAGCTGTTGTTGCAACTACTACAGTTACTACTACTACTATTGCTGTTTTTACTACTATAACTACTTCTGCTACTACTACTACTACTATATCTATAACTGCTTCTACTACTTTCGCTACTGTTTCTGCCGCTACTACTTCTGCAACTACTACTACTGGCACTAACACTTCTTCTACAACTAGTACTACGACAACTGCTACTACTGCTGCAGCTACTGCTACTACTACTGTTACAACTAAAACTACTACCACACCTACTACTTCTACTTCTACTACTTTTATCGCTACTTCTGCTACGACTGTTACTACTACTACAAGTACTACTTTTACTACCTCTGCTACTATGGCTACTATCGCTATTACTATCACGACTGCTACTACTGCTACTACTATTACCACTACTACTATCGCTACTACTTCTACTACTGCAACATCTACTACTAATACTATTACTACTACTAATACTACTAACACAACTATAGCTGTTGCTGCAACTGCTACAACTACTATTATTGCTACTGTTGCTATTACTACTACTTGTGCAACTACTACTGCTGGTACTAACACTTCTGCTACAACTAATACCACGAAAAATACTACAACTGCTGCTATTGCCACTACTACTTCTACTACTACTACTACTATTACTGCTGCAACAACTACTACTACTACAACTACTACTAAAATAATGACTACTACAACAACAACTACTACTACTACTACAACAACTAGTTTTCCTGCTTTTACTACTACTTCCCCTTTTGCTACTACTACTACTCCTCCTACTCCTATTAGCATTACTACTGCTACGATGATAACTATTCCTACTACTACTTCTACTACTACTGATACTACTACTACAACAACAACTGCTACTATAGCTACTATTACTACTATGACTACTACTGCTGCTACTGCTACTACTATACTACTCCTATTGCTACTACTGCTACCATGACTACGACTACTACTATGCTTGTACTACTTCTACTAGTACTACTACTATTGTGGCTACTATAGCTACTGCAACAACAACTACTAATACTGCAACTTCTTCTCCAACAACTATAGCTCCTGCGCCAGCTACTGCTACTACTGCTGCTGCTGCTACTACTACTACTACTTCTGCTGCTGCTGCAAATAATATGGCTACTACTACTACTACCACTGAGACAACTACTTTTACTACTGCCGAGACTGCTACTACAACTACTACTACCAAGACTGCCACTACTACAAGTACTACTATGACTGCCATTGCTGCTACTGCTGCCGTTGCTACTAATACTACTACTCCTTCTACTTCTCCTGCTAATACTACTACTGCAACTACTAATGCGACTACTACTACCACTTCTCGTACTACTACTTCTACTATTGTGACTACAACTACAATTATCGCTACGAGTACTGCTGCTGCTACTTCTACTATAGCTACTACTACCACTACAACTACTACGACAACTGCTAGTACTACTATTACTGCCACGACTGTTACTACTAATATTACCACTACTACTGTTATAACTAAAATAACTACTACTGCTACTACTACTACTTCTACTACTTTAACTGCTACTACAGCTACGACTGTTACTACTACTACCACTACTACTTCTACTACCTCTGCCACTGCAGCAACGACTGCTACTAATACAACTATTGCTACCACAACTACTATCACTATTACTACTACCACTGCTATGACTACTACTACTGCTACTACTGCTACTACTATTACAACTACTGCTGCTGCTACTACTTCCACCACTGCAACATCTACTACTAATACTACTACTACTACTACTACTACTAACACTACTACAGTATCTGCTGCAACTACTACAACTACTAGCACTGCTACTACTGCTATTACTACTATAACTACTTCTGCTACTACTACTACTATTGCTATGACTGCTACTACGTCTTCCGCTATTACAGCTACTACTCCTACTTTTGCAACTAGTACTATTGTACTAACACTTTTGCTACAACTATTACTATGACAACTGCTACTACTACTACCACTACCACCACCACCACCACCACCACTACTACTACTACTACTACTACTGTTACAACTACAACAACAACAACAACTACTACTACTGCTGCAACTGTTTTGCTGCTATTACTATTACTACTCCTTTTGCTACTACTACTACTACAGCTCCAATTAGCACTACTACTGCAATGATGACTACTATCACTACTACTACTTCTACTACTATTACTAATATTGCTACTAAAACAACAATTGCTACTACAGCTACTACCACTACTATGAGTACTACTGCTGCTACAGCTACTAGTACTAGTACTGCTATTACTACTACTAATATTGCTACTAGTTCGACCACAACAACTACTACTACTGTGACTACTACTACTTCTACTACTGCTAATACTACTTCGGCTACTACAGCTACTACTACTACTATTGCTCCAGGCACTGCTACTACTAATACGGCTACTGCTACTACTACTACTGAGACTGCTACTCCTACAACTACTGCTGAGACTACCACTACTACAATTACTACTATGATTGCTGTTTTTGCTATTGCTGCTGTTGCTACTAATACTATGACTCCTTCTACTTCTCCAACTAATACTATTACTGCAACTACTACTATTGCTATTACTACTGCAACTACTACTACTTCTACAACTACAACTATTGGTACTAACACTTATGCTACAACTACTACTACGACAACTGCTACCACTACTGCTGATGCTACTACTACTACTACTACTGTTGCTACTACAACAACAACAACAACCACTACTGCTGCTGCTGCTGCTACTACTACTACATGTTATCCTACAACTTCTCCTACTACTACTACTATAGCTACTACTGCTACAGCTACTACAATTATTGCAACTTCTACTACTGCTGCTACTACTGCTACTACAACTACAGATGATACTATTGCTACTACTACTATATTTGCTACCACTACTACGACTGCTACCACTACTGCTGCTACTACAACTACAACTGCTACCACTGCTACTACTACTTTTACTACAATTACTACTAAAATAATTACTACTGCTACTACTACTGCTATGACTGCTACTACTACTACTACCGCTATGATTGCTAGTACTACTACTACCACTATTGCTACTACTGCACCACTACTACGACTGCTACTACTACTACAACTTCTAAGATAACTACTACTGCTTCTCCTACTACTACTACTTTCTCTACTACTGCTGCTACTATTACTACTAGTTTTACTACTGTTACTATTACTGCTACGACGACTACTGCTATCGATACTACTACTACTACTACTTCAATTTTTGCTACTACTACAACACCTGCCGCTACCCCTACTACTGCCACTACTACTACTGCTACTACTGCTGCTGTTGCGGCTAGTACCACTACTACAACTACTACCGCTACTATTGCTAGTACTACTACTTCTGCTACTTCTACTCCTACTACTACTCCTTTTCTTGCACATATTCCTACTACTACTGCAACTCCTACTACTTCCACTACTACTACTGCTACTACTACTACTGCAACTAATTTCGTTGCTATTACTACTACTCCTATTACCACTACAACTTCTACCATGACAACTACAACAATAGCTGCTACTACAATGATGACAACTGCTTCTACTACTACTGCAACCACTACAACTATTACTACTACTAATATTGCCACTACTGCAACCACAACTACTACTGCTACTATGAATACAACTACTTCTACTACTGCTACTGCTGCTATGGCAACTACAGCTACTACTACTACTACAACTGCTTATACTACTGCTTCTACTGTTGCTGCTGCTACTACTGCTAGTACTACTACAACAACTACTGTTGCTGCAACTACTACTCCTATTACTACTACCACTACTACTACTACCACTACTGCTGCAACTACTACTCCTACCTCTGCTACTGCTACTACTACAGCTACTACTGCTACTACTACTACTGCTACCACTAATACTAATACTATTGCTCCAACTAATACTACTGCTACTACAACAACAACTATTGCTCTTGCTACTACTACTACTACTGCGCCTACTACTAATAATACTCCTACTATTCTAACTGCAACTATTACAGCTCATACTACTTTTGCTACTACTACTACTTTTGCTGCTGCTACTGCTACAACCACCACTACTAATAATGCTGCTATTACTACTACTACTACTACTTCTACTGCTACTACTACGACATCTGCTACAGCTAATACTACTACTAGTCGTACCACCACTACCATTACTACTATCTTTGCTACTACTACTGCCCCTAATACTATAGCTATGACTAGTTCTACTACTAGTACTGCTACTGCAACTGGAGCTACACCTACTAGTACTGTTACTACCTCTACAATGTCTAGTATTACTACTACAACTACTTCTACTCCTATGACTACTACTACAGCTATTGCTGCAACTACTGCTACTTCTACTACTTCTATAACTATGAATACTTTTGTGTAAACTATAGCTACTTCCTCTATAACTACCTCTCCTACTACCACTACTGCCGCTACTAATACTACTGTGACTACTATTACTACTACTACTACTACTAATTCTCCTATTACTATTGCTTCGGCTACTACTACTCCAAATGTTGCTACTATTACTACCACTGCAACTACTAGAACTACTACTACCACCACCACTATAACAACTACTACTACTATAACTGTTACTACTACTACTGCTTCCACTACGACCACTACAATGTCTACTATTACTATTGCCACTACTACCACTACTATAGCTACTACCACTATTACTTCTGTGACTACTCCGCCTCTCCTACTAGTACTACTCCAACTAATACTGCTCTTTCTACTACTACTACTATAGCTGTTGCTATTGCTACTACGGCTACTTCTACTGCTACAACTACTATTATTACTACTACTAGTTCTACTACTAGTAATACTACTACAACTACTGCTACTACTTCTACTACTATTAATACTAATACTACTACTTCCACTAATACCATTACTACTACATGACTACCATTACTACTACTACTGCTACTACTATTGCTGCTACTGTTACTACTGCGACTACTACCGCTACTACTTCTACTATTACTACTACTACTACTACTACTATTACTGCAACCACTTGTCCTACTCTTAGTATTACAACTACTACTTTTGCTACTGCTACTATTGCAACTACTTCTTATACAACTACTACTGCCACAACTATTGCTGCTACTGATCGTGCTACTACTATTGCTACTACTATTACTACTACTACTATGCAATAACTACTACTACTTTTGCTACTACTACTACTATCACATCTCCTACCACTACTACTACTACTACTACAACAACAACAACTACTACTACTGTTGTTGCTGCTACAATGACTAATGTTACTACTGCTACAACTACAAGTACTATTACTACTACTATTACTTCTCCAACTACTACTACTGCTATAACTACTTCTACTGCTACACCTATAACTATTTCTACTACTAAAATAACTACTACTACTACTATTGCTATAGCTACTGCTAGTACTAGCACTACAACAGCTACTACACCTACTGCAAGTTTTGCTACTACTACTACCACTACTAATATTGCTACTACTTCTACTATAGCTAGTCCTACTATTGCTAGTACTGCTGCTACTACTGCTACCACTACTACCATGACTACTTCTACAATAATTGCTGCTATAGATACTCCTGCTACTACAGATACTCCTGCTGCTATAGCTACTACTACTATTACTACCAATACTGCTATTACTACTGCAATAGCTTCTTCTACTACTACTACTACAATTTCTACTACAACTGCCACAACTACTCCTCCTGCCACAAGTATTGATAATGCAACTACTACTACTTTTGCTATAATCACTACTACTATAGCCACTACTACTACTACTACTACCACTACTATGACTACTACAACTACTACAATAATGACTACTACCACTACTGCTACTGTTACTACTACTAATATTGCTACTACTGGTGCTACTACTTCTCCTCCTTCCACTACTATAGCTACTACTAGTGCTGCTATTACAACAACAACTATTGTTACTACTACCACTTCTACTACTACTACTAACACTACTCCTACTACCACAACACTGCTGCTACTACAATTGCTACAACTACTATTACTAGTACTACTACTTCTACTACTACTGCAAATTTTCCTACTATTGCTACTCCTTCTACTATGACTACAACTACAATAATGACGACCATAGTAATAACAACTACTACTAATACTACTTTACCTCCAACTACCACCATAACTACTACTACTACCGCTACAACTGTGACTGTTATTTCTATTACTACCATTATGGCTACCACTTTTATAACTACTACTAGAGCACTATTGCTACGATGCTTATTACTACTGCTGCTACAACTACAGGTGGTTGTAGTAGTAGTAGTAGAGTAGTAGTAGTAGTATTAGTAGTAATAGAAGTAGAAGTAGTAGTACTACTAGTAGTAGTTGTTCTTGTTGTAGTACTAGTAGTGGCAGCAGTTGTCATCGGAGTATTAGAAGAAGTAGTAGTAGTACTAGCAGTAGTAGCAGTAGTCATAGTAGTAGTTGCGGTTGCATTAGCGGTAGCAGTAGTAATAGTAGTAGTTATGGTAGTGGTAGTAGTAGGATTGTAGTAGTAGTAGTCATAGTAGTAGCAGTAGCAGTAGCAGTATTAGAAGTGGTAGTTGTAGCAGTAGTAGTATTTGTAGTAGTCCTAGTGGTAATAGTAGCAGCTACAGCAGCAACAATAGTTGTACTAGTATTAGCTATAGCAGTAGTAGTAGCATCAGCAGCAATAGCAATATTAAAAGTAGTTTTAGTAGTAGCAGAAGCAATACTAGTACGACTTGTAGTAGCAATAGTTGTAGTAGTAGTAATGGTAGTGGTAGTAGTGGCAACAATAATGGAAGTAGTAGTAGTAGTAGTAGTAATAGTAAAAATTTGTGTAGTAGTTGTAGTACTAGTAACAATAGCAGTAGTAGAAGTAGTAGTAGTTATAGTAGTAGTAGTTGTAATAGCAGTAGAAGTAGTAGTAGTAGTTGCAGTAGCTATAGTGGTAGTAGTAGTAGCACTACTTGTAGGGGTATTAGTAATAATAGTACTAGTTGTTGTAGTACTAGTAGTAGTCTTGGTAGTAGTAGTAGTAGGAGTAGAAGTAGTAGTAGTAGTAATAGAAATAGTAGTTATAGTAGAAGGTAGAGGATGAGGAGGAGCAGCAAAAGTAGTAGTTGTAGCAGAAGCATGAGTAGTACAAGTAGAAGGATGAGGATGTGGAGGAGTTATAGGAGTAGGAGTAGTACTAGTAGTAGTAGTAGTAGCAGGAGGAGGAGGAGGAGGAGTACTAGTAGTAGTAGCAGCAACTGTCGTAGCTATAGTAGTAGTACTAGTAGTAGTAGAAGTAATAGTAGTAGTACTAGTAGCAGTAGTAGTAGTAGTAGCATTTGTCATACTTGTAGTGGTAGAAGTTGTAGTAGTAGAAGTAGTAGAATTTGTAGTAGTAGAAGTAGTAGTAGTAGTACTAGTACTAGTAGTACTAGTAGTACTAGTAGTAGTAGTAGTAGTAGTAGTAGAAGTAGTAGTAGCACTAGTAGTAGCATAAGTAGTACTAGTAGTAGTAGACATAGTAGCAGTTGTAGTAGTTGTTGTTGTTGTTGTAGTAGTAGTAGTAATAGTACAGTAGCAGTAATAGTTGTAGTAATAGTTGCAGTAGGGGTTGTAGTCGTAGTAGCTTTCATAGCAATTGTAGCAGTAGTACTAGTAGTATTGGTACCTGTAATAGCAGTAGCAGTGAGAGCAGTAGCAGCATCAGTAGTAGTAGTTGTTGTTGTTGTAGTAGTAGTAGTTGTAGTTCCCAAATAACAATAGTAGTTGTTGTAGTAGTAGTAGCAGTATTAGTAGTAGTAGCAGCAGCAGCAGCAGTAGTAGCAGTAGTTGTAGCCGCAGTAGTAATAGTAGCAACAATTGCAACAGAAGTTCTACTAGTATAAGTAGTAGTAAAAGCTCTAGTAGTCGTAGCAGCAGCAACAATAGTAGTTGTAGCCATAGTCATAGCCGTAGTAATAGTAGTAGGAAAAGTGGAAGTTATAGTAGTAGCAGCTGTAGTAGTAGCAGAAACAATAGTTGTAGTAGTTGTAGTAGTAGTAGTAGTAGCCATAGCAGCAGTAGTATTACTGGTAGAAGTAGTAGCAGTAGTAGTAGAAGTTACAGTTGTAGTAGTAGTAGTAGAAGACATATTAGTAGTAGTAGCAATAGTCATAGTAGTAGTAGTGGTAGGAGAAGTAGTAGTAGTAGTAGTAGTCATAGTAGTAGTAGTAGTAGTAGTGCAACCAGTAATAGTAGTCATAGTAATAGGAGAAGTTGTAGTAGTAGTAGTAGTGGTAGAAGTAATAATTGCAGTAGTTGATGTGGTAGTAATAGAAGTAGTTGAAGTAGGAGTAGGAGGAGGAGGAGTAGTAGTAGGAGGAGGAGGAGGAGGAGGAGGAGGAGAAGTAGTAGTAGGAGAAGTAGTAGTAATAGTTGTAGGAGTAGTAGTGCATAAGTCGTAGAAGCAATAGTAGTTATAGTAGTAGAAGAAGAAGAAGAAGTAGTAGTAGTAGCAGTTGTAGTAGTTGTAGTAGAAGTAGTAGTAGTAGTAGTTGTTGTTGTAGTAGTAGTAGTAGTTTGAGAAGTAATAGTAGTGGTAGTATTAGTTGTAGTAGTAGTAGCAGTAGTATTAATAGTAGTAGTAGTTGTTGTTATAGTTGTTGTAGTTAGTGAAGTAGTGGTTATAGTTGTTGTTGTAGTAGCATCGTAAGAGTAGAAGTAGTAGTAGCAGTAGTATTAGTAGTCACTATAATAGTAGCAGCAGTAGCTATAGTAGTAGGCAAACTAGTAGAAGTAGTAGTAGTAGTAGTACTAATGGTAGTTAGAGGAGTTGTTGTAGCAGTAGTAGCATTAGTGGTAGTAGTATCAGTAGTAGCAGTAGGGGCAGTAGTGACAGTAGAAGTTGTAGTAGTAGCAGAAGCAGTTGTAGTTGTTGTAAAAGTAGTAGTAGTAGTAATAGTATTAGTCATGGCAATAATGGTAGTAGAGGTTTCTGTAGTTATAGTTATAATAGTAGTAGTGGTTGTAGTAGTGGTAGTAGTAGCTATAGCAGTAGCTTTATTAGTAGTAGTAGGAGAAGTATTCGTAGTTGCAGTTGTGGTAGTAGTAGTAGATGTGGTAGTAGTAGTAGTAGTAGTAGTTGTTGTTGTTGTATTAATAGCAGTAGTCATAGTAGTTGTCGTAGCAGTAGTAGGAGTAGCAGTAGTAGTAGTAGGAAAAGTAATAGTAGCAGTCATAGTTGTAGTAGAGGTAGTAGTAGCAACAGATGCAGTAGTTCTAGTGGGAGTAGTAGCAGTAGTAGTTGTTGTTGTAGATGTAGTAGAAGTAGTAGTAGTAGAAAAAGGAGTATAAGTAATAGCAGAAGAAGTAGCTGTTGTAGTAGTAGTAGTTGTTGTTGTTGTGGTAGTAGTAGTAGTAGTAGGAATAGCAGCGGTTGTAGCAGCTGTAGCAGTAGTAGGCATAGTGGTAGTAGTAGTTGTAGTAGTTGCAGTAGTGGGAGTAGTTACAGTACTAGCATAGTTGGAGTAGTAGTAGTATCAGTAGTAGTAGAAGTAGTAGTAGATGTTGTTGTGATAGTAGTAGTAGTAGCAGCAGTAGTAGTAATTGCACAAGTCATAATGGTAGTAGTAGTGATAGTAGTAGTGGTGGTAGTAATAGCAGTAGTAGTAGCTATTGTTTTAGCTGTAGTAGTAGTCACCGTAGTAGCTGTAGTCGTTGTTGTAGTAGTAGTAGCCATAGATGAAGTCGCATCTATCATAGTAGTAGCAGTTGAAGTTATTGTAATAGTACTACTACTGGTGGTAGTAGAAGTAGTAGTCGCTGTAGTAGCAATAGCAATAGTCGTACTAGTTATTGTGGTAGGAGTAGTAGTAAAAATAGAAGTAGTAAAAGTAGCAGCAGTAGTAGCATTCGCAGTAGTGGTTGTAGTAGTAGTAGTAGTAGTAGTAGGAATAATAGTAGTGGTAATAGTAGTAGCCATAGTAGCAGTAGTAGTAGTAGTAGTTGTTGTTGTTGTAGCAGTGGTAGTAGTAGTAGCAATAGTAGTGGTAGTAGTAGTAGCAATAGTAGTAGTAGTAGTAGTATTAGCAGCAGCAGTAGTAATAGTAGTAGCAATAGTTGTAACAGCAGTAGTGGTACTAGGAAAAGTAGTTGTAGTAGTAGGTGGAGGAGAAGAAGAAGTAGTAATAGTAGTAGCAGTGGAAGTAGTAGCAGTTGTAGTAATAGTTGTTGTTGTAGTAGTAGTAGTAGAAGCAGTAGTTGCACTAGTAGTAGAAGCTATAGAAGTAGTTTTAGTACTAGTAGTAGTAGTTGTAGTAGTCATAGAAGTGGTAGAAGTATTAGTAGTTGTAGTTGTAGTAGTCATTATAGTAGTAGTAGTAGTAATAATAGTAGCAGTAGTAGTAGTAGTTGCTGTATCAGCCATTGTAGCAGCAATAGCAGTAGTAGCAGTCACAGTAGTCACAGTAGTCATAGTAGTAGTAGTAGTAGTAGTGGGAATAATTGTAGTAGAAGTAGCAGTAGTAATAGTAGTAGTAGTCGTAGAAGTAGTAGCAGTAGGAATAGTAGCAGTTGAAGTAGTAGAAGTAATAGTTGTAGCAATAGTTGTTGTTGTTGAAGAGGTAGTGGTAGTATTATCAGCTATAGTAGTAGTAGAAGTTGCAGTAGCAGTTGTTGCAGAAGTTCTAGTAGTAGTAGAAGAAGTAGCAGTAGTAGTAGTTGCAACTACAACAGCAGTAGTAGTTTTTGTAGTGGTAGTAGTGTTAACAGTAGTAGTAGAAGCAGTAGTAGTAGTAGCAGCAGTAGTCGTGGGAGAAGAAGCAGTAGTAATTGTAGTAGCAATAGAAATAATACTAGCAGTAGTAGTAGTTGTTGTTGTAGAAGTAGTAGTAGCTGTAGTAGCACTAGTAGTAGAAGTTTTAGAAGTAGTTTTAGTAATTGTAGTAGTAGTTGCAGTAGTAGTAGAAGTACCCGTAGTAGCAGAAGTAGCAGTAGTAATAGTAGTAGCAGCAGTGGTGGTGGTAGTAGTAGTAGTAGTAGTAGCAGTAATAGTAGCAGTAGTAGTAGGAGCAGCAATAGTAGCAGTAGTAGCAGTAGGAGCCATTGTAGCAGTAGTAGTAGTAATAGCAGTAGCAGTAGTGGCAGTAGTCGTGATAGTTATAGTAGTAGTAGTAGTGGTAGTAGTAGTAGTAGAAGTATTAGTAGTAGTTATTGTTGCACTAGTTGTAGCAATAGTTGTAGTAACAGCAGTAGTATTGGTAGGAGTAGCTGTAGTAGAGGTAGCAGTAGTAATAGTAGAAGAGAAATTTGTTGTAGAAGCTATAGTAGTAGCAGTATTACTAGTAGTAGCAGTAGCAATAGTAGAAGTCGTAGCAGTAGTAGTAGTAGCAGCAGCAGTAGTTGCTGTAGTAGCAGTTATCATAGTAGTAATAGAAGAAGTTGCAGCAACAATGACAGTAGTGTAGTTGTTGTTGTAGTAGTAGTAGTAATAGTAGTAGTTGTTGTACTGGCAGTAATAGTAGCTGAAGTTGTTGTACTACTATAATTAGTAGTAGTACTTGTAGTAGTAGAGGTAGTAATAGTAGTAATAGTTATAGTTATAGTAGCAGCGGCTGTAGTAGTAGTAGTAATAGTTATAGTAATAGTAGCAACGGCTGTTGTAGTAGTAGAAGGAGAATAAGAGTAGTAGCAGTAGCAGAAGTAGTGGTGGTAGCAGTAGTAGTTGTAGTAGTGGTAGTCGTACTCGCAGTAGTAGTAGTGGTGGTGGTGGTGGTGGTAGTAGTAGTATTAGTAGTAGTAGTAGTAGTAGTAGTTAGTAGTAGTAGTGGTAGTAATAATCGTAGTAGTAGTAGTAGTAGTAGTAGTAGTAGTAGTAGTAGTAGTAGTTGTTGTTGTTGTTGTTGTTGTAGTAGTAGTAGTTGTAGTAGTAGTACTAGTAATAGTAGCAGTAGTGGTAGTAGCAGTTGTAGTTGTAGTTGTTGGAATAGGAGAAGAGGAGTTGTAGCTGTAGCAGTAGTAGTAGAAGCAGCAGTAGTAGTAGTACTGGTACCAGTGCTAGTACTAGATGCAGCAGTAGCAGTTGTAGCGAAAGCAATAGTAATAGTAGTAGTACTAGTTGTAGTAGTAGTAGAAGTAGTAAAAGTAGCTGTACTACTAGTGGTAGCTATAGTAGTAGCAGTATTAGCAATAATAGGAGTAGTAGTTATTATAGTGGTAGCTGTAGAAGTAGTTGTAGCAGTAGTTGTTGTTGTGGTAGTAGTAGTAGTAGGCAAAGTTGTAGTGTAGTTGTACTATTAGTAGTAGGAGGAGAAGTTGTTGTTGTTGTTGTTGTTGTTGTTGTTGTTGTTGTTGTTGTAGTAGTAGTAGTAGTAGTAGCGGTAGTAGCAGTAGCAGTGGTAGCTGCAGTAGCAGTAGTAGTGGTAGTCATAGTAGTGGTCGTAGTAGTAGTAGTAGTATTAGTAGTAACAATAGCAGTAGTAATAGTAGCGATAATCGTTGCAGGAGTAGTAGTAGTAGTAGTATTAGTTGTAGTAGTAGCAATTGCAGTACTAGTTGTTGTTGTAGTAGTGGTCATCGTTGTAGCTGTTGTAGTTGCAGTAGTAGTAGTAGTAGCAGTTGATGGAGTGGCAGTAGTAGTTGTAGCAAAAGTAGTAGGAGAAGAAGTAGTTACTACAGTAGTAGTAGTAATAGTACAAGCAGTAGTATTAGTAGTGGTAGTGGTAGTAGTAGTAGTAGCAGTCATAGTAGTAGCTGTTTTAGTGGTCGGAGTAGTAGTAGGTGTAATAGTAGAAGTAGAAGTAGTTTAAGTTGAAGTAGTTGTAGTTGTTGTAGTAGTAGATGTAGCGATAGTAGCCGAGAAGCAATAGTTGTTGTAGCAGTAATAGGCGCAATAATAGTAGTAGTCATAGTAGTAGTTGTAGCCTTTGTCATAGTTGTAGTAGCAAAAGTAGTAGTAGTTGGAGAAGTGGTAGTGGTAGTTATTGTTGTAGTAGAAGTAGTAGTAGTAATAGTAGCTACAGCAGCAGTAGAAGTAGTAGTAGTAGTAGTAGTAGTAGTAGTAGTAGTAGTAGTAGTAGTAGTAGGAGCTGTAGTATAAAAAATAGTAGAAGCAGTTGTAATTGTTGTAGCTATTACAGCTGCATCAGTAGCAGAGGTAGCAGAAGTTGTAGATATAGCAGTAGTAGCAGTATTAGTACTAGTAGTAGTGGTAGCCATTGTAGCAACAGTAGTTGTTAAACTAGCTGTAGTTGCAATAGTAGTAATAGAAGTAGTTGTAGTAGTAGTAGTAGAAGTAGCATTATAGTAGGAATAGTAGTAGTAGCAGTAGTAGCAGTAGTGGCAATAGCAGCACTAGAGGAAGCAGTAGTAGCAGTAGCCGCAGCATTGGTAGTAGTAGTTGTACTAATCGGAGTAGTAGAAGTAGTAGTAGTAGCAGTAGTAGTAATTGTAGAACTAGTAGTGGGAGTAGCAGTAGTAATCGCAGTAGCAGTAGTGGCAGTTGTGGTGGTGGTAGTAGTAGTAGTAGTAGTAGCAATAGTTGCAGAAGCAGTTGTAAAAGTAGAAACAGAAGTTGTAGAAGCGATTGTGGTAGTAATAGTAGTAGTATAAGAAGTAGGAGTAGTAGTATTAGAAGCTGTAGCAATAGTAGTGGTAACAGTAGTAGTAGTTGTAGTAGTCATAGTAGCTGTAGTAGCAATAGTAGTAGTGGTAGTGGTAAAAGTAGTAGTAGCAGCAGTAGTAGTAGGAGGAGGAGAATTATAGTAGTAGAAATAGCAGTAGTATGAGTAGTAGGAGCAACAGTAGTAGTAGTAGTAGTAGTAGTAGAAGTAGTAGTAGTAGTAGTAGTAGTAGTAGTAATAATAATAATAATAATTGAAGCAGTAGTAGCAATAGTAGTGGTGGTCGCAGTAGTAGCATTAGTAGCCATTGTAGTTGTAGTAGTAGGAGTAGCAGTAGTTGTCATTGTAGCAGCAGTAGTAGTGATTGTAGTAATAGTAATACTAGTTGCAGTAGTAGTCGTAAAAGTAATAGTAATAGTAGTAGTAGTAGTAGCAGTAGTAGTAGTAGTAGTAGTAGTAGTAGTAGTTATACTAATAGTAGCAATTGTAGTAGCAGTAGCAGTTGTATTAGGAGTAGCAGCAGCAGTAGTATTAGAGGTAAAAGTAGCTATAGAACCAATAGTAATAAGAGATTTTGCAGTAGTATTACTAGTAGCAACAATAGCAGTAGTCGAACTAGTAGAAGTAGTAGTTGTAGTAGCTATAGTAGCAGTAGTAGTTGTAGCAATTCTAGTAATAGTGGAGGTAGCAGAGGCAATAACAATATTAGTAGTGTACTAGTAGTAGTTATATCAGTAGCACTAGTTATAGGAGTAGCAGTCGTAGTGGCAGTAATAGTAGCAGAAGTAGTTGTAGTAGTACAAGTACTAGTAATTGGTGTAGCAGTAGCAGTAGTAGTAGTCATTGTTGCAGTAATACTTGTAGTGTAAAACGTAGCAGTAGTAGAAGTAGTCGTAGTTGATGTAGTAGGGGTAGTAGTAGTAGTATTTGTAGTAGTAGTAGCAGTATTGGTGGCAGCAGAAATAGTAGTAGCAGTAGTCGTAATAGAAGTAGTAGTAGTAGCAGCAGAAGCTGTAGATGTAGTAGTAGTAGTAGTTGGAGTAGTAGCAGTAGTTGTCATTGTAGTAGTAGTAGTAGTAGTAGTAGTAGTAGTAGTAGTAGTAGTAGTAGTAGTAGTAGTAGCACTAGTAGTACCAACAGCATTAGTAGTAAAAGTTGTGGCATAATTAGGAGAAGTAGAGAAGTAGCAATAGCTGTAGTAGTGGTAGTAGCAGTAGTAGTAGAAGTAGTAGTAGTAGTGTAGTAGTAGTAGTAGTAGTAGTAGTAGTAGTAGTAATAACAGGAGTAGTAATTGTAGTATTAGTAGTTGTAGGAGTATCAGTAGTAGCAGTAGAGGCTATAGTAGTAGTAGTAGTAGGAGTAGTAGTAATTATAGCCAAAGTTGCAGTAGTATTGGTAGTAACAATAGTACTAGTAGGAGTAGCAGTTGGAGACGTTTTAGTATTAGTAGTAATAGCAGTAGTAGCAGTTCAAGAAGTTGCAGTATCGGTAGAAGTAGTAGTAATAGCAATACTAGTAGCCGCAGTAGTAGTACTAGTTGGAGTAGCAGTAGCAGTAGTAGAAGCAATAGTAGTAGTAATACTGGCAGTAGTAGTAGTAGCAATAGGATTAGTAGGGGTAGTAGTAGTCATTGTGGTTGTAGTAGCAGTAGTAATAGGATTATCAGAAGTAGCAGTAGAGGTTGTAATAGTTGAAGCAGTAGGAGTAGTAGTAGTTGTAGTGTAAGTTGTAGCAGTATTGGTAGCAACAGTAGTAGTAGTAGGAGCAGTAGTCGTAATAGTAGTTGTTGCAGCAATATTTGTAGCAATAGCAGTAGGAGTAGCAGTTGCAGTAGTAGTTGAAGAAGTAGTAGTAGTAGTAGCAAAATAGTAGTAGTAATAGCAGTAGTAGTAGTAATAGCAGTAGCAGGAGTTGTATTAGTCATAGTAGCAGTAGCAGTTGTAGTAATAGTAGCAATTGCGGTAGTAGTAGTAGAAGTAGTCATGTTAGTAGTAAGAGGAGTAGTCGTATTAGCAGTGGCAGTAGTAGCAATAGTAGTAGTAGTAGAAGTAGAAGTAGCAGTTTAGCCATAGTTGTTGCCGTAGAAGTAGAAGCAGAAGCGGTAGTTTAGCTGGAGTCGTTGCCGTAGCAATTGTTGTAGTAGCATAAATAATAGTAGTAGTAGAAGTGGTAGTAGTAGTAGTAGTAGTAGAAGTAGTAGTAGTTGCCACAGCAGCAGCGGTAGCAGCAGCAGCAACAGTAGTAGTAGTAGCAATAGTAGTATAAGTTGTAGTAGTAGCAGCACCAGTAGTAGAAACAGCTGTAGCACAAGAAATAGCAGTACCTATTATAGTAGTAGTAGCAGCAACAGTTGCATCAGTAACAGATGTTGTAGTAGTGGTAGTTGTTGCAGTAGTAGTAGTATTAGTTCTTGTAGCAGTAGTAGCAATTGTTGCTACAGTAGTAGCTGAAGTAACAATAGTACTAGCAGTAGTGGTTGAAGTAGAGGCAGTAGTTGGAGTAGTAGCTGTAGTAGTAGCATTATTAGTAGCAGCAGCAGTAGTAGTAGAAGTAGTGGTAGTGGTAGAAGCATTGATAAAGGTTGCAATAGTCGTAGGAGGAGTTGCAGTGGTAGTAGTTGTAGCAGTAGTCATAGTAACAGTTGTAGTATTGATTGTAGTAGTAGTAGTAGGAGTAGTAGTCGTACTAGTCGTAGTTGTAGTAGTTGTTTTATTTTTGGCAGTAGCAGTGGTAGCTGTAGTAGTACTAGTTGTAGTAGTTATAGTAGTAGTAGTAGTAATGGTAGCACTAGTAGCAGTAGTAGTTGTAGTAGCAATCATGGCTATAGTAGTAGAAGTAGTAGAAGTAGTAGTAATAGTAGTAGCAGTAGTTGAAGTAGTAGTTGTAGAAGCTGTAGTAATAGTAGTAGCAGTAGTTGAAGTAGTAGTTGTAAAAGCTGTAGTAGTAGCAGTAGTAGTAGTGGCAGTAGTAGTAGTTGTAGTAGTCGAAGTAGTAGTAGTAGTAGTAGTAACATAGTGGTAGTGGTAGTAGCAGCAATAGTAGCAGAAGCAGTTGTAGTACTAGAAGTAGCAATAGTAGTAGCTATTGTTGTAGTAATAGTAAGAATATAAAAGGTAGCTGTAGTAGAAGTAGTAGTAGTAGAAGTGCAGACGGAGTTATAGAATTAGAAGCAGCAGTAATAGTAGTGGCAGCATTAGAAGCAGTTGTAGTAGTCGTAGTTGCTATAGTAAAAGTAGTAGTAGTAATAATACTAGTAGTAGTAATAGTAGTAGTTGTAGTAGTAGGAACAGTAGTAATAGTAGCAGTAGTAGCGGTAGCGGTAGTGGTAGCAATTGTAGTAGAAGTTGGACAATTATAGTAGCGGTAGTAGTAGTAGTAGGATTAGTTGTAGGAGCTGGAGTTGTATTAGTGGTAGTAGCAACATTAGTAGTACTAGTAGAAGAAGAAGTAGTAGAAGTAGTAGTAGTAGTAGTAGTAATAGAAGTAGTCGTAGTGGCTGTAGTAATAGTAGTAGGAGGAGGAGGAGCAAAAGACGGGTAGTAGCAGTAGCAGTAGTAGTGGTAGTTGTAGTGGTAGTGGTAGTAGTAGTAGCAGCAGTAGTAGTAGTAGCAGAAGTTGTGGTGGTAGGAGAAGTACAAGTAGCAGTACCAATAGTGGTAGTAGCAGAAGTAATAGTAGTAGCATAGTACCTGCAGTAATAATGGCAGTAGTAGTAGTAGGAGTAGTAATAATGGCGGTAGTAGTGGTAGTGGCAGAAACAGTAGTATTAATAGTTGTAGTAGTAGCAGTAGTTGTAGTTGCAGTAGTAGTAGCAGTAGGCAAAGCAATAATGTAGTAGTACAAGTAGTAGGAGGAGGAGAAGTTGTAGTAGTTGTAGTAGTATTAGTAATAGCTGTACAAGTAGTAATAGCATAAGGAGTAGTAGTAGTGGAATTTGTAGTAGAGGTGTAATAGTAGTAGGAGTAGTATTAATTGTAGTAGTAGTAGTAGCTGCGGTAGCTGTGTTAGTAGTAGTAGTAGTAATGGTAGTAGTAGTGAAAGTAGCAGTTATAGTAGTTGTAGCAGTAGTTGCAATAGTATCAGTAGTAGAAGTAGTAGCAGTAGTAGCAGTAGTAGTAGAAGTAGTCGAAGTAGTAGTAATAGCAAGAGCAATTGTAGTAGCTGTAGTAGTAGTAGTGGTGGTGGTGGTGGTGGTAGCAGAAATAATAGTAGTAGCGGCAGTAGTAGTAGTAGCAAAAGTATTTGATGCAGCAGGATTAGTAGCTGTAGTAGTAGTAGTAGCAGCAATAGTTGCAATAGTACCAGTAGTAGCAGTAGTAGGTGCAGTAGCAGCATTGGTAGTACTAGTAGTAGTAGTAGTAGTAGTAGTAGTAGTAGTAGTAGTAGTAGTAGTAGTAGTAGTAATAGTAATAATAGTAGCAGTAGCAGCAATAGTAGTAGTGGATGTTGAAGTAGTAGTAGTAGCCGTTGTAGCAGCAATATTAATAGTAGCAGTTGTAGTTGTAATGGCAGTAGTAGTAGTCGTGTTAGTGGTAGTAGTAATGGCAGTAACTGCAGTAGTCATGAAAGTAGTAGTAGTAGTTATAATAACAGTAGCAACAATAGTAGTAGTAACAGTAGTAGTATTAGAAGGAGTAGCAGTAGTAGAAGTAGCTGTAGTGATAGTAGAAGTAAAAGTAGTTGTGGAAGCAATAGTAGTAGTAGTAGTAGTAGTAGTAGTCGTATTAGCAGTAGCAGCAGCGGTAGTTGTGGAAGTAGTAGCAATATAGCAGTAGTAGCAGCGGTAGTTGCAACAATTGTAGTAGTAGTGGAGGGAGCAACGGCCACAACAACATTAGTAGTGTAATAGTAGTAGTAGTAGTAGCAGTTGCAGTAGCAATAGTAGTAGTAATAGTAGTAACAGCAACAGTAGTAGTAGTTGTTGTTGTAATAGTAGTAGTATTAGTAGTAATAGTAATAGCAGTAGTAATAGTAGTTATTGCTGTTATAGGAGAGGTGGTAGTAGTAGTAGCAGTAGTATTTTTTGTTGTATTTATAGTGCTATTAGTAGTAGTAGTTGTTATAGTAGTAGTATTACGAGTAGTCGTAGTAGCGCAGAAGCAGTAGTAGAATTAACAGCAACAGTACTGGTAGTAGTTGTTGTAGTAGTAGTATTGGTTGTAGCAATTGTAGCGGTAGTAGCGGTAGTAGTAGATGTAGTAGTAGTTGGAGTGGTAATTGCAGTAGCAGTAGTCGAAGTTGTAGCAGTCAAAATACTGGTAGCAGTAGTAGCTGTGGCAGCCGTTGTAGCAGTACTAGTCATAGTAGACGATGTAGAAGTAGTAGTAGTATTAGTAATTTTAGCAGTAGTAGTAATAGAAGTAGTTGTAGTAGAAGCAGCAGCAATATTAGTTGGAGTTGAAGTAGTAATAGTAGGAGTAGCAGGAACAGTAGTAAAAGTAGTGGAGGAAATAGTAGCTGTGGCAGTAGTAGAAGTAGTAGTAGTAGCAGCAGCAGCAGCAGTAGTAGTAGTAGTAGCAGTAATTGTAGTTGCATTTGTAGCAGTTGAAGTAGTGGTCGCAGTGTTCGCAATAGTAGTAATAGTACTACTGGTAGTAATAGTCATAGCAGTAATACTAGTCGTTGCAATAGTAGTAGCGGCAGCAATAGTGCTACTTGGAGTAGCGGGAGTAGTAGTAGTAGTAATAGTAGTAGGAGAAGTTGTACTTGTTGTAGTAGTAGTAGTAGAAGTAGTAGTATTATTAGTAGTAGATGCTATGGTAGTAGCGGTCGTGGTAGCAGCAGTAGTGTAGTAGTAGCAACACCAGGAGTAGTTGTCATAGTAGTTGCGACAACAGTTGTAGTGGCAGTAATGTAGTAGTAGTAGTCATAGTGGTAGCAGTAGCAACAGTAGTAGAAGCAGCAGTAGTAGCAATAGCAGTTGTCATTATAGGAGCAGTAGTTGTGGTATCAGTAGTAGTAGTAGCGATAGCAAAAGTAGTAGTAGTAGTTGTTGTTGTTGTTGTTGTAGTGATAGTAATAGTAGCAGTAGCAATAGCACTATTTGTAGAAGCAGTTTTCGTAAAAATAGTAGTTATAGTGGTACTATGAGTAGCAGTAGCAGTAGTAGTAGTCGTAGACATCGTAGTAGTTGTAGGAGCAGCAGCAGTAGTAGCAGTAGTAGTATTAATTGTAGAAGCTATAGTAGCATTCGCAGTGGTGATAGCATTAGTACTAGTAGTAGCTGTTGTAGCAGAAGTCATTGTTGTGGCAGCCGTAGCAGTACTAGCAGCTGTCGTAGTTATAGTAATAGTCCTTGTAGTAGTAATAGTAATAGTAGTAATACTAGTAGTAGCAGTAGTAGTAATAGCAGCAGTTGCATTAGTAAGAATAGCAGTAGTAGCAGTAGCAGAAATAGTAGCTATACCAATAGTTGTTGGAGAAGTAGAAGTTGTAGCAGTAGTAGTATCAGTAGTAGTACTAGCTGTAGTAATAGAAGTAGTTGCAGCATTTGTAGTGGTAGTAGTAGTCATAGCAGGAAGAACAACAATAGTTGTAATAGTAGCAAAAGCGACAGCAGTAGTAGTCATAGTAGTAGTAGTAGTAGTTGTAGTAGCAGCAGCAATAGTAGTAGCAGTAGCAGCAGGAGTAGTAGTAGTAGTAGCAGTTACAGTAATAAAGAGAGGGGTAGTTGTTCAAATAGTAGTTATTGTTATAGAAGGAACAACGATAGTAGTAATAGTGGTAGCAGTCGTAGTTGAAGTTGTTGTTGTAGAAGTAGTAGAAGTAGTAATTGTAGTAGGAGTAGCAGTAGGAGTAGTAATAGTTGCAGTAGAAGTGGTAGTAGTAGTAGTAGCAGTAGTAGTTCAAGTAGTAGAAGTAGTCACAGCAGGAGTAGTAGTAGTAATTTTGGCAGTTGTAGCAGCAGCAACAGTAATAGTAGCAGTTGCAGTAATAGGAGGAGTAGTAGTAGTAGTAGCTGTAACAGCCATTGCTATAGTAGTAGTTGTTGTAGTAGTAGTATTTGTACTACTAGTAGTAGTTGTTGTACAAGTAGCAGTAGCAGTAGTAGTAGTAATAGCAGTAGTAACAACAGTAGTAGCAGTAGTTGTTGTTATTGTAGTAGCAGTAGTGGCATTCACATTTGTAGTAGTTGTAGTGGCATTCGTAGTCATAGTAGTAGTAGCAGTAGGCATAGTAGTAGTTGCTGAAGTGGTAATAGTGGCAGAAATAGGAGCAGTAGTAGCCGTAGATGTTGCAGTCGGAGTTGTAGCAGCAATAGTAGTAGTGGTAGTAGCACGAGTTGGAGCAGGAGTAGTACTTGTAATTCTGCTGTTGCTGCTTCTACTACTACTACAACTACTACTTCTCCTACCACTACCACTACTACTGCTGCTGCTGCTGCTAGATCGACTGCTACTACTTCTAGTACTGCTACTGCTGCTACTTCCGCTACTACTACTATTGCTGTTATTATGGCTACTACTGCTACTACGTTCCCTATTATTGTTATTGTTACAGCAACTGATACTATTGTTGCTGCTACTACTTCTACTATCGCTGTTGCTGCAACTGCTACTTCTATTACTTCTACAACTTCTACTACTACTACTACTGCTACCATTACTATTACTACTACTACTACTACTGTTGTTTATACTGCTATTGCTACTACTAATTCTACTATTACTGAATTGCTAATACTAGTACTACTACTACTACTACACCTACAACAACAACTACAACAACTACATCTCCTCCTACTATTATTGTTGTTACTACTACTACTGTTGCAACTACTACTATTGCTACTACTGCTACTACTACAACCACTTCTACTACTATGACTACTGCTTCTACTACTACAATTACTACTACTATTTTAGCTATTGCTACTACGACTACTTCTCCTCCTACTACTACTTCTAGTACTACTACTTCTCCGACTACTACTACCAGTACTGCTGCTGCTATTACTATGGCTACTACTGCTACTACTCCAGCTATTATTACAACTACTTCTGCAACTACTACTACTTCAAATATTGATACTATTACTACAATTGCTATTACTACGGCTAGGGCTACTACTACTACTTCTCCTCCTACTACTACTATTACGGCTACTACTACTACCACTCGTACAACTACTAGGACTACTGATAGTACTACGACTCCAACTACTATTGCTACTCCTAACACTCCCACTACTACAATCACTACTTCTACTGCTAAGGCTATTACTAATACTGCAACTACAACCAGAACTATTACTACTACTACTACTACTACTACTACTACTAATTGCTACTTCTGTTGTTGCTGTTGCTGTTGCTGATACAACTGCTACTACTATTACTACTACTACTACTACTACTACTACTACTACTACTACTACTACTACTACTAATACTGTTACTATTACCACTTTACTACTCATGCTGCTACTGCTATTACTACTATTATTACAATTACTTCAAATACTACTATTAATGCTACTACTACAGCTACTACTCCTACTGCTACTGCTACTCCTACTACTACTACTATTACTACACCTACCACTGCTTCAACTACTACTGCTGCTGCTATTACTACTACTACTACTACTAGTACTGCAAGTGCTACCACTACTGCAGCCACTATTTCTACTACTACTACAACTACTACTAGTACTACTTTCACTACTACACCTGCTACTGCTGGTACTACTATTACTACTACTACAACAACTAATGCGACTATTACTACTACTACTACTGCTACTACGACTACTGTTGCTACAAATATTACTAAAACTACGACAACTAATTCAACGACTACTACTACTACTACTACTGCAACTACTCGTGCAACTACAACTGCTCCAACTACTATTCCTACTACAACTCTTGTTCCAACTACTACTACTAGTACTACTACTTCTACTACTCTTACTACTACTAGTACTAGTACTACGACAACTACTACTACAACTACAACTACTACAAATCCTATTCCAACTCCTACTCTTACTACTACTTCTACAACTTCTACTACTACTACTGCTGCTGCTGTAGCTACTACTCCTACTATACAACTGCTACTTTTGCTACTACTACTGCTGGTATTACAATTACTACTCCTACTGCAACTATGACTTATACTACTACCACTTATACTACTACAACTACTATACCTACTACTACTACCGCAACTACTATTGCTGTGACTACTACTACTACTACCCCAACTACGACATCTACTACGGCTATTACTGCTGCTGCTGTTGCTACTATTGCTTCGACTACTACTTCTACTCCAACTACTTCTATTGCAACAACAACTACTTCTACACCTACTACTCCTGGTCCTACCCCCGTTACTGTTACTCCTACCATTTCTACCACTACTACTCCTAATAGTACTACTCCTACTCTAAGTCCTACTCCAACTACTACTACAACTTCGATTCCAACTCCTCCTACTACTACTACTACCACTACTACTACTACTACTACTAGTACTACCAGTACCACCACTTCTACTTACTACTACTACTTCTACAATAGCAACTACCACTTCTACAACAACAACAACTACTACTACTACTACTTACTATAGCTAGTATTGCTGCTACTGCTAGTATTACTGCTACAAATCCTCCTACTACTACAGCAGCTACTACAACAACTACTATGACTGCTACTACTACTACAATAACAGAAACAGCAACAACAACAACTACTACTGCTAGTTTTCACACAATAACAACTAGTACTACTTCTCCGGTTACTACTAATGCTGCCACTTCTACTACTACTACTGCAGCTACTTCTACAACTATTGCTGCTGCAAATATTGCTACTACTACTATCACAATTACTACTACGACTGCTACCACTACTACTACTTCTTCTCATACTACTACTACTATGGCTACTACGACAGCTACTACTACCGCTGCTATTACTACTACGGTTACTGCTACTACTACAACTCCTAGTACTACTACTACTGCGACTACTACATCTATTATGATTGCTACTTCCACAACTGCTACTACTATAGTTACTACTACTGCTGCAACTATTACTACTACTACTACTACTACTACTACCACTACTACTAATACAACAACTACTACTGCTATTACTACTACTACTACTACTTATACTACTAATGCTACTACTACTAGTAGTGCTACTACTACTAGTACTACTACTTCTACTATGGCTACCACTGCTACTACTACCCCTTCTACTATAAAATCTACTACTACTACTACTACTTCTACTACAACTAGTGCTACAATAGATACTATTGCTACTGCGACTATTACTGCTACTGCTACAATTTTTACTACTACTACTATAGCTACTCCTGCTACTACCACAACAGCCGCAACTGCTACTTCTACTACTACTTCTGCTACAACTGGTTGTACTACTACTATTGTTGTTACTACTACTACTTCTACCTATACTACTATTGCTACAGCTACTACCACTACGACTACTACTCCTACTACTACTACTACTTCTTCTATAACCACTACTACTTCTGCTACTATTACTGCAACTACTACTGCTACTATTACTACTACTGATACTACGGCTACAACGATTATTGCTACTGCTACTATTGCCACTACACCTACTGCTACTACTATTGCCACTACTACTGCTACTACTGCTACTACTACTACTATTACTAGTGCTACTACTGCAACTGCTACACTACTACTACTACGGTCATTGCTGCTGCAACTACTACTACAATTCCAACAACTACAACTACTACTACAACTAGTACTACTACTGCTACTACTACTACTATTTCTGCTACTGCTACTACTATAACTACTACTAGTACTCTTCCTACTACTATTACTATTGCAACTACTTCTGTTACTACAATAATTGCTACTCCTACTAGTACTTCTGCTAGCACTATTACAACTGCTACTACTAATATAACAACTACTACTATTACTGCTACTACTACCACGTCTGCTACTACTACTTCTACTACTATTTCAGCTTCTAAGACGACTACTACTTTTGCTACTACTGCTACAACTGCTGCTACATCTACAATTACTACAATCACTACTACTACTTTCCGCTACTAATACTGCAACTACTACTACTACTCCTGCTACTATGGCAGCTTCTGCTATGACTGCTACTGCGACTACAACTACTACAACTACTACTGCTATTGCTGCAACTACTACTCCTACTACTCTGCTTCTATCACTACTACTGCTACTACTACTGCTGCTGCTGTTACTACTACTACTACAACTACTACTACTACTACTACTACATTGTTGTTGCTGCTACTACTACTACTAATACTACTACAACAACTACTATTACAGCAACTACAACTACTACTCCTACTGCTACAGCTACTTCTACTACTTCTACTATAGCTACTACTGCTGCAACTGCCTCAATTGCTACTATTACTACAATTGCTGCTACTACTATGGCTGCTACTACTACTTCTGCTACTACTTCTGCTACTACTACTTCTGCTACTACTATGGCAACTATAACTACTACTGCTACTACTACTACAACGACTACTGCTACTGTTACTACTATTGCAACTACTACAATAGCTACTACTGCTACTACTACTACGGCTACTACTGCTACTACTACGACTAGTGCACTACCACTAATTCTGTCATTACTGCTACTACTACTACTACTACTATTACAATTGCTGCTACTACGGCTACTACTACGTCTAGTACTATAGCTGCTGCTGCTACTGTTACGACTATGACTGCTACTACTACTACTAGTACTACTACGACTACTACTTCTGCTGCTTCTACAAATTGAGCACTACTACTTCTACAATTACAGGTACTTCTATTACTTCTACTTCTCCTACTACTACTTCTACTGCTACTACAACTTCTATTACTACCACTGCTACTATTACTGTGACTATTACTATTACTAGTACTACTACTAGTACTACTCCTACTAATACTACTAATATTATTGCTACTATGCCTATAGCTACTAATACTACTATTACCATTACTTCTGCTACTACAACTACTATTACTACTACTACTACTGCTATAACTTCTGATACTACTACTATTACTCCAACCATTACGAATGCCACTACTGCTACTACTACTATAGCTATTACTACACATATTTTTGCTATAAGTACCACTACTATTTCTACTACTACTACTACACCTACTACAACAACTACTACTACAACTACTGTTGCAGCTACTGCTTCTACAGCTACTGCTACTACTTCTACTACTACTATGGCTACTACTCCTACTACTACCACTAGTATTACTACAACTACTACTAATACTACCACTATTGCTACGACTACAACCACTACTACTGCTATTGCTACTACTGCTACTACTGCTGCTGCTATTATTACAACTACAACTATTACTATTACTACTCTTCTACTGCTACGACTCGTATTCCTCCTACCACTATTACTATTACAACTATGTCTACTACTGCTACTTCTACTACTATTTCTGCTTCTATTATGACTACAACTTTTGCTACTTCTACTATAACTGCTGCTACATCTACAATTATTACAACAAATACTACTACTTCTGCTACTAATACTGCAACTACTACTACTACTACTACTACTACTACTACTACTACTACTATTATTATGGCAACTTCTGCTACAACTGCTACTGTGACTACTAATACTACTATGACTACTGCTACTACTGCTACTAAAACTACTACTACTATTGCTTCGACGACTACTACCGCTACTACTACTGCTCCTGCTACTACTACTACTACTACTACTAGTACTACTACTACTACTGCTACTGTTGTGGCTGCTACTACTACAACTAATACTGCTACAACAACTACTGTTACTGCAAATACTGCTACTACTCTACTACTTCTACTACAGCTACTACTGTGGGAACTATCACAATTGCTACTGCTACTAAAATTGCTAATACCACTACGGCAACTACTACTACTACTGCTGCCACTTCTTCTGCTACTACTACTACTTTGACTACTACTACTACTACTATTACTACAATTACTACTACTACTATAATGACTACTGCTACTGCTACTGCTATTGCTACTATTATTATGGCTATTACTGCTGTTACTATGACTACTACACTACCACTAATGTTGTCGTTGCTGCTACTAGTACTACTACAATTGCTGCTACTACTGCTACTACTACTAGTACTACCGCTGTACCTACTACTTCTCTGACTACTACTACTACTAGTACGACTACTACGACTGCTGCTACTATAAATACAGCACTACTACTTCTACTTCTACTACTACTACTGCTTCTACTATTACAACTACTTCTACTACTTCTACTTCTCATACTACTAATACTACAGCTACTACAACTTCTATTTCTACCAATGCTGCTACAACTACAACCACCACTACTACTGGTACTACAACTAGTACTACTCCTACTAATACTACTAATACCATTACTACTATGGCTACAACTACTACTACTGCTACAACAACTACTATTACTACAACAGCTACTGCTACAACTTCTGCTACTACTACTATTACTCCTGCCATTACTACTGCCACTACTACTACTATTAGTATGGATATTACTACGCTTATTTTTGCTGCGAGTACCACTGCTATTTCTACTACTACTGCTACTACTACTACTACTGTTGCTACTACTACTTCTACTAGTATTTCTACTACTATGGCTACTACTACTGTTACTACTACTACTACTACTATTATTAATACTGCCACTATTACTAGGACTACAACCACTACAACTACTATTGCAACTAGTGCTACTACTACTGTTGCTGCTCCTACTACTACTACTACCACTACAACTACTACTATTACTACTACAACAACTACTACTGCTACAACTACTGCTACTGCTACTACTACTACTGCTACAACTATTACCACAGCTACTATTGCGACTACTACAACAACTACTACTACTACTGCAGCAACTACTAATGCTGCAACTGCTACTACTACTTCTGCTACTACTGCTTCAACTACTACAACTAGTAAAACTAATACTAATACTTCTTCTCCAACTCCTACTACTGCTTCTACTACTACTATGATAACTGTTACTATTTCTACCAATATTACTACAACTACCACTACTACTAGCTCGCAGACTAATACTACTACCACTAATACTGGTACTAATACAACTACTAAAACTGCTACTACTGTTGCTACTACTGCTGCTACTCTTGCTACTACTGCTACTGCTACTACTCCTACTACTACTACCACTGCTACTACTGCTATTTCTATGACTAATACTACTAATACTACTACTACTACAACTACTATTGTTGTTGCTGCTGCTTCTTCTGCAACAACTGCTACTACCACCACCACTACTACTACTAGTATTGTTGCTGTTGCTACTTCCACAACTACTACTCCCACAACTTATCCTACTTCTACTACTACTGATACTACTACTACTTCTACTACTATTGCCGCTTTTTAAACTACTAATACTATTTCTACTACTACTACTACTACAACTGCTGCTTCTGCTACTGCTACTATTGCTGCAGCTGCTACTACTACTACAAATATTACTAATAGTACTGCTGCTTTTGCTTTTGCTGCTGCTGCTACTACTACTGCTACAATAACTTCTACTTCTGCTGCTACTACTGCTAATAATATTACTACTGCCACTACTGCTGCTACTACTGTTGCTCCTCCTCCTCCTCCTCCTACTACTACTACAACTACAACTACAACAACTACTACAACTACTACAGCGGCTACCACTACTACTGCTACTGCTGCTGCTGCTGTACTACCACTACTATTACTACTAATACTACTGCTGCTACTAATACTACTACTAATTGTATTGCTACAACTACTAGTACTCCTACTAATACTACTACAACTGTTACTACTAGTTCTACTCTTGCTATTGCTACTTTCGTTACTGTTATTACTACAACTACAACTACTACTACTACATCTACTACTACTACTGCTACTACTACAACAACAACTACTACTGTTGCTACAGCTACTACTGCTACTACGACTATTACTTCTGCTACTACTACTGCTACTACTACATCTACTACTACTGCTACTGCATGTACTATAGCTACTATAGCTACTACAGCTACTACTACTACTACGGCTACTTCTATTACTACTACAACTGCTTTTGCTACTATTATCACCACCACTACTACTGCTACTACAACTGATACAACTACTACTACTTATACTACTACTGCTACTACTACTACAACTATTACTACTTCTACAACTACTAATTGTACTACTTCTACTACAACTACTAAAACTACTTCTCCTACTACTACGACAACTGCTACTACAACTTTTACTTCTATTACTATTACTACTACTACTACCACCAGAAATAGAACTACTGCTTCTACTGCTGCTGCTTCTGCTAATGCTACTATGAATACTACTACTACAATAGCTTCTATTGTTGCAGCTGTGACAACTACTACTACTGTGGCTGCTACTACTATTGTTACTACGGCTACTCTTGCTACTACTGATGCTACTACTGTTGCTACTTCTAATACTGGTCCTATTGGTACTACTTTTACTAATACTACTGCTACTGCTATTCCTAATACTGTTGCTATTGCCACATCTACTACTACTACTCCTCCTACAACTACTACCGCTGCTGCTGTTACCGCTACTGACTTATACTACTACTACTAATACTACTACTACTGCCACTACTACTACTACGACTACTAGAACTATTACTACTACTGCTAGTGATACTACTACTACGACTGCTACTACTATTATTATGATGACTACAACAACACTACTAGTACTACTACAACAACTCCTATTGCTATTACTACTCGTACTACTAAAACTACTACTACTGCTACTCCTACTACTACCTTAATACTACCACCACTACTACTACTACAACTACTTCTTCTACTCATACAATTACTCCTACTTCTACTACAACCACTCGTACTACTTCTACTACTAGTACTACCACTACTACTACTACCAGTACTACTACTACAACCACTACAACAACTACCACTACTACTACTACAACCACTACAACTACTACTATTGCTACAACTACTACTACTACTACCACTACAACTACTACTCCTACCACTACAACAAATGCTAATATTCTTGCTACTACTACTAATATGTCTACTACTACTACTATTACTACTACAACTAATAATACTGCAACTATTACTACCACTAATAGTAGTACAACTTCTACTGATGCTGCTACTGCTGTGACTACTACTACTTCTGCTACAGCTACGATAACTACTTCTACTGCTGCTGCTTCTACTTCTACTACTACTACTTCATTGCTACTATGACTCCTTGTACAACTACCACTATTACTGTTACTACTACTACTACCACAACCACTACTCAGGCTACTACAAATACTACTACTACTACTACAAGTACTACTACTACTACTGCTACAATTACTGAGGCTACTACTACTACTACTACTATTGCTATGAGTATTACTACTAATACTTTTGTGACAACAACAACAACTTCTTCTACAGCTACAACTAATACTACGGCTACTACTATTGCTGCTACTACAACTGCTACAACAACAACTACTAGTACTGCTGCTGCTGCTTCTACTATTACTTCTGCTGGTACTGTTGCTGCTGCTACTCGTACTTCTACTACAACTAATTCTACCACTCGTACTACTACTACTACTACTACTATGCTACTACGATAAGTACTACTACTGGAAATACTGCTACTCCTACCACTACTACTATTATTGCTGCTACTGCTATTGCTACGACTACTGCTATTGCCACTATTGCAAATACTACAACTACTACAACGACTCCTCCTCCTACTACAACTACTGCTCCTACAACAATAACAACTATTACTACTACTACTGCTGCTGCTGCTACTACTACTACTATACCAAGTTCTACTTTTGCTAGTACGACAATTACTACTACTACAACAACAACTAATATTGTTGCTACTACTACTACTACTACTGCAACAGCAACTATTACTACTACTAATGGTAGTACTTCTACTACTGTAGCTGCTACTTCTACTACTAGAACTTCACTGCTACTACTACACCTTGTGCAACTATTACTTTTGCTATTACTACTACTACTACTGACGCTACTACTACTACTAGTACTACTACTGAGGCTACTCCTACAACTACTACTAGTACTACTACTATTACTAGTACTAGTACTACTACTACCACTACTACTGCTACCGCTACAACTAGTACTCCTACTATTACTGCTACTACGACTACTACTATTACTACTACTACTCCTCCTCCGACTGGTACAACTATTGCTTCTACGACTACTACTACTGCACCTACGGCTACTGCTACTACAATAACTACTACTACAACTGCTATTGTTGCAACTACTGCTACTGCTCCTACTTCTATTACTACTAGTATTGCTATAACTTTTGCTATTGCTATTGCTACTGCTACTGCTGTTACCACAACAACTACTAGTAGTACTACTACTACTGTTGCTGCTACAATGACTACAACCATTGCTATCACTACTACTACTACTACTACTACTACTACTACTACTACTACTACTATTGCTACTACTACTACAACTATTGCTGCCACTGCTACTACTACTACTTCTACTACTACTGTTACTTCTACTACTTCTACTACTACGGTTACTACTACTACTTCTAAAACTAATGCTGCTAACACTACTACTAGTACTACTACTACTACTACTACTACTACTACTACTACTACTACTACTACTGTTACCACTGCTTCTTCTACTACTACCACTCCTACTACTTATCCTACTACTACGAGTACTACTATTGCTACTACTACTGTTGCTGCTAATGCTACTACGACTAATACTACTACTACAATCGCTTCTATTATTGCTGCTTCTACTACTACTGTTATTACTACTGCTGCTACAACTATTGCTTCTTCTGCTAATTCTGTTGCTGTTCCTACTACTATTACTAGTACTATTACTACTGCTACCGCTAATACTACCACTATTGCTGCACCTACTACTACTACTAATATTACAACTGCTGCTACTACTACTACTGCAAGTACTACTACTAGTACTATTACCACTAGTACTGCCGGTACCGTTGCTACGACTACTACTACTAATATAACAATGACTACTACTACTAGTTCTCCTACTACAACTAATTCTTCAATGACAGCTGCTACTACTACTACAACTACTGAACATCTCCTATTGTTATGGCTATTCCTTCTTGTGCTATGACTACAACTATTACTACTTCGACTACTACTACTACTACTACTTCTGCTCCAACAACTACTCCTACTACTACTCCTACTAGTCCTACTGCTAGTACTACTTCTCCTACTACTGCAACAGCAACTCCTACTACAACTTCGACTATTACTGCAACTAATTCTTCCACAAATACTACCACTACTACTACTACTACAACTACTATTACAACAACAATAGCTACTACTACCACCACCACAACTATTAATTCTGCTACAACAACAACTACTACTACTAATACTACTACTACTACTACAATAACAACAACTACTAATATTGTTGATACTACTACTACTATGACTACTACTACTACTGCAACAATAACTATTTCTACTACTAAAATTAGTACCACTACTACTACTACCTCACTGCTACTACTATAGTTTGTACAACTACTACTTTTACGATTACTACTACTACTACTACTACTGAGGCTTCTTCTACTACTACTACTAGTACTACTTCTACTAGTACTCCTACTACTGAGGATACTAGTACTACTGCCACTAGTACTACTACTACTACTGCTACAACAACAACTACTACTACTATTGTTACTACTACTACTACTAGTAGTAGTATTACTACTACTTGATGGACCTTAGTTTGATCCTTAGTAGATGTTGAAAATGTGTTTTAATTTTAGGGTGTGATTGACTCGCTGACTTTGTATCAGTTGACCAATTTAAAATTGGAAGTTCACTGACTACATTATGCTTGTTGTCAGTTGTCTCCATTTCATCTTTGATTTGATAATCGATGATCTCTTTGGCATGTTATCAATTAAGTTTGAAACATTGTCACTGGATTTTGTGCACATGTTGGCTTAGCTTCAAAGTGTGGCTAATGACCTTAAGTGTTTTATCGATTGACCACTTTTTAATATGACATATAGTTGATTGATTAACAAGGTTAAAGCTTGACTTTAGTTCTGTTAGACTCAAAATGGATTGTGGTAGTGGCTAACATTGACCATTTCTATTTGATAATCAATAGCTTCAATTATATTTGAAGTACCATCAATGGGTTTGATCATTTGTTGGATGAGCTTGAAGTGTATCTGATGACGTTAAGCATAATGCTGGTTGACTTCTTTTGAGCAAGGCCTTCGGTTAAATAACTAAGCAAGTTTAAGCCTACGTTTAGTTTAATTTGGAATGGTTATCAACTTTGGCTTATGTTAAGCATCTCTGATTTGATAATCAATAGACTCTTTGTCATGTTACCAGTTAAGTTTGAAGTATTGCCAATGACTTTTGGGTGTATGCTTGCTTAGTTTTGAAGTGTGGACAACAATTTCAAGCGTGTCGTCAGTCCATGACATTGAAACATCACATAAGACTGATTGACTGAGAGAGTTCAAGTCTACCTTGGGCTTGATTTGATTTTGAAAAAATGATTGGTGGCCTTGGCTTGTGCTAATCATCTTCAATTATAGAATCGACAGTCTCATTAGCATGTTGTTAATTAAATTTGAGGTGTTGTTGATGGCTTTGGGCATGTTGTAGACTAACCCTAATTAATCTTTTATCTAACCTTGATTATGTTCTTGATGGATTTGGTTTTGACCTAAGTTGGACCCTTACAAGGTTTGGATTCAAACCTTAATGGACTTGGGTTCAAGTTTAAGATGTTTTGATTAAACTTTGTTCTGCTTTAGGTTTGACCTAATTTTGGTTCTGGTTTGACTTAGTTTAAGTTCAGGTGTCACTTGGTTCTAGTTTAGGTGTAACCTGGTGTGGAGCTAAAATCATCAAACTTGGATGGCGAAGACCCCATAAAGCAACATCGAAATAACAAATGAAAAATAAATGTCAGTTTGAGTGTATAATCAAGTATTATGAAAACATGACTTTCCAATAGGTAAAAGCCCCTATTGTTAATTACCTTAATAGTTATCGGGATCCTCCTAAAGTAAAGAACCTAGCCCATAAAAATAGAGGCACGAAAGAAGCAAATATGATTGATTGATTTGAGCAAAGGGGTATAGAAAAAATCATCATCTTCTCATCACGATAGATCCTTGAATTCATAAGGAAAATGGAAGGAAAGCCAAAATAAGAAAATATTATTGATCAAAAAATTTTCTTTATTACAACCTTGAGCTGTATATATATCCCTCTAATAACTTTATGAGTCCTACCTGATGCAAAGTAAAAATAGAACTTAGACACTATTAAGAATTCTACTTAACATACCTTAAATAAAAATATCTAAATCCTATTTCTTATTGGGTTAGGACTGTTATTGACTTGAAATGATAAATAAATCCTAATTTTGACTAATACATAATCTGAATTAACCAAAATAGTAAATAAAAAATTATAGAAATCGATATCAGCTTTCCAACGGATGATTATTTGTTGAATTTAGATGAATATCTTAAAAGATATGGCTTTTGGACCGTAGTCATACCAATTCTGACATATCATAATTGGAGTTGGAATTAAACTTGCACTGAATCTTTACCGTAAAAATGATGTATTTGTCCTATATCAAAAGACCGGATCCGGCTAAATTTGGCCAGACCCGATCATGAGGCATGGGAGAGGAGCTTAACCCTACTCTAGTTGAGAAGAAAACAAAAAAGAAGAAAAGGGTTGAAGGAAGAACTGCTACTACAACTGCTACTACTACTACTGCTTCTACTACTGCTCCTATTGCTCCTGCTACTACTGCTACTACAACTGCTACTACTACTACAAATACTACTACAACTTCTACCACTAATACTGGTAACACTAATACTACTACTACTACTACTGATACTACTACTATTGCTGCTGCAGCAGCTTCTACTTCTACTACTACAACAACAACAACAACTACTACTCCTGCTGCTGCTGCTGCTCCTCCTCCTACTACTACTACTACTGTTGCTACAGCTTCTTCTACTACTACCAATCCTACTACCTATCCTACTACTACTGATACTACTACAACTTCTACCACTAATGCTGGTAACACTACTACTACTACTACTACTACTGATACTACTACTATTGCTGCTGCAGCAGCTTCTACTTCTACAACAATAACAACAACTACTACTACTACTCCTGCTGCTGCTGCTCCTCCTCCTCCTACTACTACTACTGTTGCTACAGCTTCTTCTACTACTACCAATCCTACTACCTATCCTACTACTACTACTATGGCTACAACTACTGCTGCTACTTCTACAACTAATACTATTTCTACTACTTCCACTACTACTACTACTACTGCTACTACTACCACAGCTACTACTGCTACTACTGCTGCTGCTACTACTACTTCTGCCACTAATGTTGTTGCTGCTACTACTACTACTACTACTACTAGTCCTACGACTGGTCCTACCACCACTACTACTAGTCCTACGACTTGTCCTACCACTACTATTACTGTTAGTACTGCTGCTGCTACTTCTACTACTAATACTATTTCTACTACTACTACTGTGACTGCTGCTACTGCTAATACTACTACTACTACTACAACAACAACTTCTTCTGCTACTACTACTAGTACTACTGCAACTGCTGCTGCTACTACTACAACGGCTACTACTACTACTACAACTGCTGCTGCTACTACTACTACTACTACTACTATTGCAGCTATAACTACTTTTGCAAATACATATATTACTACTACTCTCATTCCTATTACTACTACTACTACTACTATTACTATTACTACTACTACTACTACTACAACAACTGTTGCTGCTGCTGCTGTTGCTTCTGCTGCTGTTGTCGCTACCACGACTCCCACTACTACTATTATTGCTACTTCTACAACTACTACTCCTACTCCTACTACTATGGCTACTACTACAACCACCATTGCTACTACCTCTACTACTACTACAACAACTACTACGGCTACTACTACCTCGACTACTACTGCTACCACTACTACTACAACAACAACTACTAATACTACAACTACTACTACTACTACCTCAACAATAATCACCACTACAACTACTACTACTCCTGCTACTTCTACAACTATGACTACTGCTGCTCCTACTACCGCTACTCCAGCTACTACTACTACTACTAATTCTCCTCCTCCTCCTCCTACCCCTACTACCACAACTAAAACAACAACTACTACTTCTACTACAACTACTTTCGCTACTACTACGGCTGCTAATACTCTGACTACTACTACTACTACTGCTCCTATAATTATTATTGCTACTACTACTTTGACTATTACAACTACTACTACTGCTACTACTACTTCAACAACAACAATAACTACTACTTGCACTACTACTGCTACTACTACTACTACTACTACCACTACTACTACTACTAGTACACTACTACTAGTACTACTACTCCAGTGACTACTACTACAATGACAATAATTACTATTACTATTATAGCTGCAACTGCTCCTACTACAACTGCTACTTGTACTACTACTACTATAACTAGTACTACATCTACCACTACTACTACTACTACCACAACAACTACTACCACTACGTCTACAATTACTACTACTGCTAATGCTACTTCTATTCCTACTACGGCTGCTAGTACCACTACCAGTACAATAAGTACAAACACTACTACTGCTGCTACTATTGCCACTACCACTACTATAAGAACAATCACTACTGCTGCTACTGCAACTACTACTACATCTCCTTCAACTACTATTATCAGTACTACTACAACTGCAACTACGATTACCACTACAATAACAATAACAACTACTACTACTACTACAACTTCCACCACCAGTACTACTACTATTACAACTACCAATCCTACTGCTACTATTACTACTACTACAACTAATATTACTACCGCTATTACTATTGCTACTACTGCTACAACTAATATTACTACCGCTATTACTATTGCTACTACTGCTACTACTTCTACTACTACTACTACTCCCGCTACTACTCCTGCTACTACTACTGCTATTAGTAATACAATTACTACTGCTAATACAACTTCTTCTTCTGCTACTCCTTCTACTACTCCTACTACTACTCCCACGACTACTACTACAACTCTAACAACAACAACAACAACAACAACAATGACAACTACTACAACTACTACTCCTACAACTACTAGTACTAATACTACACCTCCTACTAGTACTACTATTACTGCTACTGCTACTATAGCTACTATTACTACTATAGTACTACTACTACTACTACTCCTCCTACTCCAACTCCTACTCCTACTATTATCCCTACTACTACTTCTGATACTAACCCTTTTCCAAATACTACTACTAGTTGTACTATTATTAATGTTGCTACTGTTTGTAGTACTACTACTACTACTTCTACTACTACTACTACTCCTCCTCCTCCTCCTACTCATACTACAACTACTGCTGCTACTACTTTTACGACTACTACTAGTGCTATTACTATGACTACTACAAATACTACTACTTCTACTACTACCACTAGTGCAACTTCTACTACTACTACTACTACTACTACTATGACTTCTACTGCTACTACCACTACTATTGCTACTGCTCTTGTTGCTACTGCAAGTCCTTGAATTATTACTACTACAACAACAACTACTACTACCATTATAAATGCAGCTACTATTAATACTACTACTATTGTAACTACTTCTACTCCTACTCGTACTCCTATTACTACAATTACGACAACAACTACTACTACTTCTACTACTATTACTGCTATTGTTACTAGTGCTACAACTTTTTACTACTAATACTTCTACTGCTACTACTATTACTTCTACTTCTACTACTGCTACCAATACAACTAGGGCTACTACTACTACTATTACTACAACTGTTACTAGTACTACTACTGCTACTACTGCTAGTTTTCCTACTACTACTACTAAAACTACTACTACTACCTACTGCTACAAGTACTACTACAACAACTACAACTACTACTACGGTTCCTGCTAAAATGACTACTAGTACTAGTACTACTGCTGCTGCTACTGCTACTGCCACTATTACTAGTAATACTACTACTACTACTACAACTACTGACTCCACTACTACTACGACTTCCACTACTACAAATCCTACAACTACAATTACTACTATTCCTACTAGTACTTCTAAAAATACTACTACTACTATTGTCGATGCTACTATTATTGCTTCTGCTACTACTACTCCTGCTGCTACCACTACTATCACTACGAGTATCGCCACTACTACTACTACTACTGCTACTATTACTATGACTACTGCAACTACAACAACTACTACTACTACAACCTCCACTACTACTATTGCTGCTACTACTACACTGCGACTACAACTACTACTATAGCTACTACCTCTACTACTACAACACTATTACTACTACTACGACTACTACTACTACTACTACTACTACTACTTCTACTACTGCTATTTCTACTACTACCACTGCTACTCCCTCTAATACTACTACTACTACAACTACTACTACTACTCCTGCTGCTACTATTTCTATTACAACTACAACAACAATAATAACTACTACTACTACTAATACAACTACTAGTACTACTGCTGCTTCTACTTCTCCTCCTACTACTATAACAACCATTACTGCTCCTACTACTACTACAACTACGTTTACTTCTGTTACTAATACTACTACTACAATTGCTACTACTTCCACTCCTACTCCTTCTGCTATTACTACTCCACCTCCTCTTCCTCCTCCTACTACTACTACAACTACAACAACTACTACTGCTACTGCTACTACTACTATTACAACTAATATTACTACTACTGCAACTACTACTACTGCTACTACTATAACAACAACAACTACTACTACAACAACTACTACTATTCCTATTATTATTACTACTACTACTACTACTACTACTACAACAACAACAACAACAACAACTACTACTACTACTAGTACTACTATAACTACTACAACTCCAACTATAACTATTCTTTCTTCTACCATGGTACAACTACTATTGTTGCTGCTGCTTCTACTACTACTATTGCTATTACTACTGCCACAATAATTAGTACCATTACTACTACTACTACTAGTACTAATTGATCTCCTACACCTACTACTACTACAACAACAACAACTACTACTACTATTATAACCACAACTACTACTACTATTATAACCACAACTACTACTACTACTACTGCCGCTGCTACTCCCACTACTACTACGGCTACTACGACTACGACTACTACAACTACTACTACCACCACCACCACCACCACTACTACTACTCCTACTACTACTACTACTACTACTACTACTACGAGTACTACTACTACTACTTCTACTACAACAACTACTGCTATTTCTATTAATACTACTGCTGCTATTAGTACTACTTCTACTACTTCGGCTACTTCTATTCCTGCTATTAATACTACTTCTACTACATAGACTACCTCTACTCCTTCAGCTATTTCTATTACCTCTACTATTACAACTTCTACTGCTCCTACTAATACTATTGCAGCTACTACTACTACTTCTACTACTAGTATTATAACTACTACTACTACTACTTCTACTACTATTACTACTACTATTACTACTTCTAGTATTACTACTACTGCTGCTGCTACGACAACAACTACTACTATTGCAATTATGGCTACTACGGCTACTACTGCCCCCACAAGTTTGACTGCTACAAAGGCCACTACTGCTACAACTATTACTACAACATCTACTAATCTTACTACTACAACAACAACAACTACTACTGCTACAACTACTACTACTACGGCTACTACTACTACTAATACTATAGGTACTACTACTGTTACAGCTATTACAATTGCTAGTACTACTACTACTGCTACTACTACGACTACTACTATAACAACAACAACAATAACTACTACTACTACTACTACTACTACTACTACTACTACTATTACTACTTCTACCTCTACTGCAAGTGCTACTACCACTACTACTACTTCTACCACTACTACTATTACTACTACTACTATTACTATTGCTGCTTCAACTATTCCTACTCCTACTACAACTACAACTTGTACTACTTTTGTTACTTCTGCTATAACTACTAATACTACTACTACTGTGACTACTACTACAGCCGGTACTACAACTACTCTTGTGACTAATTTTTTTACTACTATGAAAACTACTAATACCTCAACTACTTCTACTACTACTGCTCCAACTACTACTATTGCTGCTATGACAACTACTATTACTACTGCAATTGTGGCTTCTACTACTGCTGCTCCCCCCACAACTTCGACTGCTACAAAGGCCAACTACTGCTACAACTATTACTACTACATCTACCAATCTTACTACTACTACAACAACAACTACTACTGCTACAAGAACTACTACTACGGCTACTACTACTACTACTACTAATACTACAAGTACTACTACTACTACAACTATTACTATTGCTAGTACTACTACTACTGCTACAACTATTACTATTGCTGGTACTACTACTACTGCTACTACTACGACTACTACTACAACAACAACAACAATAAATACTACTACTACTACTACTACTTCTACCTCTACTGCAAGTGCTACTACCACTACTACTACTTCTACCACTACTCCATTACTACTACTACTATTACTATTGCTGCTCCTAGTATTGCTACTCCTTCTACTACAACTACTGCTAGTACTACTTTTGTTACTTCTACTACAACTACTACTGCTACTACTACTGTGACTACTATTACAGCCAGTACTACAACTACTATTGTGACTAATTCTATTACTACTACGACAACTACTAATACCTCAACTCCTACTACTACTGCTCCAACTACTACTATTGCTGCAACTGCTAAAACTGCAACTACTACTGCTACTACTACTACTACTATGACAACTACTACTAATACTACTACTACTTCTACAACAGCTATTTTTGCTACTGCTCCAACTGCTACAACTAGTACAACTACTGCTACAACTGCTGCTGTAACAACTGGTACTGCTCGTACTACTACTACAACTGTTACAACTGCAACTACTATCACCACTACAACTATAATTGCTATTGCTACTATTACTTCTCCCACTTCTACTACTTTTGCTACAACTATTGCTACTGCTGCTGCTTCTGCTGTCACTACTACAACTACTGTTGCTATTGCTACTACTACAACAACAACTACTACTACACTACTACTATTGTTGCTGTTGCGCTTCTACAACTGCTACTATTGCTAATACTACAACAGTTGCCTCAACTACTGCTACTACTACTACTGCTGCTGTGACCGCTAAAATTGTTCTAGCTGCTACTAATAATATTACTACTATTGCTACTACTACTGCTATTGCAACTGCTTCTCCTACTAGTATTACTATTGATACAACTGCTACTGATACTCTTATAATTGCTACTGTCGCTGCAAATACTACATCTACTACTTGTATTACTACCACCACCACCACCACTACTACTGCTATTCCAACTACTACTACTACACTATGACTGCTACTGCAACTAGTTCTACTACTACGGACTACTACTGTTGCTGATACTACCACTATCATGACCGCTACTACTTTTTCTACAATTACCACTACAACTATAACCACTACTACCACTACTACTACAACTGTGACTACCGCTACAACTACTACAACTACTATTACTACTACTACTACTGCTGCTGCAAATGCTATTGCTATTACTGTTATTACTACATCTACTGCTACTGCTAATACTACTACTATAGCTACTGCTACTAGTAGCGCCACTACTACTACTACTACTACAAGGACTACTGCAACTACTATTACGACGGCCACTGCTACTACTACTACAACAACTACAACAATTTCTACTACTACTACTACTGCTATTGCTACTACCACTAGTTCTGTTACTTCTACTACTACTGCTACTACTGCTACTATTACTATGACTACTACTACCACTACTACTACTTTTATTGATACTACTACTACAACTCAGTCTACTACTTCTCCTACTTCTACTACTTCCACTACTACTACTGGTACTACTACTACCACTGTTGCTACTACCAATACTTCTACTTTTGCTACTACTACAACAAGTACAACTACTACACTACTGCTACTATAGCTTTTGTTGCTACTACTATTTATACTTCTAATACTACTACAATAGCTACTACCACTACACTACTACTTCTGTTCCTATTGCCACTACTACTGCTACCACTGCAATAATTGCTACTACTACTGCTACTACATCATCTATTGCTATTACCACAACAACTGTTGCAGCTACTACTAATACTACTACTACTACTACTACTACTACTAACGCTACGACTATTACTAGTACTACTACTACTAGTAGTAGTACTACTTCTACTGCTATTTTGACTACTACTGCTACAACTACAACTACTACTACTACTACGACTTCTACTACAAGTATATCTGCTACTTCCAATACCACGACTGCAACAACTTCTACAATTATTACTACTACAACAACAACTACTACTATCACTATGGCTACAATTGCTACAACTACTACAACTACTACAACTACTACCACTACTACTACTGCTGCTGCTGCTATAGTGCCACTTCTACTACAACTACTACTACCACTACTACGACTACTACTACTACTACTACTACTGCTGCTGCTGCTGCTGCTACTAATGTTTCTACTTCTGCTACTACTACTACTACTAATACTTCACCTACTACTATTGCTACTTCTACCCCTAGACCAGCTACTACCACTACTACTACTACTGCTGCTACTGCTACAATTACTACTACTGCTACTTCTCCTACTACTTTTGTCACCACTACTACTACTACGGCTACTGCGACTGCTAAGGCTACTTCTACAACTACTGCTGTTGCTGCTACTTTGCTACTGCTACTACTACTCGTACTACTTCTACTACTTCTACAACTACTATTTCTACTTCTACAACTACTATTGCTACTATTATTGTTATTACTATTGCTGCTACTATTACTACTACTACTGCTACAACTACAATTGCCACTACTACTACAACCACTAGTACCACCACTACTATTACGGCAACTACTACTGCTGCTTTTACTACAACTACAACTACTACTACTACTTCGACTACAACAACAAGAACTACTTCAACTACTACTACCATGGCTTCTATTATCACTATTGCTCCCACCGCTGCCACTACTCCTACTTCAACTACTGTAATTAGCACCACCACACCACTACTGCTACAACTACATCTCAGATTACTACTACAACAACTTCGCCTACTACTGCTGCTGCTCCTACTACTACAATTGCTACTACTATTGCTAAAGCTACTACTAAAGCTAGTTCTGCTACTACCACAGCTACTACTGCTATGACTACCACTACTAATAGTACTACTATGGCTACTGCCACTACTACTACCACTGAAACTACTCCTACACTACTAATACTACAACAACTACTGCTACTGCTACAAATACTGGTTTTCCTACTATTCGCACTACTAGTACTACTGCTGCTACTACTACTACTGCTACCACCACCACTATAACTGATACTACTACTGCTGCTACTACTAATGCTATTGAACTGCTCTACCTCACCTACTACTACTGCTACTGCTTCTACTACTGTTACTACCACTACCACCACTACAACTACTACTACTCAAACTGACTAACACTAAAATTGCTACTATTACTTCTGCTATAATTACTACTGCTGCTGCTACTACTTTAGCTACAACTACTGCTACTACTTGTACTTCTACTATAGTTACAATAGCTACAACTAACGCAACAACTACTACTACTACTCCAACTACCACAACTACTCGTACTCCAACTCCTATTGCTACTACTACAACTACTCCAACTTATACAACTACTACTACTACAAGAACAACAACAACAACAATGACTACTACTACTACAACCATTACTAATGCTACTACAACAACAACAACTACTAGTACTGCTACTACTAGAACCATTACTCCAAGTACTGCTGCTACTACTAATGCTACTACTCTGACTCCTACTATTACTACTACTGCAACTACTACTACAAATACTACTACTACTTCTGCTACTACTAATACTACTATTGCTGCTACTACTACTACTAATACTACGAATACTACCACTACTACTACAACTACTCCAACTCCAACTCCTACACCTACTACTACTCCTACTACTACAACTACCACAATTGCTACAACTTCTACTACTGCTATTGCTATAGCTACTGCTGCTATTGCTACTACTACTATAACAGCTACTATTATTGCTACAACAACTACTACTATTACTGCTTCTACTACTAATACAAGCAACTACTACCACTACTAATCCTACTCCAACTCCTATGGCTACTACTACTCTAATTACAATAACTACTACTCCTGCTACTATTTCTAATACTAGTACAACAACAACTACTATTATTACAACTATTATTGCCTCCTATGTTGCTACTATTACTACTACTATTACTATTGCTGCTGCTACAACTACTACTACTGCTACCACTACAACCATTCCTTCTCCAACTCCTAGTGCTACTACTACTCCCACTATTGCTACTACTGCTACTACTGCTACTACTACTACAGCTACTACTACTACTACTGCTCCTACTGCTGGTCCTACTACCACTACTGCTACTACTACTACCACTACTGCTGCTACTACTACAGCTGCTTCCACGACCACTACTACTGATAGTACCACTACTCTAATTCGCCTACTACTACTACTGCTACTACTGATACTACTATAACCACCTCTACAACCACCACTACTACTATAGCGACTAACACTACTATTGCACTAATGCTTCTCCTACTACTACTTCTACTACAACTACTTTTGCTACTACTGCTGCAACAACCACTACTTCAACTATAACTACTACTACAACTACTGCAACCATAACTACTACTAATCTAACAATAACAACAACTACTAGTAGTAGTACACCTAATACTATTACAACAATAACTACTACTGCTACAATTACTACTGCTACAACTACAACTACTACTACTCCTAATACTATTACTACTACCATTGCTACTACTACTACTACTATTGCTACGGACTACTTTATTAATATACTACTGCTACGGTCTTTTAACTACGCTAAACTGCTACTGCTACTACTACTCTACGACTACTACTACTAATCTACTACTACTACTACTAATACTACTACTACTACACTAAACTCTACTACTACTACTACTAAATACTAATAATACTAATACTACGTACTACTAATACTACTACTACTACTCTATATAATAATATAATAATATAATAGATACTACTACTACTACTACTACTACAACTACTACTACTACTACTACTACTACTACTACTACTACTACTACTATTACTTCTCCTACCACAACTACTACTGCTACTACTACTTTAGCTACGACTACTGCTACTACTTGTACTTCTACTATAGCTACAATAGCTACAACTAATGCAACATCTACTACTACTTCTACTATAGCTACTACTACTACTGCTGCTGCAATTGCTAATACTACTACTACTACTACTACTACTTCTACTATAGCTACAACTATTGCTAATAATATGACGAATATAATTCCTATCCCTACTACTACTTCTGCTACTCCTACTACTATTACTACTACTACTCCTCCTCCTCCTACTACTACTATTCCTACTACTACTACTACAACTCCTACTACTTCCACTACTACTCCTACTTATACTACTACTACTACTGCTCCTTCTACTTCTACTTCTATGACTACTACTCCTACTACTACTACTACTTCTACAACTTCTACTACTACTACTACAACAACAATAACTACTACTACAAAACTTCTACGACTACTATGACAACTATTACACCTCCTACTACTCCTACTACTACTACCACTATTACTACTACTACTACTATTACTACAATTACTTATCCAACTAATACTACTACTGCTACTACTACTACATCTACTATAATTACAACGACTACAACTTATGCTACTACTTCTACAACGGGTACTACTGCTACTACTACTACTACAACAACTTCTTCTACTACAACAACTACTACTACTATTGCTCCAATACTACTGTTACTAGCTCAAGTAGTACTACCTCTACTACTACTACTTCTACTACTACTATGACTACTAATGCTATTACTACAACCAATACTATAACCACTATTACTACTACAACTGTTACAACTGCTATTACTATAACAAACACTATTGCCACTGCTACTATTGCTGTTGCTGCTACTACTGCTTCTGTTACTACTGCTGTTGCAACTACTAATATTACTACTGCTACTTTAGCTACTTCTGCTAATGCTATTATTACTACAACTACTACTCCCAATACAACTATTACTATAACTACTACTAGTAGTAGTAGTAGTAGTAGTAGTAGCATGACAATAATAACAACTGCTACTAATACTACTTCTACTACTATTACCTCTCCTACTTCTTCTACTACTACTACCACAACTACTACAGCTACTACTACTGCTACGGCTACTACTTCTACTACTACTACTTATGCTACTATTGCTACTGCTGCTGCTACTACTAATACTACTATTGTTACACCAACAATAATAACTACTACTTCTACTACTATTACCCCAACTACTGCTACTACTATTATGCTATTACATCTCCTACTACCACTGCTGCGGGTACTACTACTATAGCTATTACTACCGCTATTACTGCTATAACTACTACTACTACTACAACTTCTATTGGTATTACGGCAACTACTGCTACCACTACTACTCCTACTACTACTGCTACTACTGCTACTACTATTACTACTACAACTATTACTGTCACAAGTACTACAACCACTGCTACTATGACCTCTCCGACTACTACTACACCTGCTAGCACTACTACTGCTTCTGCTATGGCCACTACTACTGCTACTACTATTACTACTACAACTATTACTGTCACAAGTACTACAACCACTGCTACTATGACCTCTCCGACTATCACTATTTCTACTACTACTTGTACTTCTGCTACTATTACAACTATTATTACTACTACTACTGCCAATACAATAACTTCTACTATTACTACTACGACTACTGCTACTACTACCACTATTACTACGATAACTACTACTACTTTTGCTACTACTGCTAGTCCTAGAGCTACTACTACTATTGCTACTACTACTACTACTAATACTACAACAACAACAACTACTACTACTAAAACAAATACCAATACTACTACTTCTACTACTACCATTACTTCAACAACAACAACAACTACTACTACTGCAATAACTTCTACTACTACTATTGCTACTACTATTACTCATTCTACTACTCCCGCCACTACTACTATCATTCCTAGAACTACTGCTACTATTACTCGACAATAACTACTGCTGCTGCTGCTGCTACTACATCTACTACTACTACTACTACTACTACTACTAATTTTACTAATTCTTCTGCATCGATAGTACTGCTACTACTACTACTACTACCACTACTACTACTTCTACTACTACTAATGCTCCAATGCTGCTACGATGGCTACTACTAGTACTACTACTGGTGCTACTACTTCTACTACTACCACTTCTACTACTACTACTACTGTTGCTACCACCACTACTGCCACTACTACTGCTACTATGACTATTGCTACTACTACTCTAACTAATAATAATACTACTACTACTACTATGGATACTACTACAATTGCCACTACATCTATAACTCTACTACTGCTACTGCTACTACTTTCGCTATAGCTACTACTACCACTACCACTACCACTACAACTACTGCTACTTCTCCTACGATTGCTCGTATGGCTACTACTACTACTATTGGTACCACTACTACTACTGCTACTTCGGCTACTATCGCAATTACAATTACTACAACTACTGTCACCACCACTACTACTACTACTTCTACTATGACTTCTCTGACTACTACCACTTCTTCTACTACTGCTGCTTCTTCAGCTATAGCCAGTAATACTTTTACTAGTAATACAACAACAACTAATACTACTTGTACTTTAGCTACTATTACTACTACTACTTCTACTATGACTTCTCTGACTACTACCACTTCTTCTACTACTGCTGCTTCTTCAGCTATAGCCAGTAATACTTTTACTAGTAATACAACAACAACTAATACTACTTGTACTTTAGCTACTATTACTCCTATTATGACAACTACTATGACTGCTATTACTGTGAGGACTGCTGCCAGTACAACTACTGTGACTGCTACTACAACTACTGCTACTACTACTGCTGTACTGCTGCTACTACAACTACTAATACTACTACTACTACTACTACTACTACTACTACTACTACACCTGCTACTACTACTATAGCTACTATTGCTTTTATTACTACTATACTACTACTACTATTGCTATTACTATTGCTACAACTACCACTACTACAACAACTACTACTACTACTCCTCTGACAAGAATAATAACTACCGCCACCACTACTTCTCCTACTACTAATTCTATAAGTGCTACTACTACTACAACTACTACTAATACTACTGCTACTACTTCTATTACAATTGCTATTACAACTATGAAAGTGACTACTACTATACCTACTACTATTGCTACTATTGCTACTACTACAACATCTCATACTACTACTATTGCTACTTCTACTACTGCTACAACTATTACTACTACTACTACTACTACTACTACTACTATTACTATTGTTACTACTACTATAACTATTACTTTGACAACTACTACTACTGCTACTGCTATGGTGGCTACTAATACCGGTACTACTACTGCTTCTACCACTGCTACTATTGCTACTATAACTACTACTACTACTACTATAACTACTTCTACTACTTCTCCTGCTACAACTGCTAGTACTTCTACTTCTATTACATAGTGTACTATTACTACTACTGTTACTACGAGAACCGCAACTTATACTGCTACTACTACTACTGCAACTAGTACTAGAACTATTACTGCTACTACTGCTACTACAACCACCACCACTACTACTGCTACTACTACTACTGCTACTATTGCTTCTACAACTGCTGCTTCTACTATTGCAGCTGCTGCTACAGCTACTACTTCTACTTCT
>RXID01021579.1:0-17500 GCA_005019695.1 Trichopus zeylanicus subsp. travancoricus
ATCCTCTGACTATTACAACAACAACTACTACTACTAGTACTACTGCATCTATTACTATTACTGCTACGAGTACTATTACTACTACTTCTACTCATACTACTACTACTACCACTCTTCAACAATATCTACTACTACTTCTACTTCTCCTGTTACTTCTACTACTTATGTTATTACTACCACTACCACCACTACTACTACTACAACTTTTGTTACTATTACTTTTGCAACTACTACGACTGCATCAACAACATCTACTACTACTACTACTACTATGATTACGGCTATAGAGGCTACTAATAATACTACTGCTACTACTTCTACAACAACTGATGCTGCTACTACTACTACTATTTTGACTGCAACTTATGCTGCTATTGCTACTACAACAACAACTACTACTACTAATACTTCTACTACTACTACTACTACAGCTGCTACTGTTACTACTACTACTATTACTATTACTGCTACTACTAATACTTGTACTACGACTACTACTACTACTACAACAACAAATACCACTATTACAACTACTGTTGTAACCCTTAATACTAATTTTGATTCTACCACATCGACTGCTACTACTACTACTTCTACTACTACAACTAATAATACTGCAACTGCTACTACTTGTACTACTCCTCCCCCCCTCCTCTCCCTCCTCCTCCTCTGACTATTACAACAACAACAACTACTACTAGTACTACTGCATCTACTACTTCTACTCCTACGAGTACTATTACTACTACTTCTACTCCTACTACTACTACTACCACTACTTCAACAATATCTACTACTACTTCGGCTTCTTATGTTACTTCTACTACTTATGTTATCACTACCATTACCACCACCACTACTACTACAACTTTTGTTACTATTACTATTGCAACTACTACGACTGCATCAACAACATCTACTACTACTACTACTACTATGATTACGGCTACTACTAATTCTACAGCTACTACTAAAACTTCTAATACTACTACTACCGCTACTGCTATAACCTCTACTATTACTATTACTGCTACTACTACAATAGTAGTACTACAGCACTACTATAACTACTACAATTGCTGCTAGTACTGCTCCTCTGACTACTACTATTGCTACTACTACTACTACTACTACTACTACTACTACTACTACTACTACTACTACTACTACTACTACTTCTACTACTACAACAACTACTACTCCTACTACTACAGTACTACTACTGTTGCTACTACTACTACTTCTACATCTACTAATACAACGACAACAATGACAACAACAACTACAGCTACTACTGCTACTACTACGACAACTACTACTACTACTCCTATTGCTAACTACAAGTACTCCTCCTACAACTAATACTACTACTCCTTCTACCACTACTACTACTACTACTACTACTACTATTACTGCTATTATTACTACTACTTGTACTTCTACAACACCACAACAATAACAACAACTACTACTACCACTACAACAACAACTGGTACAACTACTATCCTACTACTACTACTAATACCACAACTACTACTAATACTACTACTACTACTACTATTCCTACAACTACTACTACAACCACTTCTACTACACCTATTACTACTACTAGAACAACCACTGCTACTACTACTACTACTACTACTACTCCTACTGCTACTCCTCCTACTAATTCTACTGCTACAACTACTATTACAATAACTACTACTGCTACTACTACTTCGACTACCTTTGCTGCTACTATTACCGAAGCTAGTGCTACTGCTGCTACTACTACTACTACTATTGCTACTGCTATCTCTGCAAGAACTCTTATTACCACAACTACCACTGCTACCACTCCTACTACTACTACTACTTCTACGACTACTGCTACTCCTAACACTCTTACGACTTCTACGTCTACTACTCCAACTACTACTGCTACTACTTCTACTACTTCTACTGTTGGTACTGCTACTTCTACTGCTGCTACTACTACTTCTACAATTAGTACTACTAGTACTACTCTTCCTTCTTCTAGTCCTACAACTACTACTAATACTACTCTCTCTTAATACTCCTACTGTTGCTGCTGTTGCTACTACTACTACTACTACTACCACTACAACTATTCCTACTTCTACTCCTACTTCCGCTATGGCTACTCAGTCCTCTTACTATTATTACAGCTACTACAACTCCTATAGCAACTCCTACTACTACTAATACAACTACTACTACTACTACTATTACTACAACTACTAATACTACTACTACTAATACTACTACTTCTGCTGCTGCTACTACTACTACTGCTGCTACTACTACTAGTTCTATTACTAGTAGTTGTCGTAGTAGTATGATCTATACTACTACCCCTACTACTATAATTGTTGTTGCTGCTATTACTACTACAATTGCTGTTGCTGCTATTGCTACTACTATTACCAATACAGCTACTACTACTACTCCAACTACTACTACTGCTGCTGCTACTCCTGCAGCGACTCCTACTACTACTAACCCTACTTTACCTACTACTTCAATACTTCTACAATGACAACAATTACTACTACTAATACAAATACAACTACAAATACTAGTACGATAACTACTCCTACTGCTACTACTACTACTCCTACAACTGCAACAACAACCACATCTACTGGCACTACTACTACCTAAACTATAGCGACTACTACCCCTATACCTACTTGTAATACTACAGCTAATACTACTACTACTACTACTACTACCACTACTCCTAAAGCTACTACTAATACTCCAACTATTCCACTACTACTACTGCTGCTACTACTGCCACATCTACTGCTTGTACTGTTGCTTCTACTACAACTACCACCACTAATAGTACTACTACTACCTCTACTACCACTAAAACTACTGCATCTACTACTCCTATTACTGCTACTAGTTCTACTACAACAGCTTCTACTACTACTACTATTACACTACTACTGCTGTTACAACTACTACTGCGACGACTACGACTACAATAACAACTACTATTATTACTACTACTTTTGCTACTACTACTACAACAATGATTACTACTACTACTACTTGTGCCGCTACTACTACGACCACTACTACTGCTACTACTACTACTACTAATACTACTACTACTGCTACAACCGCTATTACCACCACCACCACCACTACTACTCCTATTACCACCAAAACTACTACTACTATGACTCCTACTACTACTACTACCTCTACTGCAACTACTTCTACTACTACTATTATTACTGCTACTTCTACTTCTGCTACTACTGTCACTAGTACTAATACTGCTAATACAACTACTACTTCTCCTACTACAACAACTGCTACTATTACTGCTACTACTACTACTACTACTACTATTACTACTACTATGACTACTGCTGCTGCTGCTGCTACCGCTACTACTATTGCTACAACTACTCTTTTTACTACTACTGCTGCTGCTATCATCGCTACTACTGCTACTACTGCTGCTGCTGTTGCTGCTACTATTACTACTACTACTAGCACAACTACTAATCCAACAAATAATAAAATTACTACTACTAATATTGCTACTTCTACTAGTACTACTCCTACAACTACGACAACTAACACTTCTAATACTCCTCCTCCTCCTCCTACTACTACTACTACCACTGCTGCTACTACTACTACTACTACGACAACAACCACAACAACAACTACTACTACTACACCAACTCCTGCTCTTACTACTACTCCTCCTACTATTACTACTGATACAACTACTACTACACCAACTGTTGTTGCTGCTACTACTTCTTCTAGTACTATTGCTGCCACTATTACTGAAACTCCTGCTGCTACTACAGGTACTACCACTAGAACACCTATTATGACAACTACTACTACTATTTCTACTACTACAATTGCTCCTACTAGTACTACAACTAACACTCCTACAACTTATACGACTACTACTCCAACTACTACGTTCCAACTACTACTACTATTACTGCTACTACTACTTCTACTACTACTACTCTTACTAAGATTATGACTACTTCAACTACTACTACTGCTCCTACGACTATTACTACTACTACTACTAGTTGTACTAAAAATACTACTCCAAACACTCCCACTACTACTACTAATGCAACAACTGCTACTGTTGTTGCTGCTGCTGCTCCTACTACTACTACTACTACTACTACTACAACAACAATAACAACAACAACAATAACTACTACTACTACTACTACTACTACTAGTACTACCACATTTACTACTACTAATACTATTACTACCACTACTACTACAACTACTACTACTGCTGATGGTTCTACTACAACTACTGTTGCTATTACTACCTCTACTACCACCAAAACTACTACTTCTACTACTTCTATTACTACTACAACTTCTGCTACTACTACTACTACTACTATTAATACCACTACTACTACTACAATGACTACAACTACGACAACAACAACTACTAGTACTCCTGCTTCTACTACTACAATCATCACTACTACAACTACTTGTGCTGCTACTACTATGACCACTACTATTGTAACTACTACTACTTCTAATACCTCTACTGTTGCTACAATCGCTATTACCACCCCTACTACTATTGCTACTCCCATTACCACCACTACTACTACTACTATGACTACTACAACTATTACTACTTCTACAATAACTACTGCTAGTACTACAAGCATTACTGCTGCTTTAACTTCTGCTACTACTATCACTAATACTATTACTACTAATACTATTGCTACTTCTACTACTACAACAACTGCTACCACTACTACTACTGCAACTGCTACTGCTAGTACAATTGCTACAACTAGTTCTTTTAATACTAGTACTACTACTATCGCTGCTACTACCGCTACTACGACTACAACAAGTATTGCTACTACTACTACTACCCACCACCACCACCACCACGACTATTACTACTACTGCAACCACTATTACTACACTACTACTACAACTACTAATGCAAGCACTACTACTCCAACAACCGCTACTATTACTACTACTACTACTACTAATACTACTACAACTATAACTACTCCTACCACGACTACTACTACTACTACTACTACTATTGCTGCTGCTACTATAGCTACTACTTGTCCCATTACTACTACTACTACTGTCATAACTACTATGACTATTGCTACTGCTACTATTACTACTAATACTTCTACTACTACTACTTCTGCTATGACTATTACTACTACTTTTGCAACTGAAATAGCAGCTACTATTACTACTAGTACAACTCCTACAAGTACTAATACTTCTACTACAACAAATGCAGCCACTTTGGCTTATAATGTTTTACTGCAACTGCTACTACTACTAATACAACTTTTACTATAGCTACTATTTCGGCTCCTACTACCTCAATTACTACTACAGCCACTACTTCTGCTACTACTACTCTTGCTGCTGTAGCAACTAATATAGCTACTACAACTAATTAGACTGCTACAACAACAACTACTAATATTGAGACTGCAAGTACTACAACGGCTGCCGCTACTGCTACTGCTACTTAACTACTACTGCAATTACTACCATGCTACAACTACTGTGACAACTACTACTATAACTTCTGCTGCTGCTACTACAATAACAACTACTACTACCACTATTAATACAACTATTGCTACTGCTCAGCTACTACTGCAAATACTACTATTCCTGCTACCGCTACTACCATTACTACTACTACTGATACTACTACTTCAACTATTACTACTGCTGCTGCTGCTGTTACTACTAGTACTGCTCCTCCTCCTCCTCCTTCACTTGCTATTAATACTACTACCACTAACACTACTACATCTACTACTACTACTACTACTACTGTTATTACTACTACCGTAACTACTACGACTATAAGAACAACAACAACTATAACTACTCTTGCTACTACTACTACTTGATAATGACTACTACTACTTCTACAGCTACTACTACAACCACTACTACTACTACTACTGCTACTGCTACAATCTCTCCTACTTCTACTATTGCTACTACATTACTACTACCGTACTACTATTGCTACTACTAATACACCTATTACTACTACTATTGCTACTACTATTACTAGTCCTATTGCTGCTACTACTATTCCTCCTCCTCCTCCTCCTACTACTACCACTGCTGCTACTACTACTTCTACTACCACTACTGCTGCTGCTGCTGCTGCTACAGCAACAGATACTACTACTAGAACTACACTACTACTACAACTACAACTACTAGCACTGCTACTACTTTAGCAACTATTTCTATTACTACAGCTAATACTACTACTACTACAACAACAACTTCTTTCACAACTACTACTACAACTCTCACTATTATTACTACAGCTACAACTACTAGTACTCCTATACTGCTACTAATACTACACCTACTACTAATATTACTACTTCTACTCAAACTATTCCTACAACTATAACAACTACCACTTCTAATACTCCTCCTCCGACTACTACAACAACTACCACTGCTGCTACTACTGCTGCTGCTGCTGTTGCTACTACTACTACTACTACTACTTCACCACCAAGTCCTTTTGCTACTCCTACTGCTACTTCTATTGCTATAACTACTATAACAATAACTACTACTGCTACTATTACTACTACTACTATTGCTACTGGTACTACTGCTACAACTCCTATTACCACAACTACTACAGCTACTACTGCTACTGCTGCCACAGCTCCTCCTCCTAGTACTACTACTACACTCCAACACCTACTCCTACTACTGCTACTACTACTTGTACTTCTACTACTATTACTACTATTACGACTACTCCAACTGCTACTACTTCTCCTTCTACTATTACTTCTACTACTACTAGTCGTACTAATCCTACTACTCCAAACACTCCCACAACTGCAATTACTGCAACAATTGCTACTCCAACTACTACTACTACTACTGCTACTGCTACTACTACTGCTACTCCTACTACTACTACTACTACTACTACTACTACTACTACTACTACTTCTACTACTACTACTACTACTACTACTACTACTACCACTACTACCACTACTACCACCACCACCACCACTACTACTACTACTACTTCTACTATAACTACTGTTGCTGCTATTACTGCTGCTGTTACTACTACTATTACCACTAACATTTATATTTCTGCCACAACTATTAAAACTACTATTGTTGTTGTTGCTACTATAACTACAACTAATACTACTGCTATTGCTACAAAAACTACTCTAACTACTACTACTACCGCTACTACCACTCCTACTACAACTCCTACTACTTCTACAACTCCCACTACTACTACCACAATAACAACAACAACAACTATAACTACTAATACTACAACTACTGCTTCAAGTACTACTATTACTACTGTACTACTACTACGACTTCTGCCACTATAATAATTGCTACTACTACTACTCCTATGTCTACTGCTACTACTACTACTAATATTAACACAATAACGACTACTACTACTCCTACTACTACTCCTATTCCTACACCAACTCTTACTTCTACTCCAACAACTACTGCTATTACTACTTCTACTACTACTAATACTAACACAATAATTTCTACTACTAATATTACTCCTAACACTTCTTTCGCTACTGCTACTGTTACAATTTCCACTTTAGCTTCTACAATAACTACTACTGCTACTACTCTTACTACAACTACTACAATAACTCCTCCTACTACTACTACTGCTACTACTGCTGCTGCTGCTACCACTAATATGTCTACTACTACTACAACTACTACTACTACTACCTCTACTATGACTACTATGACTACTACTGCTATAACTACTACTGCTACTGCTTGTCCTATTATTACAACAACTACTGCTGCTACTCCTAACCCTACTACTACTACAACTACTACTACTTCTACATCTTCTACTATAACTACTACTGCAACTAAAATAGCTACTACTATTACTACTAGTAATACACCTACAAGTACTACTCTACAACAAATAGAGCCACTACGGCTAATACTGCTACTACAACTATGACTACTACTAGTACAGCCACTGCTATTGCTACAATTACTGCTCCTACTACTACTATTACCACTACTGCTACTGCTACTAATGTTGCTACTCTTGTTGCTACTGCTGCTAATACAACTACTACAACTACAACTACTAGTACCATTGAGATTGCTACTGCTGATGTTGTTGCAGCTACTAATTCTACTTCCACAACTACTGCTAATGCTACAACTACGGTGACTACTACTACTTTTGCTACTACTTCTATAGCTACCTTCTACTGCTACTACTACTACTACTACTACCTTTACCTTTACAGCTACCTTTCTAGTAGTAGTAGTCGTAATAGCATCAATAGTCGTACTACTACTACTGCTGCAACAACTACAACTACTACTATGACTACTACTACTACTGCTACTACTACTATTACTACTGCTACTACTAATATAGTACTACTACTAGTACTACTACTAATACTACTATTACTGGTACAGATGCTATCCTTACTACTACTACAAATACTACTACTTCAACTATTATTATTACTACTAGTACTACTAAATCTACTACTACTACTATGACGACTACTATGTCTACTTCTACTCCTGCTACTACTACAACTACTGCTACTATAACTCTTATTACTACTTCTACTTCTCCAGTTACTACTATTACTACTCTTGCTACTATAATTACTATGATTACGACTACTGCCCCTTCTACAGCGTCTACTACAACAACAACTACTACTACTATTACTACTACTCTTGCTACTGCAATTGCTATGATTATGACTATTGCCCGTTCTACAGCGTCTACTACAACTACTACTACTGCAACTACTGCAACCACTACAACCTCTACTACTACTACTACTACTACTACTGCTGCTACTACTACTATTACACTACTACAACACTACTACTACAACTACTACTTTTGCTACTGCTACAATTCCTATTACAACTACTATTGCTACTACTACTACTACTACTACAACTACTACTACTATTACTCCTATTGCTACTAGAGTCCTACTACTTTTACTACTACTACTATTTCTACTTCTACTAATACTGCTAATTCTACTACTACTACTACTACTACTACAACTACTATAGCTATGATTGCTACTGCTACAACACCACCTACTACTACTACTCCTCCTCCTTCTACTACTACTACTACTGCAACTACTGCTACTATTTCTACTACTATAACAACTGCTACTACTACTATTGTTGTTGTTGCTATTGCTAGTTGTAATACACTAGTACTACAACTACTACTACTAGTGCTACTATTACTCCAACAACTACTAGTATTACTAATAAGAATACTACTACTGCTACTACTACTACTAGTACAACAACAACAACTCATTTTGCTACTACTACTATAACTCCTATTACTATGGCTATAGCTACAACTGCTAGTACTCCTACTGCTACTACTAATACATGTACTACTACTTCTACTACTACTCCTCATACAACTACTACTACTCAACTTCTACTACCCCTTGTATTACTACAACTACAACTACCACGACTACCACAACTACTGCTACTACTACTACTACAATTACACCTACAACTACTACTCCAACTCAACCTCCTACGGTTTCTCCTACTACTATTTCAACTACCACAAATGCTACTACAACAACTACTGCTACTACTGCTGCTTCTACTACTATTGCTCCAACTATTACTGAAACTACTTTGACTCCTACTACTAGTACTATAACTTTTGCTACTGGTACTACTACAACAACTCTTATTCCCATAATTACTACTGCTACTACTGCCACTACTACTACTACTCCTACTACTACGCTAGCTCCTAACACTCCTATGACTCCTACTACTACTACTATTACTGTGATTATGACTACTCCAACTACTTTTGTTACTCCTATAATTATTATTACTGCTACTACTTATCGTACTTATACTGCTTCTCCAAACCCTACTACTACTACAACCAATGCTACTACTACGAGTACTCCAACTACTTCTACTGCTACTACTCCTACTACTAGTATTACTACAACTACAAGTACTACTACTACTACTACTACTAGAAGTAGTAGTAGAAGGAGCAGTAGTTGTAGTAGTAGTAGTAGTAGTAGTAGTAGTAGTAGTAGTAGTAGTAGTAGTAGTAGTAGTTGCAATAGTAGTAGTTATCGTTGTAGTATTAGTACAAGCTATAGCAGTAGTGGAAGTAGTAGTAGATTTTGTAGCAGCAGTAGTAGTTGTAGTAGCGATTGTAGTAGTAGCATCGTTGTAGTAGTTGCAGGCCTAGTATTGGTAGCCGCTGTAGTCGTAGTTGCAGTAGTAGTGCTGGTATTTGTCATAGCAAATGTAGTAATAGTAGTAGTAGTAGTAGTAGTGGTAGTAGTAGTAGTAGTAGTAGTAGTAGTAGTAGTAATAGTTACAGTCCAGGTAGTAGTAGAAGTTGTTATAGTAAGAGTAAGAGTAGTACTAGTTGCAATAGTAGTTATTGTTGTTGTAGTTGTGGGAGAAGGATTAGGAGTACCATAAGTAGTACTAGTAGTAGTAGTAGTGTTAGCAGTGGTAGCCGCTAGAGTAGAAGCATTAGCATCAATAATAGAGGCAGAATTAGTAGTAGTAGCAATAGCAATAATAATTTTTATAGTAGTAGTAGTAGTAGTAGTAGCTGTAGTAGCAGAAGTAGTGGTAGTAGCAGCAGTAGAAGTAGCAGCAATAGTAGTAATAGTAGTAGCGGTTGTTATTATTTTAGCTATTATACTAGTAGTAGAAGTAGTAGTAGTAGCAGTAACAGTTGTTGTACTTGCTACAGTAGCAGCCACAGTAGTAGTAGTTGTAATAGGAGTAGCGACAGTAGTAGTAGTAATAGTAGTAGTGGGAGGAGTACTAGAAGGCATAGTAGCAGTAGTAGTAATAGGAGTAGTAGTTGTAGTAGTATTAGTAGGAGTAGTAGTAGAAGTAGTAGTAGCGATAGCAGCAGAAGCTTTGGTAATAGAATTGTAGTAGTAGCAGCAGTAGCAACGGTGGTAGGAATAGCAGCAGCGATTACTGTAGTTGTAGAATTAGGAATAGTAGAAGTAGTAGGAGCAGTAGTGGTAGCTGTAGGGGAAGTAGTATAAGTAGTAGTAGTAGTAGTAGAAGTTGTAGTAGTTGCAGTAGCAGTAGTAGCAGAAGTTGCAGTTGTTATAGTTGTAGCAGTAGCTACTATAGTAGCAACTACCACAATGGAAGTAGTAGTAGTAGTAGCGATAATAGTAATTATAGTAGCAGAAGTAGTAGTAGTAGGAAAAGTAAAAGTAGTAGTAGAATTAGTAGCAGTACTAGTAGTAGTAGTAGTAGTCATAGTAGTGTTAGCAATAGTAGTAGTAGTCGAGGTGGTGGTAGTAGTAGTAGTATTAGTAGTAGTAGTAGTAGTCGTAGCAGCCGTAGTAGTTGTCGAAGTACTAGTAGTACAAGTGGTAGTAATCGTAACAGCAATAGCAGTAGCCGTAGTACTAGTTGTAGTCATCGTGCTAGTAACATTAGTTGTAGTAGTAGTAAGAATGCGAGTAGTACGAGTGTTTGTAGCACTTATAGTAGTAGGAGTTGTAGTAGTAGTAGTAGTAATAGTTGGGGTTGTTACAATTATAGTAGGAGCAGCTGCAGTAGTAGTAGTAGTAGGAGTATCAGTAGTAGCAATAGTTGTTATAGCAGTACTAGTTATAGGATATTAGTAGTAGAAGCTTGAGCTATACTAGTAGTAGTTGTTGTAGGAGTAGCAATAATAGTAGTTGCAGTAGTAGTAGTAGGAGTAGTAGTAGTCATGGTAGTAGTAGTGGTAGTAGTGGTGGTAGCAGTAGTGGTAGTAGTAGTGGTAGTAGTAGCAGTCGTAGTAGTAACAATAGCAAAAGTTGCAGTAGTAGTAGGGGAAGTAGTAGTAGGAGAAGTCGTAGTAGTAGCAGGAGGAGTAATAATAGCAGCAGCACTACCACCACCAGCAGTAGTAGTAGTAATAGTAGTAATATTAGCAGTAGTTGTAGCTATTGTAGTAGTAGTAGCAATAATGGCAGTAGTTGCAATAATAGCAATAGCAGTAGTAGAAAACGCAGTAGTATTAGTAGTAGTAATAGTAGTAGCTATCATAGTAGTAGTAGGAGGAGGAGGAGGTGGAGAAGTAGCTATCACAGTAGTAGTAGTAGTAGAAGTAAAAGTATGAGCAGTAATAGCAGTATTATTAGTAGCAATAGTAGTAGTAGAAGGAGTAGTACTAGGAGGAGTTGTAGTAGTTGCAGCAGCAGTAGTTGTTGTTTTAGCCACGACAGTTGTAGTAGTAGTAGTAGTAGGTGTAGGAGAAGTAGTAGTTGTAGTAGTTCTTGTAGTAGCAGTAGTAGTAGTAGTAGTCAGAGAAGTAGTAGTAGTAGTTGTTGTTGTAATAGTAGTTCTAGTTGTAGTAGTCATAGTTGTCGTAGAAGTTGTAGTAGTAGAAATAGTAGTAGTAGGGGTAATAACATCAACCGTAGTAGCCACCGTACCAGTAGCAGTAGTTGTAGTAGTCGCATTAGTAGTAGTAGTAGCAGCAGTTTAGCACTTGTAGCATTTGGAGTTGTAGTAATAGCAGTAGTAATCATGAGATTAGTAGTAGTTCTAGTAGGAATAGCAGTAGTTGTAATAGTAGTAGGTGTATTAGTAGTAGCAGTAGTGGTAGGAGTATCGATAGCAGTAGTTGGGGTTGTAATAGTAGGAGTAGTTGGAGTGGTAGTAGTAGCAGGAGCAATTATAGTAGTTGCAGTAGGAGTAGCAGTTACAGTAGTGGTAGTAGTTGGAGCAGTATTAGTAGCAGCAGTAGCAGTAGAAATTATAGTAGTAGTTGTTGCAGTAGTAGCAGTAGTAGTAGGACCCATAGCATTAGTAGCAGGAGTAGTAGCGATGGTAGTAGGAGTATTATTAGCAAAAATAGTAGTAGTAGTTGTAGAAGGAGCAGTAGTAGTTGTATTAGTAGTAGAAGCAGCAGAAGTAGTAGTCAAAGTAGAAAGAGCAGTAGTAGTCGTAATAGTAGTAGTATTAGTAGTTGCAGCAGTAGGTACAACAGTAGTAGTATTAGTAGTTGTAGGAGTAGATACAACAGTAGTAGTATTAGTAGTTGTAGGAGTAGGTACAGCAGTAGAAGTATTAGTAGTTGTAGCAGTAGTAGTAGTAGCCGTAGTAGCAGTTGGAGTAGTAGTATTACCAGTAGTAGCTGTGGCAATAGTAGTAATAGTTGTCGTAGTAGTAAGAGAAGTACCACTAGTAGCAGTAGTAGCAATAGTGGTAGCCATAGTAGTCATAGTAGTAGTAGCTGTAGTAAAGGTAATAGTAGCTAAAATAGTAGCAATAGTTGTTGCAGCAGTAGTAGCCATAGCAGCAAGAGCAGAAGTAGTGGAAATAGTAGGAGTAGTAGCAGTAGTAGTAATTATAGTAGTAGTAGTAGTAGCAGCAGCAGTTGTAATAGCAGCAACAACAGTAGTAGGCATTTTAGCAGTTGGGGTAGTAATAGTAGTGGTAGTAGTTGCTATCGTAGTAGTAAGAGAAGTAGTAGTTGTCGCATTTGCTGTAGTAGTAGCAGTAGTAGTAGTTGCAGTAGTAGTAGACATAATAGCAGCAGCAGTAGTAGTAGCAATAGTAGTAGCGAAATTAATTGTACTAGGAGAAGTAGTAGTAATAGCAGAAGTAGTAGTAGCATTACTAGTAGTAGAAGTAGCTATTGTTGTAGTTGTTAAAATAGTAAAAGTAGTAGTGGTGGTAGTAGCAGCAATAGCAGAAGCAGCAGCAGCAGGAGTAGTAACAGTAGTATTAGTAGTAGCATCAGAAGCAGCAGAAAAAGAAGTAGTAGTAGCAGTTGCAGTAGTTGTTGTCATTATTGTTGTAGTAGTATTAGATGTTGTATCAGTAGTAGTAGTAGTAGCGGTAGTAGTAGCAGTAGTAGTAGTCGTTGTAGCTATAGTAGTAGCAGCATTAGTAGCAATTGTAGTAGTAGTAGCAGTCGTGCCGGTAGTAGCTATAGTAGCGGTAGTAATAGTAGTAGTAGTAGTAGTAGTAGTAGTAGTAGTAGTTGCAGTTGTGGCACCAGTTATAGCTGTAGTAGGCATAGTAGTATTAGGAGTAGTGGTAGTGGTAGTAGAACTAGTAGTAGTACTAGTTGTAGTTCTAGTAGCAGTAGTAGTAATAGCAGAAGTAGTAGTAGAAGGGGTAGTAGTAGTACTACCAGAAGTAATAGAACTAGTAGTAGCTGTGGAATGTGTAGTAGGAGTTGTCGTAGAAGTAGTAGCCATAATAGTTGGAGTAGTAGTAGAAGTAGCAATGGTAGTAGTGGTTATAGTAGTAGTACTAGTAGTAATGGTTGTAATAAAAGTAGTAGTAGTAATATTACTAGTATTAGTAGCAATAGCGGTAGATGCATTAGTGGCTTTAGTTATAGTAATAGTTGTAGTAGCAGCAGCAATAATAGCAGTAGTAGCAGTAGTAGTAGTAGAAGTAGTACTGCTAGTAATAGTGCAAGTAGTCGTAGTTGTAGCAGTCATAGTAGCAGTAGTAATAGTAGTAGTAGCATTGGTAGTACTAGGAGCAGTATTAGTAGTTGTAGTAGTTGCAGTAGTAGTAGATGTTGTAGCAGTAGTAGTAGTGGAAGCATCAGACATAGTAGCAGGAGTAGTCTTAGTGGTAGCAGAACTACTAGTTTTAGTAGTAGTAGAAGCAGTTGCAGCCATAACAGCAGCAACATTGGTAGTCGTAGTAATAGTAGAAATAGCAATAGTAGCAGTAGCAGTAGTAGGAATAGTAATAGTTATTGTAGAAGTGGTGGTGGTAGTAGTAGTAGTAGTAGTAAAAGTAGTGGTAGCCGCAGCAATGGTAGCCGTAGCAATGGGAGGACAAGGAGCAGTAGAAGTAGTAGCAGCGGCAACGGCAGCAGCAGTAGTAGTAGGAGTAGCAGTAATTTTAGTAGTCTTATTTGTAATTGTAGTAGTAGTAGCAGTAATGTTGTTAATATAAGTGGTAGCGGTAGAAATAGTAGAAGTAATAACAAAAGGTACTTAAGCGGTCGTAGTAGTAGTTGCAATAGTAGCGGAAGAAGCAGTAGTGGTATTAGTAGTAGTAAAAATTGTTGTAGTAACAGTAGTAGCAACAGTAGTAGTAGGAGCAAAAGTAGCAATAGTAGTAGTAGTAGTGGTAGTAGCAGTAGGCGAAGCAGTAGTAGGACTAGCATTCGTACTAGTAGCAGTAGGAGCAAAGTTGCTATGGTAGTAGGAGTAGTCGAAGTAGGAATGGCAGCAGTAGCAATAGTAGTAGTTGTTGTTGTCGTAGGAGTACTAGTAGGTGTAGTAGTAGTATTAGTTATAGCGGTAGTAGTAGTTGTGCTAGTAGTAGTTATAGGAGTAGTCGCAGTAGTTGTACTAGCATTTCTAGTAGTAGGATTAGTAGTAGTTGCAATTCTTGGACTAGGAATGGAGATAGTATTAGTAGCAGCAGCATCTGTAGTTGTAGTAGGAGAAACAATAGTAGTTGGTGTAGTAGTTGTAGTAGCAGTCGTAGCAATAGTAGTTGTAGTTGTAGTAGCAGTAGCAGTAGCAGTAGTAATAGTAGTAGTAGTAGTAGTACAAGTAGTAGTAGTTGTTGTTGTAGCAGTAATAGTAGTAGTAGAAGTAGTAATAATAGTTGTATTAGTACTATAGTAGTAGTAGTAGTAGTGCAATAGTAGTAATAGTAGTAGTAAGTACTTGTAGCAGTTGTAGTAGTAGTAGTAGTAGAAGTAGGGGTATTAGTAGCAGTAGTAGTAGCAATAGCAGTGGCAGCGGTGACAATAATAGTAGTAGCAGCAGTAGTAGAAGTATCTGCGGCAGTTGTAGTTATTGTTGTTGTAGTAGTAGTGGCATTCAACGTCCTACTAGTAGCAGCAAAAGCAGCAATAATAGAAGTAGAAGTAATAGTATGAGTGGTACTGGTAATTGTTGTAGCAGTAGTAGTAGCAATAATAGTAGTAATAGGAGTAGTTGTTGTAGTAGTAATAAATAAGTTGTACAAGTAGCAGAACTACTAGTAGTAGTCATAGTAGGAGTTGGAGTGGGAGTAGTAGTAGGAATAGTATTAGTTGAAATAGTTGTGGTAGTAGTAGTACTTGTAGTGGTAGCAGCCTTAATTGTAGTAGTAGTTCTTGGAATAGTGGTTGTAATAGGAGTTGGAGCAATATTACTAGTAGTAGTAGTAGTAGTGGTGGTAGGCGTAAAAGAAGTAGTAGTAGTAGTAGTAGTATTATTATTATTAGTAGTAGTAGTAGTAGTAGTAGTAGCAGTAGCAGTTGAAGGAGTAGTAGTCGAAGTTGTAGTAGTAGCAATAATAGTAGTTGTTGTTGTAGTAATAGTAGGAGCAGTGGTGGTGGTAATTGTAGGAGTAGTAATAGTAGCAGTAGCGGAAGGAGTTGTAGTTGTAGTAGCAATAGTAGTTGTTGTATTAACTGTACAAGTGGCTGTAGTAGTTCTAGTTGTAGTAACAGTTGTTGTAGTAGTAGTAGCGGTAACAATAGTAGTAATAGTTGTAGTTATAGTAGTAGTAGTAGTAGTAGTAGTGGTAGTAGTAATAGTGGTATTAGTATAGGTAGTAGTAGTACTTGTAGTAGTAGTTGTAGAAATAGTAGTAGCAACAGCACTAGTAATTTAGTATTAGCGGTTGGAGTGGTTGTAGTATGAGCTGGAGTAGGAGTAGCAGTAGCAGTTGTGGTAGTAGTAGTAGGAGTAGAAGTTGGAGTAGTAGTAGAAGCAGTAATAGGGGTAGGAATAGTAGTAGTTGTCGTAGTAGTAGTAGTAGTAGCTTTAGTAATAGTGGTAGTAGTAGTAGTAGTACGAGTTGTAGCAGTAGAAGTAGTAGTAGAAGTAGTAGTGGAAGCTGTAGAGTAGTAGTATCATTCATAGTAATAATAGCATATGTAGTACTAGTAGTAGTGGTGGTGCTACTAGTAAGACTAATAGTACTAAAGAATAGTAGTAGTAGTAGAAGTAGTCATAGTAAGTGTAGCAGTAGAAGTAGCAGCAGCATCTACAGTAATAGTAGTAGTAGAAGTTGTAGTAGCAACTACAATAACAACAGGATTACGAGTAGTTGTAGTAGGAGCAGGAGTAATAGTAGTTGTAGCAAGAGTAGGAATAGGTGTAGAAGTAGTAATAATAGTAGCAGTAGAAGTGATAGTAGAAGCTGTAGGAGTAGGAGAATTGTTGGTAGTGGTAGGTGTAGGAATAGTAGTAGTAGTAGCCGAAGTAGGTGGAGTAGTAGTAGTAGTAATTCTACTGCTGTTGCTACTACTACGACTGCTGCTGCTAGTACTAGTGCTACTAGAACCACTGCTATTGCTTCTACTACTACTACTACTTCTACTACAGTGGCTGTTGCTTCTTCCGCTACTACTACTATTGCTACTATTAGGGCTACTACT
>RXID01021579.1:20000-44960 GCA_005019695.1 Trichopus zeylanicus subsp. travancoricus
CTACTACTACTACTACTACTAATACCCCAACTACTACTACTACCACTGCCAATGCTATTGCTTCTACTTTGACAACAATAACTACTACTACTACAGCTGCTACTACTACTACTACTACTACTCCTACTCCTGCTACTACAATTACTACTGCTTCTTCTAGCTATACTAATACTACTACAACTCATACTACTACTACTCCAACTCCTACTACTACCACTACACCGACAACTACAACAACAATAACAACTACAACTACTAATACTCCTATTACTACTACTTCTAGTACTACTGCTACTACTACTATTGGTACTGCTCATACTATTACTACTATTACTACTATTACGACTACTACTCCAATTACTACTACTACTACTACTTCTACTTCTACTTCTACCACTACTTCTACTAATACTACTACTATTATTGTTGCTACTACTACTACTATTACTCTATTACTAGTACTACTACTATTTCTACTACTACTACTACAACTATTATTGCTACTACTACTACTATTATTATAGCAATAGTAATAGGAGTTGTAGTTGAAGTTGTGGTACTAGTAGTAATAAAAGTAGTAGGAGTGGTAGTTGTGGTAGTAGTAGTAGTATTAGTCGTAGTTGTAGTAGTAGTAGCACTAGTAGCAATTATAGTAGTAGGTGTTGCAGTTGCTATAGTAATAGTTCTTGTAGTATTAGTAGTAGTAGTACTAGTAGCAGTAGTATTAGGAGGTGGAGTAGTTGTATGAGTAGTAGTTGTAGTAGTAGTAGTAGCAGTAGTCATGGTAGTACTAGTCATAGTAGTAGTAGTAATAGTAGCAGTAGTAATAGTAGCCATTGTAGTAGTTGCACGAGCAACAGCAGTAGCAGTAGTAGTTGTCATAGTTGCAGTTGTAGTTGTTGTAGTAGTAGCAGGAGTAGTATAAGGAGTAGGAGTAGGAGTAGTAGTAGCAGTTGTTGTTGTAGTAGTAGTACTAAGTGCATTAGTAGTAGTAGTAGTTGTAGTAGTAGTATTAGTAGCTGTAGCAGTAGGAATAGTAGTAGTAGTAGTAGTAGGTGTTGTAGTTAAAGTAATAGAAGTAGTACTCCTAGTAGCAGTAGCGAAAGCAGTAGGAGTTGTAGTTGTGGCAGTAGTAGTAGTAGTTGTTGTAATAGTAGTATTAGTAGTAGTAGTAGGAGTAGTAATATTACTAGTAGTAGTACTTCTAGTAGTAGAGGTAGTAGTAGTATTTGTAGTAGTAGTAGTAGTAGCAGAAGTAGTAGTAGTACTAATAGTAGTAGTAGTAGTAGTAGAATTAGTAGTAGTACTAATAATAGTAGTAGTACTAGTAGTAGTTGCAGCAGGAGCAGCAGCAGTATTAGTCATAGTCGTAGTTGTCATAGTGGTAGCAGTGGTAGTAGTAGTTGCTGTAGTAGTACTAGTAGTTGTAGTAGTAGTAATAGTAGTTGTAGAAGCATTAGCATTAGTAGAAGTAGTAGCTGTATTAGTAGTAATAGTAGTAGTAGCAGTAGTTGTTGCAGAAGTAGTACATTGAGTAGCAGTATTTGTAGTAGTGGTAACCATAAAAGTAGTAGTAGTACTGGTAGTAACAAAAGCTGTAGCTGCATTAGCAGTGGAATTAGTGTAAGTAGTAGTATTGGTAGCAATAGTAGCAGCAGTCGTAGTAGCTGTAGTAGTAGTATTAGTTGTAGTAATAGTTGTAGTAGCAATAGTAGTTGTAGTAATTGTAGAAGTTGGAGAAGAAGAGTAGTAGTAGAAGCAATAGTAGTATTAGTGGTTAGAGGAGGAGTAGTAGTAGTAGTAGTCGGAGAATTAGTAGTTAGTAGAAGCAACAGTAGTACTACTAATAGTAGATGTAGTAGTGGCAATAATAGTAGTAGCTAGGGCAATAGTAGTCAGAGTGGAAGTAGGAGGGGTAGTAGTGGTAGTCAGTGTAGTAGTGAAAGTCTTAGTATAAGTTGTAGTAGTAGTAGCTGAAATAGTAGTAGCAGTAGCAGTTGTTGTTGCAGTGGTAGTAGTTGTTATTGTTGTAATAGTTATAGTTGTTGTTGTTGTAGTAGTAGTACTAACACGAGCAGTGGTAGTAGTCACAACATTAGTAATACCAATAGTAGGAGCATTTGTAGTACTAGTAGTGGTAGTGGTAGTAATTTTAGTAGTAGTAGCAGCAGTTGTAGTAATAGGAGTTGTAGTAGCAATACTAGCAGCGGTACTAGCAGTAGTAGTAGCTGTAGTAGCAGCAGTAGTAGAAGTGATAGTTGGAGCAATAATCGCTGTAGTAGCAGTAGAAGTAGTAATAGTAGTAGTAGTAGTAGTACCTGTGGTACTAGTGGCAGTAGTAATAGTAGTTGCAGTAGCAGTAGCGGTAGTAGTAGTGGTCATAATAGTAGTGGTAGCAGTGGTAGTAGCAGCAACTGTCGTCGAAGTAGGAGCGACTTTAGTAGTAGTAAGAGTGGTACTTGTTGTAATAGTAGTACGAGGAGCAATAGTAGTGGCAGTAATACTTGCAGTAGTAGTAGCCATAATAGTAGCTACAATAGTGGTAGTAGTAGTCATAGCAGTAGAAATAGAACTAGCAGTAGTAGTGGCAAAAGCAGTAGTGGTACTAATAGTAGTAGTAATAGTAGTAGTTGGAGCAGCCGTAGTAGTTGTAGTAGTAATAATAATAGTAGTAGTACTAGCAGCTATAGCAGTACTAGTAGGAGTAGTAGTAATAGCAGAAGTAGTAGTGTCAATAGTAGCAGTAGTAGTTGTTGTTGTTGTTCTAGTGGTAGTAGTCAGTGCCGAAGTAGTAGTAGTTATAGAGGTTGTAGTAGTATTATTATTATTAGTTGTAGTCATAGTAGAAGTTCTAGTAGCAGTAGTAGAGATAGTAGTAGTAGCAGCAGCAGCAGTAGGAGCAGCAGTAGTAGTAGCAGCAGTAGTAGTTGCGGTAGTTGCAGTCGTAATAGTGGTAGTAGTAGTTGCGGTAACAGCTGTATTTGTTGTGGTTGTAGTAGTATCAGTCGTAGCTGTAGTTGAAGTAGAAGCAATAGCAGTAGTTGTAGTAATTGTGGAAGCAGCAGTAGTAGCAACTGTAGTAGTAGAAGCAGCATTAGTAGTAGTGTAGTAGCAGTAGTAGTAGCTGATTCTATTGAAATATGAGAAGTAGTTGGAGTAGTAGTAGCTGTGGTAGTAGTAGTAGTTGCTGTAGTAGTAGCAGGAGTAGGAGGAGTAGTGGTAGTAGTATTAGTAGTAGCACTAGTACTAGTAGTAGTAGTAGTTGCAGCAGTACTAGCAGTAGCAGTAGTAGTTGTTGTATGAGTAGTAGCAGCAGTAGCTCTAGGAGCCATAGAAGTAGTAGTACTAATAGTAGTACTACTTGTAGTAGTAGTAGTCGTGGTAGTAGTAGTTGTTGTAGTAGTTGCAAGAGTAGTAGGAGTAGCAATAGTAGTAGTCATGGTAGTAGTAGTAGTAGTAGTAGTAGTAGTAGTCGTGGTAGCAGTAGTAATTGCAGAAGTAGTAGAACTAGGTGAAGTAGCAATAATTGCAGCAACAGTAGTAGTAGTAGCAACGATAGTAGTGGTAGGAGGGGTAGTAGTATTAGTAGTTACAAAAGTAGTTGTTCCAGCAGTAGTAGTAGTAGCAGTAGTAGTCTCGGTAGTAATTGTAGTAGTAGTAGCAGTTGCAGTAGTTGTTGTAGTAGTAGTAATAGTGCTAGCAGTAGTAGTAGTCGTAGTAGCAGTAGTAGTCGAAGTGATAGTAGCAGTAGCAGTAGTAGTACTCATTGTACTAGTAGTAGTATTACTAGTAGTAGTTATCATACTAGTAGTGGTAGTTGTAGAAGTAGCAATAGTATTAGTAGCCGTGGTAGCACTTGTAGTAGTAGTAGAAGTAGTTGTAGGAGCAACAGTTGCATTAGTAGTACTGGGAGTAGTACTAGTAGTAGCAGTAGTAGCAGCAACAATAGTAGAAGTAGTAGTACTAGTAGTAGTAGTTGTAGTAGCAGTAGTAGTAGCCCTAGTAGTCGTTGCTGCTGTAGTAGTAGTTGTCGTAGCAGTTGCAAAAGCACTAGTAGTAGTAGCAGCAACAGCTGTAGCAGTACTAGTGGTGGTAGTAGTAGCAGGAGCAGTGGTCACGGTAGTTGTTGTGACCAAAATAGTAGTAGCAGCTGTAGCAGTAGTAATAGGAGTCTTAGTAGTTGTAGTTCAGTAGTTCTAGTAGTAACAGTAGTAGTAGTAGTAATAGTAGTAGTAGCAGTAGTATTAGCGAAAGTAGTAGTAGTTGTAATAGGAGGAGGAGGAGGAGTAGTAGTAGTAGTATTGGTATTAGTAGTAGCCATAGTAGAAGTTGTAAAAGCCAAAGCAGAAGTTGTAGTAGCAATAGCAGTCATAGTTGTGGTAGTAGCAGTTGCTGTAGCATCTGTAGTAATAGTAGTAGTAGCAGCAGTCGTAGATATAGTGGCAATAGTATTTGTAGTAGTAGTAGCAGCAATAGTAGAAGCAGTAGCTGTAGTAGCAGTAGTACTGGAAGCAGCAATAGCAGTAGTAGTAGTACCAATAGTACTAAAAGTAGTAGTAGCAGTACTAGTAGTTGGAGGAGGAGAAGCAGTTGTAGTAGTAGTGGCAGTGGTCATAGTAGGCGAGATATTGGTTGTACTAATAGTGGTAGCAATAATAATTGTTCTAGTAGTTGTAGTAATAGCAGCAGCAGCAGCAGCAGCAGCAGCAGCAGTAGTAGTTATAGTAGCAGCAACAACAATAGTAGTATTAGTAGTAGTTATTGTACTAGTAGTAGCACTGGCAGTAGTAACAGTAGTAATAATAGCAGTAGTACTAATAGCAGCAGTATTTGTAGCAGAAATTGCAGTTGTAGTTGCAGCAGCAATAGTAGTAGTAATCATAGTGGTAGAAGTAGTAGTACCAGTAGTAGTAGTTTCGAGTCGGGGTACTGTTAGTTGGAGTTGGTGTAGGAGTAGAAGTAGTAGTAGCAGTATTAGAAATAGCAATACAAGTAGTAGTAATAGTAGTAGTAGTAGTTGTCGAAGTTGCACCAATAGTAGTAGTTGTAGAAGTAGTTGTAGTAGTAGTAGTAGTAGTATTAGTTGCAGGAGTATTAGGAATAGTAGTAGTAGAAGTAGTAGTAGTGTTAATAGCGAGAGGAGGAGTAGTAGTAGTAGTAGTAGTATTAGTAGTAGTGGTAGTAACAGTGGTAGTAGTAGCCGTTATGCTAGTAGTAGTAGTTATGGCAGGGGTAGGAGTACTAGTCGTAGCAATAGTAGTTGTAGAAGTAGTAGTAGTTGCAGTAGAAATATGAGTAGTAGTATTAGTTTAGTAATAGTATAAGTAGTAGTAGTAGTAGTAGTAGTAGTAGTAGTATTAAAAGTAGTGGTAGTAGCAGTAGTAGCGGTAATAGTAGTAGTAGTAATTTTAGTTGATGGAGTAATAGTAGTAGTAGTAATAGGGGCAGCAGTAGTAGTTGGAGTAGGGGGTGTAGTAGTTGGCGTAGTAGTAGCAGTGTCAGCAGTAATAGTAGTAGTAATAGTAGCTGCAGTAGTAGTATTGGTAGTTGTAGTAGTAGTTGTAGTAGATGTAGAAGTAGTAGTAGTAACAACAATAGTATTAGTAGTAGTAGTAGTAGTAGTAGCAGTAGTAGTAGTAGTAGTAGTAGCAGCAGTAGTAGTAGTGGTAGTAGTAGTAATAGTAGCAATATTAGTAGTAGTAGTGGTAGAAGTAGCTGTGGTCTATCTAGTGGAAGTTGTAGTAGTAGTAGTCATTGTAGGAGGAGTAGTAGTAGTAGTATCAGTAGTAGTAGTATCAGTAGTAGAGGTAGGAGTACTTGTAGCAGTAGTTGCAATATCAGTTGTTGTGGTGGTTGGAGTAGTAGTAGTAGTAGGAAAGGTGTTGGAGTAGGAGTAGTAGTTGGAGTAGTCCTCGTAGTAGTAGTAGTCATAGTAGTAGTAGTAGTGCAGTGCTAGTAGTAATAGTTGTTGAAGTAATAGTTGTTGTTGTAGTAGTAGTAGTAGTAATAGTAATAGTATTAGTAGTAGCAGTTGTAGTGGTTGTAGTAGTAGTAGTAGCAATAGTGGTTGCGGTAGTAGTAGCCGCAACAGTTGCATTAATAGCAGACATCGTTGTAGGAATAGTAGTAGCAGTTAGTTGAAGTAGTACTTGCAGTTCTAGTAGTAGTATTAGTAGTAGTTGAAGGAGTAGTGGTAGTAGTAGTAGTAGTAGTAGTAGTAGTAGTAGTAGTAGTAGTAGTAGTAGTAGTTGTAGTAGTAGCAGTGGAAGCTGAAGTAGTTGTAGCAGTGGCAATACAAGTACTAGTAGTTGCTGTGGTAGTAGTAGTAGTGCGAGCAGTAGTAGTAGTTGTTGTATTAGCGGTAGAAGCAGCAGCAGCAGTGGTAGTAATAGTATTAGCAGTAGTAGATGTAATAGTAGTAGTAGTGGTAGCAGTAGAAGCAGAAGTAGCAATAAGAATTGTCATAGCAATAACAGTAGTAGCAGAAGCAGTAGAACTTTTAGTATTGGCAGCAGCAGTAGCAACAGCCGTAGTAGTAATAGTAATAGGAGAAGTTATAGTTGAAGTTGTAACATTAGTAGTAAGAGTAGTACAAGTTGTAGTAGTAGCAACAATTTTAGCAGTTGTTGTTGTAGAAGTAGTTGAAGTAGTAGCATAATTAGTAGTCATAGTGGTTGCAATAGTTGCTGTGGAGTCAGTAGTATTAGTAGTAGTTGTTGTAGTAGTAGTAGTAGTAGCAGTAGTAGGAGTAGTAGAAATTGTAGAAGTAGCAGTGGTAGTAGTGGTGGTGGTATTAACTGCAGTAGCAGCAACAATAGTAGCGTTATTGGTAGTTGTTGGATTAGTAGCAGTAGTAGTACAAGTTCTAGTAGTAGCAATAATATTAGCAAGAGTACTAGCTGTAGCACTGGTTGTAGCAGAAGTAGTTGTACCTATTACAGTAGTAGCAGCCGTAGCAATAGTAGTAGTAGTAGTAGCAGTTGCAGTTGAAGCAGTAGTAACAGTAGCAGTAGAAAGAGTAGTAGTAGTAGCAGCTGTAGTAGTAGTAGTAGTACTAGTTGTAGTAGTAGTAGTAGTAGTATAGTAGTTGTTGTAGTTGTAGTTAGTACAATAATAGTAGGAGGAGATGGAGTTGTTGTTGCAGGAGGAGTAGTAGTATCACTAGTATTAGCAATTGTAGAAATAGTAGAATTAGTAGTAGCAGTAGTTGTAGTAGTAGTGGCCATATAAGCAGCAGTAGTAGTTGCAGTAGCACTAGTAATAGTAGTAGTAGAAGTTGCGGTAGTAGCAGTAGTAGCGATTGTATAACAAATAGTAGTGGCAGTAGCCATAGTTGCAATTGTTGTAGTAGTAGTAGCAGAAATAGTAGCAGTAGTCGTGGAAGTAGCGGCAGTAATAGCCGTAGTAGTGAAAGTAGTAACAGTAGTAGCCGTAATAGTAGCAATAGTAGTAGTAGCGGAAGTAGGAACAGTAGCAGTAGTAGTAGTAGTAAAAGCAATAGCAGTGGTTTTAGTAGCACTAGTACTAGCAGCAGTAGTCGTAGTAGTAGCAGTAGCAGTAGCAGTAGAATTACTACTACTACTCCTACTCCTACTCGGGCTACTACTACTACTATTCCTACGCCTACCACTACTACCAATTCTCCTACTCCTATATCTTCTACTATCACTTCTACTGCTACTATTATTACTAGTTCTACACCTATTCCTACTCTTGCTACAACTACTATTACTCCTGCTCCCACTACAGCTACTCCTAATCCTGTTGTTATTGTAGTTGCTACTACAACTTCTACAACTACTATTACTGTAGATGCGGCTGCTACTTCTACTGCTACACTTACTACGACTACTTCTACTACTACTACTACGACTCTTAGTACTACTAGTCTTACTATTACTACCACCACTACTACTAGTACTACATCTGCTATTATTACTACAAATGATACTACTACTCTACAGCTTCTACTACTACTTCTACTACTACAACTCCTACTACTACTATTACCACTATTACTATACCAACTACTGCCACCATTACTACTACTACTGCTATGACAACTATTACTACTACTCCTACTCCAATTACCGCTACTACTACTCCAACTTCTACTCCTACTACTACTACTACAACTGCTACTACTACTCCTACTCCAACTCGTACTACAACCAATACAACCACTAATATTAAATTACTAGTGCTGTTGCTACTGCTTTTTCTACAACTACTTCTACAAGTACTATTGCTAATCATACTAATACCACTATTACTACTACCACCATCACTAGAATTACTACAGACACTCATACTGTTATTACAACAACTACTACTGCAATTACAATTATAACTCCTTCCGCTACAGCTACTGCTACTACTAATACTATTACCACCACCACTGCGCCTACTATTACTACAACAACAACTACAACTATTGCTACTACTATTACTTCGACTACTAGTCCTTCTACTGCTGCTACTACTACTACTACAACTTTTACTAATACTACTACTACTACAACTATTCCTTCTCCGACGACAACTACTACTACTACTTTTACGCCTGCCACTACTACTACTACTACTACTACTACCAGTAATACTGCAAAAACTCCTATTACTACTACTATTCCAACAACAACTACTACAATTCAGGCTACTATCATTACAAGTACTACTATTACTACCACTATTTCAACTAATACTATTCCTACTACTACTCCCACTCCAACTCCTACTACTACTACTACTAGTAGTTCTGCTACTATTACAACTTATATTATTACTACTACTACTACTACTACTACTGATACTACTACAACTATTACTACTACTACTTCAACTACTACTACAACTACTATTACTACTAGTAGTACTAGCACTACCAGTAGTACTACCACTACTACTACTACTGCTACCACTACTCAAACTACCACTGCTACTAGTACTGCTACTACTAATTTACTACTACTACTACTACTACTACCACTACTAGTACTACTAGTACAACAGCACTACTACTGCTACTACTGCTACTACTACTACTATTACTATTACTACTACCAACACTAGTATTACGACTAAACCTAATACTACTACTTCAACTACTACTGTTGCTGTTGTTGTTGCTGCTGTTGTTGCTGCTACTACAACTACTCCAAATGTTATTGCTACTACTACTACTACAATTACAACCACTACTATTACTACTGCTACTCCAGCTACTACTTCTACAACTTCTACTTCGACTACTACTACTACGACCGCTACTACTACTACTACTACTACCACTACTACTACCATGACTACTACTACTACTGCCACTACTACTACTACTATTTTTGTTGTTGCTGCTACTACTACTACTACTACTACTGCAGCTGCTGCTACAACTAGTCCTATTGCTACTACTACTACTACTCTTACTACTATTACTGCTGCTGCTGCTACTACTACCGCTACTGTTTCTACTACTACTACTACTACTACTACTGCGACTGCTACTACAACTAGTCCTATTGCTACTACTGCTACTACTCTTACTACTACTACTACTAATGTTGTTGTTGCTGCTACTACTACTACCGCTACTCTTTCTACTACTACTATTACAACAACAACTACTACTACTACCACTACCACTACTACTTCTAGTACTACTAGTACTCCCAATACTACTACTACTACTGCTACTACTACTACTACTACTACTACTACTACTACTACTACTACTACTACTATTATTACTACTAATACTACTAATACTACTTCTACAACTCCTACTACTACTATTACTACTGCTTGTACTAGTACTAGTACTACTTCTGTTGCTGCTGCTACTACTGCTGCTACTACTACTACTGCTTCTTCTTCTACTACTACTACTTCTACAACAACAACAACAACAACAACAACAACTTGTACTACTACTACTACTGCTGCTGCTGCTGCTGCTGCTGCTGCTGTTGCTACTGTTGTTGCTACTGCTGCTGCTGCTGCTACTACTACTACTACTTCTACTACTACTACAACAACAACTGCTACTAATAGCACTACTACTACTACTGCTGCTGCTATTACTACTACTACTAGTGCAACTAGTTCTTCCTCTACTACTACTTTTGCCCTGACTACAACTACTACTACTAGTACTACTGCTGCTGCTACTACTGCTGCTGCTGCTGCTATTACTACTACTGCTACTACTAGTACGTCTACTACTACTACTACTGGCACGACTACTACTACTACATTACTACTACTACTACTGCTACTGCTACTACTACTACTATTACTACTACAACTGCTGCTGCTGCTGCTGCTACTACTACTACTATTACTACTACAACTGCTGCTGCTGCTGCTGCTACTACTACTACTTCCACAACTATTACTACTACAACTATTTTACAACTACTACTGCTACTATAGTACTACTACTACTACTACTACTACTACTACTACTACGATGACTTCTAGTACTATAACTACTACTACTACTACTACGATGACTACTACTACTATAACTACTACTACTACTACTACTACTACTACTACTACTACCCCTGCTACGGCTACTATTGCTACTACTACAACTTCTCCTACTATAATTACCACTGCTACTACTAGTGCTACTACTACTACTACTACTCCAACTAATACTTCTGTCTCTACTACTACAACTGCTATGACTAGTATTACTAGAACAAGTACTATTACAACTACTACTAATACTGCTGCTGCTGCTACTACTACTGCTACTACTTCTAGTTCTATTACAACTTCTATTGCTACTACTATTGTTGCTGCTTCTGATACAACTGCTACTACTACTACTACTACTACTATGGTTTCTATTGCTACTTCTGCTACTACAACTACTACTGCTACTTCTGCTACTGCTACTTCTTTTGCTACTGCTGCAATAACAACAACAACAACAACAACTAGTACTAGTACTTCTGCCACTACTACTACAACTGCTACCACTAATTTGACTGTCACTAAAATTACTACTGTGACTACTACTACTACTTCTACTACTACAGCTACTACTGTCTCTATTGCTACAACAACAACAACTACTGCTACAACTACAACTACCACTACTCCTACAGGTACTACTTCTGCTACAACTACTGCTACTGAAACTGCTACTAATGCTACTTTTACTACTAGTGCTATGACTACTGCTACTACCACTGCTACTACGAATATTACAACTAGAACTTCTACTTCTTCTACTACTACTACAACTTCTGCTACTACTAGTACTACTGCTACCACCTCTGCTACTACTAAAACTACTACTCCCACTAATACTACTTTTGCTATTGCTATGACTACTACTAAAACTACTATTTCTTTTGCTCCAACAATTACTTTTACTAGAACAACAACAACTACTACTATTGCTACGACTGTTATTACTACCACTTCAGCTACTGCGGCTACTACAGCTACTAATGCTACCACTACTACGATGGCTACTTTTGCAACTAGTGCAACTACTATTACCACTATCAATTCTACAACTGCTACAATACTACTGCTACTACTACTACTATTACTACTACTCCTCCTCCTACTACTACTACTAATGCTGCTGTTACTACTACTACTAGTACTGCTACTTCTACAACAACAACTACTACTAAAACTATTTCTACTACCACTATAACTGTTGCTACTACCACTACTACTACTATTGCTACTACTACTACTACTACCGCTACTACCCCTAGTACAACAACTACTACTACTACCAGCACTACTACTACTATTGTTGCTACTGTTACTGCTCCTACCACTACTACTACGACTGCTACAACTACTACTACTACTACCACTACTGCTACTTCTGCTATAAATACTACTATTACAACTAATACTACTGCTATTAACACTTCTCCTACTACTATTGCTACTACTACTACCAGTACAACTACTATTGCTAAAATGCCACTGCTACAAATACCTTTTCTACTGTAACTATCGGTACTACTACTACTAGTGCTACGACTACTACTACCATTACTGCTGCGACTACTTCTCCTAGTGCGACTACAGGTAGTACTACTACTACTCCTCCTACTACTGCTGCTACTACTACAACTACTTCTCCGACTATGACTATTACTACTACAACGACTACTGCTACTACTACTACTACTGCTACTACTACTACTACTACAACTACTGCTGCTACTACGACACTACAACAACTACTGCTACTATTGCTATAATTGCTGCAGCTACTGCTACTTCTATTGCAAGTACTACTACTAGTACTGCTTCTACTACCAATACTATTACTGTAACTTCTACTACAACTATTGCTACAACTGTTTCTACTGCTACTGATTGTACTATTACTACTATTACAACTGCTACTTTTGCAACTACTGCTACTACTAGCGCTACTACTACAACTACTACTTCTGCTGCTGCTACTACTTCTTCAACAAATCCCACAACAACTTCAACAACTACTGTACTTCTACTACTAGTTCTACTACTACTGCTACTAATATTGCTACTCCTTTACTTGTCCTACAATTACTATGACTACTACTGCTACTAGACTGCTACTGCTATTAAAACAACTACTACTACAACTGTTGCTGCCACTACTTCTGCTACCACTAGTACTGCTACTACTACAACTACTACTTCTACTAATTTCACTACTACTACTTCTACTACATCTGCAACTGCTAATACTACAATTGCTACTACTGGTACTACTTATGCTGACTCAACAGCAACTACTGCAACGACCATGACTACTAATTATGCTACTAATTCAACAATTTCTACAACAACAACTACTAAAATTGTTGCTACTGCTACTACTACTACTGTTACAACTTCAACTATAACTTCTTCTATTACGGTTACTACTGCTGCTGCTGCTACTCCTACTGCTAATACTAAAAGTACTACTACTTCTGCTACTAATATTATTGCTACGACAACTGTCATTGCAACTTCTACTTCGACTGCTACCACTACTACTACAACTATTGCGGCTAATACTATTACTACTACTACTGCTATTGCTTCTACCACTAATACTACAACTACTACTACTACTCGTACTACTACTACTACCACAGCAACAACTAATACTTCTACTGCCACTGCTACAACTACTTCATCTACCACCGCAACTACTACTACTACTACCATAGCTACTACTACAGCTACTATTGCTACACTACTACTACTATAACTGCTACTGCTACTCCAACTACTTGTCATATTTCTACAGCTATTGCTATTACTACTGCTACTACACTACTGCTAATACTACTTCTACTACTACGGCTGCTACTACTGTTGCTTCCACTATTACCGCAACTACTGCTATTGCTTCTACTGCTACTACAGCTACGACTGATACTACTGTAACTACAACAGATATAGCTGCTACTGTAGCTAATACTACCACTATTATGACTACTACTGCCGCAACTACTACTGCTGCTACTACTACTACTGCTGCTGGTACTGGTATCTCTGCTACTGCTGCTAGAACTTCTACTATGACTACAACTAATAATAATAATACTACTACAACCACTGTAACTAAGACTACTTCGGCAAAGACTACTGCCACTAGAACAACAACAACAACTACTACTACTACTATTACCATTGACACTACTGCTTCTGCTACAACTACTACTCCTACTAGTACTGCTACAGCTGCTACTATTACTACTACTGTTGTTACTACTACTACCACTGCTAGTACTACTACTACAATTACCGCGGCTGCTCCAACTGCTACTATTACTACTAGTAGTAGTACAACTACTGCTTCTGCCACTACTACTGCTAGTTCTATTACTACTGCTATGACTACTACTACCACTGTTGTAGCTACTATTATGGCTACTACTACTACTATTACTACTGCTACTACAAGTATTACTATCACTACTATTGCTCCTCCTCTACTACTACTACTACTAGTACCACTCTTACTACTACTAAAGCTGCTACTACTCCGACGACTGTTGCTACTACTAGCACTGCTACCACTACTAATATGACCACTACTACTACCGCTACTGCTACTGCAACTACTATTACTACTGCCACTAGTACCACAGGTACTGCTAATAATACTACTATTAGTACTTCTACTGTTACTACTGCAACTGTTGCTCCAACTACCACTTCTACTACTACTGCTACTACAGCTACTACTACTACTACTACTACTACTGCTGCTAGTATTGCTACTACAACTGCTATTACTACAACTGCTACTACTACTACTAAAATTACTACCACTACCACTACTACTATTACTACAAATGCTCCTACTATTTGCTATTACTAATGTTGCAACTACTACCACTGCTCTTGTTAGTACTACTATTACAACAACAACTACTACAACTATTACAACAACAACTACTACCACTACTACAACAACAACAGCTACAGCTACTACTACTTCTGCTACTACTACTACCATTACTACCACAACTACGACTATTGCTACTACTATTACTACTACTACTGCTGCTACTACTATTGATGCAACTAACTATACTCCTACTCCTACTACATCTACTAATACTACATGACCATTATAGCTACCACTACTACTACCAATTTTTCTATGACTACTAATACAACTACTACTGCAACTACTACTACTACTACTACGGTTACTTCTATTACTATTGCAATTACTACTACAACTGCTATGATTGCTATTACTGCTACTACTGCAACTATCTCTACTTCAGTTACTATCGCTAGTACCATGACTACTAGTACCTCTTCTACTACTAATTCTACTACAAGTAGTACTATTACTTCTACTACTACTACTATTAATGCAAGTACTACTGCTACTGATACTACTGTAGCTACTACTGCTGCTATTATTTCTACTATTACTACTACAACAAATACTACAACAAATGTTGTTGCGACTGCTACTGCTGTTGCTTCTTTTACTAGTCCAACTACTCCTACTGCTACTACTACTACTACCACCACCACCACCACCACCACTTCTTCTACTACTACTACTAATACTACTACTACTACTACTACTACTACTGCTACTGCTACTACTACTATTACGAATGCTATTGTTCAATATCTCAAACTACAACTACTATTGCTAGTCCTACTACTACTCTAATATTGGTACAACAACTACTACAACTACCACCGCTGTTGCCACTACAACTACTACTGCTACTGCTACTACTACTAATAGTACTGTTACTATAACTACAATTACTACCATTGCTGCAACTTCCACTCTACAACTACTACTACTAGAACAACAACTACTACTACCATTACCACTACTACTACTACAACTTCACCTACTACTATAACTTGTACTAAGACTTTCACTACAACACCTACTACCACTACTACTCCTATTACTTCTACTGCAATTATGATTGCCCCAGTTACTACTATTATTGCCACCACTACATCTACTATCACTACTATTGCTGTTGCTTCTACTAACTGCTAATTCATCGACTACTACTACAACTCCTACTACTCTAACTACTACTACTACTCTTCTTCTCCAACTTCCATAATTACTACAACTACTATTGCTAGTACTACTATTACTACTACTACAACTACCATGACTACTGCTACTATTGCTACTAATACTACTACTTATACTAATTCTACTACTAATGCAACTAGCACTTTTGTTACTACCACTACTACTACTTCTTCTATGGTTACCACTACTACAAATACTGCTACTTCACGTACGACTTCTGCAACAACTACTGCTACTACTATTACAACTACGAATACTACTACTGCTTCTACTAATGCTAATGCTACTACAACTACTACTACTACTGCAGCAACTACTACTACCACTACTACCACTACGATAACTACGACTACCACTAATACTGCTGCTGCTCTTGCTGCAGCTACTACTAGTACTACTACTATTACTAGTACTAGTACTACTTCTACTACTACTACTACTTTTGCTGCTACTACTACTACTACTAGTACTACTATTTCCTCTACTACTAGAAGTACAACTACAACTAATATTACTACTCCTACTGCTACTACTAATACAACTATTACAACAACAACAACTACTACTACTACTACCACAACTACAACTCCTACTGCTTTCGCTACTGCTAATAGGAGTAGTACTACTACTACTATGATTACTACACCTACTACTACTACTACTACTATTCCTACTGCTACGACTACTAATACTACTATTGCAACTACTACTACTACTACACCTACTACTACTACTACAACAACTACAACTACAACTATGACTACTACTACTGCCGTTGCTGTTGCTCGTGCAACTACTACAAAGGCTACTATTACTACTACTACTATTACTACTACTATTACTACGACTAGTACTACCACGACTACCGCTATTACCACTACTACTACAACTACTACTCCTACAACAACTCCACCTCCTAATATTACAGCTACTAGTACTACTACTACTAATACTACAACTACTTCTACTACAGCAACTGCAACAAGTACTACTACAATTGCTACTAGTACTACTACTACTACAACTATGACTAATACTACTACTACTACCACAACTACCACTCCTACTACTTTTATTACTATTGCTATAATAGTAGTAGTAGCAGCAATAATAGTTATAGCAGCAGCAGTAGCAATAGTAGTAGTACTAGTAATAGAAGTAGTAGTAGTAGTAGTAATTGGAGTAGAAGTCGTAATTGTAGTAATAGTAGTAATAGTATTAGCAGTACCTATAGTAGTAGTAGCAGTAGTACCAGAAGTAGTAGTAATAGGAGTATTAGTAGTTGTAGTTGTTGTAGTTGTTGTAGTTGTTGGTGTAGTGGTAATAGTAGGAGTTGGAGTAGGAGTAGTAGTATGAGTTGTAGTACTATTAGTATTGCTAGAAGGAGTCATAGTAATTGCAGTAGTAGGAGTCGGAGTAGGTGTAGTAGTAGGAGCAGCAGTAGCTATAGTAGTAGCATTAGTTGTTGTCGAAGTAGAAGCAATAGCATTGGTGGTAGCAGTAGTAGTTGGGGTATTAGTAGTAGTAGTAGTAGTAGTAATAGTACTAATACTAGTAGCAGTATTAGTAGTAGTAATAGTAGTAGTTGTTGAAGTAGTAGTAGCACTAGTAGTTGTAGTATTAGTTGTAGCAGTAGTAGTAGTAGCAGAAGTAGTTGTAGTAGCAATAGTAGCAGTAGTAGCGGTAGCAGTAATACAAGTAGTAGTAGTAGAAGTAATACTAGTAGCATAAGCAATTGTAGGAGTAGTTTTAGGAGTAGCCATAGTAATAGTAGTCGTAGTAGTTGTGGTAGTAGCAGCAGTAGCACTAGTAGATATAGTAGTAGTAGTAGTAGTACTAGTACTAGGGGTACTAGTAGTAGCAGCAGCAGCAGCAGTAGTAGTAGCAAAAGTAGTAGCAGTAGCACTAGTTCTTGCAGTAGCAGTTGTAGTAGTTGTCGTATTAGGAGAGGTAGCTACTGTAGAAGGAGTAGTTGTGGTAGTATCAGTTGAAGTAGTCGTAGTAGTAGCAAGAGTAGTCATAGTAGTATCAGAGGTACTAGTAGTAGTTGTAGTACTATTACTACTACTACAACTAGTACTCGTACTAGTAGTAGTAGTAGCAATAGTAGTAGCAATAGGAAGAGCAGCAGTATTAGTTGTAGTAAGAGTAGTACTAGCAGTCATAGTTGGAGCAGTAGTAGTAGTAGAAGAAGTAGAAAGAGTAGTAGTATTAGTTGCAGTAGCAGTAATTGCAGCAGTAGCAATCGTAGGAGTAGTTATAGTTGTAGCAGTCTCAGTAGTAGAACTAATAGCCATACTAGTAGCAGCTATAACAAGAGCAGCAATAGTAGTAGTAGCAGTAGTAGTAATAGCAGTAGCAGTTGTAATAGTAGCAACCGTAGTAGTAGCAGTTGCAGCAGCGGTGATTATTGTGACTGTAGCAGAAGTAGTAGTAGTAGTATTTGTAGTAGCTATAGTAGTAGTAGCCACAATAGTAGTAGTAATAGCAGTAGAAGTAGTAGCAGACAAAGTAGTAGTATTAGTCGTGGTACCAGAAGTATCAATATTGGTAGTACAAATAGGAGTAGTAGCAGCAGTAGAAGTCATAGTAGTAGTAGTAGCCATAGTAGCAGCTGTTGTAGTAGTAGCAATATCAGTACTAGTAGTATTATTAGTAGTAGAAGTAATAATAGTAGTAATTATAGTAGTAATTGTAGTAGTAGTAGTAGTAATAGTAGTAGTAGTAGCAGCAGCAGCAGCAGTAGTAGTTGTAGTCATAGTAGTAGGAGTAGTAGCGGTAATATGAGTAGTAGTAGTAGTAGCAAAATAACAACAAAAGTGGTTGCAGTAGTAGTAGTGGTAGTAGTAGTACAAGTAGTAGTAGTTGAAGTAGTAGGAGTCAGAGTTGTAGTAGGAATAGTTGCCAGAGAAGTAGTAGTAGGAGTAGAAGTAGCAGTAGTAGTGGTACTAGCAGTAGCAACAGCAGTAGTAGTAGCAATTGTAGTGGTAATAGTGGTGGTAGCAACAATAGCAGTAGTTGTAGCAGAAATAGCTGTAGTAGCAGTAGCAGTAGCAGTAGTGGTAGTCGTCATAGTAGTAATAGTAACAATTGTAAAACTTGTACTTATAGTAGTGGTAGTAATAGTAGTAGTTCTAGCAGTAGTAGAAGTAATAGCAAGAGTAGTGGCATAGGTAGTACTAGTCGTAGTTGTAGTAGTAGTAGTAGGAATTCTATAGTGTCAGTAGTAGTTGTGTTAATAATAGTAGTATTGTAGTAGTAGTTTTAGTTGCAGTAGCATTTTGAGTGGCAGAAGTAGTAGTAGGTGTAGTAGTAGTAGTAGTACTAGTAGTAGTAGTAGCAGCAGTAGTAGGAGTAGTAAGAAAAGTTGTAGAAGTAGCAGTGGTAGTAACTGTAGTAGCAGCAATAGTAGTGGCTATATTGGTAGTTGTTGGATTAGTAGCAGTAGCAATAGTGTTAGCAAGAGTTGTAGCTGTAGCACTGGTTGTAGCAGCACTAGTTGTACCAGTTGCAATAGTAGTAGCTATAGCAATAGTAGTGGTGGTAGTAGTAGCAGTTGCAGTTGAAGCAGTAGTAGCAGTAGCAGTAGTAAGAGTAGAAGTAGTAGCAGTATTAGTAGTAGTAGTAGTAGTACTAGTAGTAGTCATAGTAGTAGTAGCGTAGTAGTTGTTGTAGTTGTAGTTAGTACAATAATCGTAGGAGGAGATGGAGGAGTTGTTGTTGTTGTTGTTCTTGCAGGAGTACTAGTAGTATCACGAGTATTAGTAATTGTAGAAATAGTAGAATTAGTAGTAGCAGTAGTTGTAGTAGCAGTAGCAGTTGCAGTAGCACTAGGAATAGTAGTAGTAGAAGTTGGTGTAGTAGCAGTAGTAGCGATTGTACAACAAATAGTACTGGCAGTAGCCACAGTTGCAATTGTTGTAGTAGTAGTAGCAGCAATAGTACCAGTAGCCATGGAAATAATGGTGGTAGTAGCCGTAGAAGTGAAAGTTGTAGCAGTAGTAGCCGTAATAGTAGCAATAGTAGTAGTAGCGGAAGTAGCAACACCCGTAGTAGCAGTTGTAGTAGTAGAAGCAATAGCAGTGGTTCTAGTAGCACTAGTATTAGCAGCAATAGTCATAGGAGCAGCAGCAGCAGTAGAATTACTATTACTACTCCTACTCCTACTTGGGCTATTGCTACTACTATTCCTACACCTACCATTACTACCAATTCTCCTACTCCTATAGCTTCTACTATCACTTCTACTTCTACTATTATTACTACTTCTACACCTATTCCTACTCTCGCTACAACTACTATTACTCCTACTCCTACTACAGCTACTCCTAATCCTATTGTTGTTGTAGCTGCTACTACAACTTCTAGGACTACTATTACTGTAGATGCTGCTGCTACTTCTACTGCTACACTTACTACGACTACTGCTACTACTAATATTACTACTACTCTTAGTACTACTAGTCTTACTATTACTACCACCACTACTACTAGTACTACATCTGTTATTATTACTATGAATGATACTACTAATCTACAGCTTCTACTACTACTTCTACTACTACTTCTACTACTTCTTCTACTACTACAATTCCTACTACCACTACCACCACTATTACTATAGCTGCTACTACTACTACCATTACTACTACTACTACTACGACAACTACTACTCCTACTCCTACTCCTATTACTGCTACTAGTACTACTCTAACTTCTACTCCTACTACTACTACTACAACTCGTACTACAACCACTGCAACCACTAATACTAAATTATTAGTGCTGTTGCTACTGCTGTTTCTACAACTACTACTACAAGTACTATTGCTACTAATACTAATACCACTATTACTACTTCCACCACCACTACTACTACTATAACTACAACTATTACTACTACTGTTACCGCTACTACTCCTACCACAACAACAGTTACTACAACTAGAACTACTACAGCTACTCGTACTGTTAATACAATAACTACTACTGCTACTACAACTACAACTCCTTCTGCTACTGCTACTACTACTACTACCACCACCACTGCTCCTACTATTACTACAACAACAACTACTACTATTGCTACTACTACTACTTCGACTACTACTCATACTATTGCTACTACTACTACTACTACTACTACTAATACTACTACTACTACTACTACAATTATTCCTACTCCGACTACTACTACTACTGTTGCTTTTACGCCTACCACTACTACTACTACTACTACTAGTAATACTGCTCCAACTGCTATTACTACTACTACTACAACTACTACTACTATAATTAAGGCTACTACCACTACAAGTACTACTACTATTACCACTATTTCAACTAATACTATTCCTACTACTACTCCCACTCCAACTCCTACTACTAGTACTACTAGTAGTTCAGCTACTAGTGCAACTTATTTATTACTAATAGAACAACTAACTTAGTACTACTGGATGATACTACATACTCCTATACGACTATTATGCTAATAACTATGCTACTACACTTTACTAACACCCCCTTATACATTACTTCTACTTCTAGTCTGCTGCCTTCTGGGCACTCGTAGGACGGCGAAATGCCACTACTACTACAACAATAATAAAACGCCTGTAGTCGCCGATACTGTTAATACGATTGCGCTACTTACTATTATTGTGCGCCGCTGCCGCTGTGCTATTGCTACTTCTACTACACTAATACCCCGACTTTCTCTACTACACTATACACTACTAAACTGCTACACGTACTCCTATACTTCTACTACTACTACTACTACTATTTACTACTACTTGCACGCTTCTTCTTACTACTCTTAGTACTCATACAACCTATTACTACACTTCTATACTACTCTTATGCTATCTTAGAAACAACTACTACTACTAGTTGTACTACTACTACTACTATTACTACTGCTACTGCTAATGCTATTGCTGCTATAACTACGACTACTATTGCTACTACTGCTACTACAACTACTACACCTACTACTACTGTTTCTCCTACTACAACTACGGATGCTGCTACTACTAATACTATCTTCATTCCTAGTCCTAGAATTGCAACTACTACTAATCCTACTACTAGAAATGCTTGTACAAATGCTGCGACTACTCCTACAACTACTACTAGCACAACTACTACTACCGCTGCAACTACTACTACTACTAGTTCTATTAGTACTCCTACAACAACTACTACTACTATTGCTACTGTTGCCATTGCTACTTCGACTACTCCTACTACCACAGCAACTTTGCACCTATTGCTTCAACTACTGCTACTAGTACTACCGCTAGTCCTACTACTGCTTCTCCTACTGCTACTACCACTATTGCTACTATTGCTACTTTTGGTCCTACTCCTATTGCTGCTACTACTATTACTACAATAATTTTTACTACTACTAATACCACTGCTGCTTCTTCTGCTAATGCTGCAACTACTACTACTACAACCGCTACAGTACCTTTTGTTACTACTTCTACTATTTCTACCACAACCACTTCTATTACCAACATTACTACTACTTCTACTACTGCTATTTCTACTATTAGTACAACTACCAATGCTGCTGCTGTTATGGCAGCAATTGCTTCTACTACTACGACAACTACTAGTTCTGCTACCACTAAGACTACTCCTACTACTATTGCTACTGCTTCCACTACTGCTACTGCTATAGAAACAACAACTACTACAACTATTACAACTACTAATACTGCTCCTAGTACTACCAATGCTACTGCTATTACTACTGCTGCTACGACTGCTACAACTACGACTACTTCCACTATTACTAGCACTACTACTTCTTCTACTACTACTGCTACTACTACTATTATTGCTGCTGCGACTACAACTATTATTATAACTAAAGCCACTAATGCATCTACTGCTACTGCTACTAATACTACAAATATTACTACTACTAATTTTATAACAACCGTTACTACTAGTACTACTACAATAACCACTACTACCATTGCTACTTCTACTACTACAACAATTATTATCGCTACTACTTCTACAACAACTCCTACTACACATTCCACTGCTACAACTACTTCTATTACTTCTGGTAGTACTACTACTACCCCTTCTACTACTACTTCTGCTACTACTACAACTGCTACTACTAGAACTACTACTACTAGTAGTAGTAGTTCTACTACCACTACCACTACTCCTAATACTACTATGACTACTACAGCTATGACTGGTGCCACAACTACAACAACTACTACAACAACTACTACTACTACTACTACCGCTATACAGCCACTACCAATACCACTGCTACTACTACTACAATTGCTACTATTGTTGCTACTACGACTACTATAACTATTGCTACTACTATAGCTACAATGACTACTACTACTGCTACTACTACCGCTACTACTACTATTATTAATACAACATCTACTACTACTACAACAATAACAACAACAACTACTGCAACTACTGCAACTGCTACTACTACTTTTTTTCTGCTCCTTCTGATGCAACTACTGATACAACTGTTACTACTCCTGCTTCTGTTGCTTCTACTATTGCTGTTACTACTACCACTACTACTTCTACTATTACAATAACTACAGCAATAGCTACTGCTACTACTACCTCAGCTACTACTACTACCTCTCATAGTACAACTAATTCCACTACTACTATTGCTACTACTACTGCTGCTGCGATTATGCCTACTACTATTGTAACTACTACTACTATTACTACTACTGCATCTGCGACAAGTACTACTTCTCCTACTAATACGATAGCAACTAATACCACTACTATTACTACCCCAACTACTAAAACTCCTATTATTGTTGTTGTTGCTGCTGCTATTACTGCTGCTACTGCTATAACTGCTACTACTCCTACTATTTCTACTACTACTGCTCTTACTGCTACGGCTACTACTACTGCTACAACTATCGCTACTATTTTAGCTACTTCTACTTTTATTACAACCACTACTACTATGACTAGTACAACTACCACTATTGCTACTGCTGCTATTAGTGGTACTTCTCTTACTACTACGACAACTGCTACTGCTACTGCCACTACTACTACTACTAATACTACTACTCTAACTGCTACTACGGCTACTACTACTACTGCTACAACTACTAATACTTCTACTGCTGTACCTACTGCTACAACTGCTAATACTACTATAGTTGTACCTACTGCTACAACTACTAATACTACTACTATTATGACTACTACTGCTCCTACTACTCTGACTACTACTACTGCTACTTCTGCTAATAATACAACTACTACTGCTCCTTCTACAACTACTACTACTATTATTTTTGCTAATAATACTCCAACTACCATTGCTACTACTCCTGCTACTACTACTATGGGTCCTGCTACTACCGCTACTACTACAACAACTACTACTATAATTTCTACTGCTACTGCTGCTACTAATACAGCTCAAACTACTGCCACTACTGTAACTGCTACTCCTACTGCTAATGCTATTGTTACTGCTACTACTATAATTGCTCCTACTACTACTACTACTCCACCTACTCCTACTGCTACAACCTCAGCTACTGCTACAGATACTCCTACCAATACTGCTTCTACTAATACACCTACTACTACTACAACTACTACTACTCCCATGAATACTACTGCTATTACTATGACTCTAAATACTACAAGTGCTAAATTGCTGCTACTACTACTACTAATGCAACTATTACAACTACTGCTACTGGTACTGTGGCTACTAAGGTTGCTGTTACTACTACTACTACTACTATTGCTACTACTTCTACAACTTCTACGGCCGCTACGACTACTACAACTACAACTACTATTACAAGAACAACAACAGCTACTACTACTACTTCTCTGACTACTACTACTACTACAAGAACTACTACAACTACTACTTCTTGTACTCCTCCTCCTACTACTACTACAACTGTTATGGCTAAAACAACAACAACTACTGCTACAACTGCTACAACTCCTCCTACTACTACTGTTGCTACTACTACTATTGCTACTACTAATGCTGTTGCTACTGCTCGTACTTTTACTTCTACTACTACTACTACTACGATAGCTACTTCTCCTCCTCCTCCTACTACTACTACTATGATAGCTACTACTGCTGCTACTAATACTACTATGTTTTCTACTACTGTTGCTGCTACAGCTATTATTGCAACTACAGCTACTATTGCAACTACAACTATTATTGCTACTACTGCTACAACAGCTACTACTACTACTAATATTACTACTTCTACTACTACTACTACTACTACTACTACTACTACTAGTACTACTACTACTACTACTACTACCACTACTACTTCTACTGGTGGTGGTGCTGCTACTACTTCTAC
>RXID01021580.1:0-38689 GCA_005019695.1 Trichopus zeylanicus subsp. travancoricus
ACTACTACTACTGCTACTCTACAACTACTACTCTCAGTACCACCATCTAAGACTATTGCTACAACTACTACTGCTGCAATTCATACTACTACTACGACTACTACTACTACTAATACTCTTGCTGCGGCTGCCGCTAATACTAGTACTGCTACTACTAATACTCTTGCTGCCGCTACTGCTACTACTACTACTGCTACTACTGCTACCACTACTTCTTCTACTACTACTTCTATTACAACCACTACTACTCGTACTCTTTTTGCTATTACTAGTACTACTTCTTTTACCCCAGCTCCAATTGATATTATTGCGGCTACTGCTACTGCTATTGCCACTACAACTACTACTAATACTATTACTGTTGTTGCTGCGGCTACTACTACTGCTACTCCTACCACTTTAGCCACTACTACTACGGTTGCTGCTAATACTGCTACTTCTTCTACTACTATGACTAGTACTACTACTACTGGTACCATTTCTACCGCTGCTGCTGCTATTTCGAATACTACTTCTACTTCTACTGTTGTTGCAGTTTGGTTCTAATACTACTACAACAACAACTACTACTACTCCTACAACAACTGCTACTACTACTATAACTGTTGTTGCTACTAGTACTATATTGCAATTACTACTACTACTACGACTACTACTACTTTTGCCACTGCTAATGTTGTTTCTCCTACTGTTGTTGCTGCTATGGCTACAACTACCACTATTCACCTACTACAACTTTTATTGATGCTATTACTACTATACTACCATTGCTCTTGCATCTACTACAACCACTACTAGTACTGCTGGTATTACTTTTGCTTCTACTACTATCACTTCTACTAGTGCCACAACAACTACTGCTATTACTAGTACTACTACCACTACTACTACCACTACTACTACTATTGTTACCACTGCTAATGGTACTATTGCTGCGACTACAACTATTGCAATAACAGCTACTATTGATACTACTTGTGCCACTACTGCTACTACTGTTACTTCTACTGCTGTAGGACTACTACTGCTACCACTACTGCCAGTACTACTACTATTACAACTACTACTGCTTTTGCTACGATTGCTACTACTACTACTACCACTTCCACTATTATTGCTATAACTACTACTCTCACTACTACCATTGCGTCTAGTAATACTACTTTCACAACTACTACCACTGTTGTTGGTGCTGCTTCTACTACAAGAACAACTACTACTGCTGCTGCTGCTATTACAACTGCTACTGCTTCTACTACTACTTCTACTACTACGACTACTGCTACTTCGGGTACTACTTCTATTGCCTCTACTTCTACTGCAACTGTTGATACTACTACTATGACTACTACTACTACTACTACTACTACTACTACTACTACTACTACTGCTACTGCTGCTGCAACTTCTACTATTACTGCTACTACTGCTGCTACCCCTACTACTACTGCTGCTACTACTAATACTACAAATACTACTACTACTACTACTACTACTCCTACTGCTGCTGCAATTATTGCTCCCGCTGCTACTACAACAACTACATCCTCTAGCACAGCTACTATTACTGCTACTACAGCTACGCCTATAGCTTCTACTACTACCACTACTAGTACACCTCAATAAGTACTCCTGCCGCTGCTGCTACCTCTAGAACTGTTGCCACTACTACTATTGCTGGAGCTACTTCTCAGGCTACTGCTACTCCTACTATTACTACCACTACTACTACAACAATAACAATAACGACAACAACTACTACTACTACTGCTACTAACACTACTACTGCTACTACAACAACAACTACTACTGCTACTACAACAACTAATTCTACTACTATTACTACAACTATTACTACAACTATTACTACTACCATAATAAACACTACTATTACTATGGCATCTACTACTACGCCTACTTCTACACTTATTACTACTGCAACTACTACTACTACAACTACTACTACCCCTAATAGTACTATCACTACTATTACAACTGCTACTACTACTACTACTACTATTATTACTACTAGAACACCTACTACCACTACTGTTGCTACTACTCCTACTCTTGCTGCTACTACTCCACCTACTACTACTACAATTACTACTACTAACTACTACTGCTACTACTACAACTACTACTACAACAACAACAACTGCTACAACTTCTACTACTACTACAACAACAACAACAACAACAACAACTACTACTACTACAACTCCTACTACTACTACTTCTATTACTACAACTACTGCTCCTCCTTTTACTATTACCACTACAACTTCTGCTACTCTAGCTTCTACTGCTGCTGCTACTGCTACTACTACTACTACTACTACTACTATTACTTCACTACTTATATTATTACTACTACTACTACTGCTATTGTTGCCGATGCTACCACCACTGCTGCCACTACTGCTACTAATACTATTATTATCGCTACTACAGCTAGTACTACTACTACTCATACTACTTCACCTACTACTACTGCTGCTGCTACTAATACTAATACTACTACTCCTACTAGCTCACCTACTACTACTACTGCAACTACTGCTACTAATACTGCTACTCATACTACTTTACCTACTACTACTACTGCTACTAAAACTATTGCTACTACTACTACTTCTACTACTACTACCACTGGTGTGGCTACTACTAATACTACTACTACTACTACTACTACTACTACTACTACTACTAGTAGCAATAGCCGTAGCATTAGTAGTAGCAGTTCTAGTAGTAGTGGTAATAGTAGTAGTAGTCAACAGTAGTTGTACTAGTAGTAGTAGCTGCAGTGTTAATAGTCATAGTAGCAGTAGTAATAGTAGGAGTTGTAGTAGGAGTAGCAGCAATAGTAGCAATAGCAGTTATTGTTGTAGTAGTATGAGTAGTCGTAGTAGTAGTTGTTGTAAGTGAAGTAGTAGGACTAGTAGTAGTAGTAGCAGTAGCTATAACAGTAGTATTGTAGTAGTCATAGTATTAGCAGTAGTATTAGTAGCAGTATTAGTAGTAGTAGTAGCAGTAATAGTTGTAGTAATAGTAGCAGAAGTAGTCATAGTGGCAGTAGTTGTTGCGGTAGTAGTAGCAGTAGCATTAGTAGCAGAAGCTGTAGTAGTAGCAGTAGTAGTTGCAGTAGCAGTAGCAGTAGAAGTTATTCTAGCAATAGCAGCAATGGCAACTACCACTATAACTACTAATACTACTATTACTACTACAGCTCCTTCTGTTACTACTACTACCACTGTTACACCAATTACTACTGCTACTATTGCTACTAGTACTATTACTACAGCTGCTGCTACTGCTACTACTACTATTACAACTATTATTACTACTACTTCTACTTCTGCTATTTCTGCTACTACGACTACTACTACTACTCTGCTACAACTACGACTACAACTAATCCTACTACTACTACTACTACTACTACTACTACTGCTATGACTACTACTGCTGCTTCTACTACTGCTATTGCTACAACTATTACTTCTACTACTCTTATTACTACTACTACTGCTACTACTACTACTAACCTCTACAGCTACTCCTACTGCTACTATTACACCAACTACTACACCTACTACTATTACTACTATTGCTACTACTAAAACTGTTTCTACTACTAGTACAACCACTACGGCTACAGTACTTCTTCTCCTACTGCTACTACAACTCCAACTATTAATACTTCTCCCGCTACTATTACTACTGCTACTACTTCTACACCTATAATTGCTGCTGCTACCACTATCACTGCTACTACTAGTAATAGTACTACAACTCTTCCTACAATTGCTACTCCTACTACTACTACTATTACTGCTGCCGCTACTGCTACTATTGCTGATACACTACTACTAGTACTTCCGCTACTATGCTATGACCGCTACTACTACTACTATTGCTACTATGGCTACTACTGCTATGACTACTACTCCTACTATTACAGCTATTACTACTACCACTACCACTGCTGCAACTGCTGCTACTACTACTTCTCCTGCTACAACTTATACTACAATAGCTACTACTACTATAACTGCTACCACTACTGCTACTACTGCCGCTACTCCTATTACCACTACTACTACTATACTACTACTACTACCACTGTTGTTGCTACTATTACTACTGCTACTGCTACCGCTACTACAATTACCACTCCAACTACTACAACTACTACAAACACTACTGCCACTACAGATACTCCTACTACTACTACAGCTACTACTACTTATACTTATACTACTGCTACTATCGTCCCTACTATTACTACCACTCCTACTTCTACTAGCTCTACAACTGCTTTTATTTTTTCGACTACTACAACTACTACCACTCCTGCGGCTGCGTCTACTACAACCACTAATATAGTGCCTATTAGTGTTGCTATTACTACTTCTACTACTGCTACTAATACTACTACTTTGGTTGGTACGACTACTGCTACAACGACTATGACTTATGCTACAATAACTACTGCTATCACTACTTCTACTACTACTAAAAAAACTACTACTACTATTACTAGTACTAGTACTACGACTACTACGACTGTTATTGGTTTTACTACTAAGACTACTATTTCTACTACTACTACAAGTTCCCCTCCTTCTACTACTTCTTCTACCACAACTACTGCTATTTCTTCCGCTACTACTACTATTGTTGCTACTATTACTACTACCACTACTTATGCTACTACTATAGCTACTATAGCTACTACTACTACTTATGCTAGTACGACTGCTGCTACTAAAACTACCACTACTAACACTTCTACAGTTATTACTACTACTACCACTAATACTACCACCACTTCTCCTACTACTACCACTTCTGCTACTACTACAGCTACTACTACTGCTACTAATACTATGACTACTACCACATCTCATATTACAGCTACTATTACTACTACTTCTACTACAATTACAACTACTACAAATACTACTACTGCTACCACTACTACAACTACTACTCCTAGTTCAAGTACTACTACTAATACTACCACCACTACTACTACGACTGCAACGATTGCTACTATGACTATAACTGTTACTATTGCCACTACTACTACTGCTACTATTGCTACTGCTTCTACCACTAATGACACTACTCCTTATACTTCTCCTATTGATACTACTATTGCAACTACTACTGCTACTACTACTACGACTACTACTACTATGCTACTACGACCACTACTACAACTACGACTACTACAACTACTGCTGCTACTACTACTACTACAACAACAACAATGACTACTACTACTACTACTACAACTTCTACTAAAACTACTAGTACTACTATTGCTACTAATATTATTACTACTACTGCTACAACTACTTCAATTGCGACTCCTATTACTTCAAGTACTACAGTAACTACTACAACTACTACTACTGATGATACTACTGTAGCTACTACAGTAACTACTACAACTCTTGTTACTACTAATACTGCTGCAGCTGCAGCTGCTACTACTACTAGTACTACTATGCTATTACTACTGCCAATACAATAACTACTACTAGTACTACTACTACTGCTACTAATACTATTACTCCTACTTCTCCAACTAATAATATTGCTGTAACTACTACTACTGCAATTGCTACTACTACTACTACTACTGCTGCTACAACTACTAGCACTACTACTGCTACTACTATTGCAATTATTACTGCTGTAGCTACTACTACTACTACTTCTGCTCCACCAACTGCTGCTACTAATACAGCGACTAATACTAATAATACTGAGACTGCAACTACTACTACTACTACTACTACAGTTGCTGCTACTACTATTATGACTACTGTTGTTGCATCTGTTGCTACTTCTACCATTAATACTACTACTCCTTCTACTTCTCCTACTGATACTACTTCTACAACTACTATGACTGCTACTATTACTCCGACTACTACTACTACTGCTACTACTACAACTACTACTACTACCACTACTGCAATTACACCTCCTCCTCCTCCTCCTCCTCCTCCTCCTCCTCCTACTACTACTACTACTACTACTACTAGTACTACCACTACTACTAGTACTATTTCTACTACAACAACAACTACTACTGCTACTGCTACTGCCATTACAACTACTACTGCTACTACTACTTCAACTGCTACTACTTCTGCTGCAACTACTACTACTTCTGATGCTACTTCTGCAACTACTACTACTACTTCAACTATTACTACTACTACAACTACTACTGGAACTATGGCAACAACTAGTGCTACTGCTGCTACTCTTGCTACTACTACTACTATAGCTACTGCAGCTACTTCTACTAGTAATACTACTATGCTACTACAACTGCAACTACAACTACTTCTACAACAACTGCTGCTGCTGTTATTACTACTACCTCTACTGAGACTACTAGTACTACTTCTACATCTGCTGTTGTTGTTGCTGCTGCTACTAATACTACTACTCCTACTTTTCCTACTAATACTATTGCTGCACCTACTACTATTGCTACTACTACTACGATTACTATTGCTATTGCTACTACTGCTACTATTACTACTACTACTGCTACTAGTACTATTGCCACTACTGCTACAACAACTACTACTAGTAGTAGTACTACTACTACTACAACAACTACTACTATTACGGCTACTGCTACTACCCTTACTATTATTACTGCTACTACTATAACTGCTACCACTACTACTGTAGTTGCTACTAATGCTAGTACTCCAACTACTGCAGCTACTACTACAACAACTAGTGCTATTGCTGCAACTCTTGCAACTACTACTACTACAGCTGCTTCTGCTGCTGCTACTACTAGTACGACTACTACTATTACTACTGCCACTACAACTATTACTGCTATTGCTGCTACTACTACTACTACCACTATTGTTGTTGTTGTTTCTACCACTACTATTGCTTGTACGACTTCTCCAACTATTAATTCTCCAACTAGTCCTACAAATACAACTATTGCTATAGCTAGCACTACTACTATTACTGCTGCTACTCCTCCTACTACTACCACAGCTAGTACAACTACTACTCCTAATACAGCTACTACTTCTACTACTGCTACTGCTAGTACTACTACTACTCCCCTTACTAGTACTACTGTTGCTACTACTTCTAATACTATAGCTATTACTACTACTGCTACTATGACCGCTGCTACTACTACTGCTACGACTTCCGCCATTAAGACTACTACTACTACTACTACTACTACTACGACGACAACTCATGATACTCCTTCTGTTACAACGGCAACTGTTCCTACTACTAGTACTTATGCTACAACAACTACACCTAATACTACTACTACTGCTGCTGCTGCTATGACTATTACTACTACTCCTAATACCACTAATACTTCTACTAATCCTAATACTACTACTCCTAATACTACTTCTGCTACTACTGCTGCTGCTGCTGTTGCTACCGTTACCATTACTACTACAACAACTACTCCTACAACTACTACTGTTACTACAACCAGTGCTACTATTGCCATGAATTCCGCTACTACTACTACTACTACACCGGCTCCTACTACTACCACCACTACTACTTCTACTATTGATATTACTACTACTACTACAGCTACTACTATTACCATTACTACTGCAACAACTACTCCTACTACTACTACTACTGCTACAACTACTGCTGTTAGTCCAAACTAGTGCTACTACTACTATGACTTTTGCCACTTTTACTACTATTACACCGGCTCCTACTGCTACTACTGCTACTACTACTACTCAAGCTGCTACTATTGCTACTGCTACAACAACTCCTACTCCAACTCCTACAGCTACAACAACTCCAACTACTATTACTGCCCCTACTCCAACTACAACTACTCTTGTTACTGCTTCTATTCTAACTTCTCCTACAAGTGCAGCTTCTAATACTACTACTACAACTGCTGCTGCTGCTACTACTATTACCACTACTACTACAACAACTACTTCTACTACTAGTGCTACTACTACCATTACTTCTACAACAACTACTACTGCTACTATACTACTTGTAGTATAGTACAATTTCTGCTACTACTACTCCCCCTACTACTGGTAATGCTACTACTAATATTAAGACTACTACTACTCCTACTACTACTCCTACACAAACACCTACAGCCACTTCAACTTCTGCTACTACTGCTACTACTACTACTATTCCAATGTCCAATCCTACTACAACAACAACAACTACTACTATTACTACTACTCCAACTTCAATTCCTACCACAACCACTCTTATCACTACTACTACTACTACTACTTCAACTACATCTGCTACTACCACTACTAGTACTATTGTCACTACTACCACTACCAATACTCCAACTACTAATACTCCTACTACTACTCCTACTCCAACCCCTAATACTACTATTCTTCCCACTAGTACTAATATTAGAACTACTACTTCTACTACTATTATTACTAATACTACTTCTACTACTACCAATACTGCTACTACAATAACTACTAATACTTCTACTACCACAACCAATACTCCAACAACCACTCCTAATACTACTACTAATATTACTACTACAATTACTATGATTTATACTACTGCTATTATTACTACTATAATTATTACAACTACTGCTACAACAACTACTACTACTGCTTCTATTATTGATATAGTTACTATAACTACTATTACTAAAGCTACTGCTGCTGCTGCTACGACTGCAATTAATACTAATACTACAGTTGCAGCTACCTACAACTACCACTTCTTCTCCTACTGTTACAACTATAGCTACAATGACTAATGCTATTGTTGCTACTACTGCTACTACTACTACTATTACTACAACTGCTACTCCTACTACTACTACCACACTATTACTGCGATGGTTGCCACTACTTCTACTGCTACTACTACAATTGCCGCTAATTCTGCAACTACTACTCAACTACTACTACAATTGTTACTACAACTACTAGTATTGCCGCTGCCACTACAAATACCACTACAACTACCGCTACTACTTCTGCAACTACTAGTACTTCTTCTAATACAATTTCTACTCTTACTAATACGGCTGCTACTACTACTACTGCTGCAACTAATAATACTTGTGCTACTACTAATACTACATGGAAGAGTATTGCTACTACTACTACTACAACTAATACTACTACTATTTCAACTACTACAACTTTGACTAGTATTACTATAACAACAAATACTACAACTAATACTTCTACGGCTACTTCTCCAATAACAACAATAACAACAACTACTACCACTACTATTACTACTACAACAACTACTACTACTATTATTACTGCTACTTCTTTATGTGCTACTGTTGCTGCTACTAATACTACTACTGCTGCCGCTACTGCTACGACTACTACTACTGCTGCTGCTACTGCTACTGCTATTGCTACTACTATCGCTACTACTAGTCATATTACTAATACTACTACTTATACTACTACTACAACTACTACTACTCTTATTGTTACTAATACTACTACTATTACTACTTTGGCAACGACTACTGCTGCCGCGGCTATAGCTACTACAATAATAATAACAACAACTACTATTACTTCCACTCCAACAATTATAGTTTCTGCAACTACTACTGCCACTACAACTGCAACTATCACTACTATTGCTACTATTACTATTACTGCTACTACTGCTGCTGCTACTGCTCTTCCAGCTATCGCTACTAATATGACTGTTAATACTACTACTACTAAGACTACAACAATAACTACTACTACTACTACCATTGCTACTGCTACTACTACTACTACTACTGAGCCTGCTACTACAACTACTACTACTGCTATTGCTGCTTCTGTTGCAGCTACTGCTACTAATACTACTACTCCTTCTATTGTTACTACAACTACTGCTACTGCTACTACTACTATGACTACTACTACCATTGCTACTACTGCAACTGCTGCTACTGCTACTACTACTGTGACTACTACTACTGCAACTACTGCTACTGCTGCTACTACTGTGACTACTACTATTACTGCTACTGCTACCACTAATGTGACTACTACTGCTGCTGTTGCTACTACAATAACAACAATAACTACTCCTACTACTACTACTACCACTACTTCTACTAGTACTACTACTACTACTAGTACTACTACTACTTCTACTACAACAACTACTATTATAGCTACTGCTACAACCATTACTACTACTGCTACTAATACTACTTCAACTGTTACTGTACTACAACAACTACTGCAACAACTGACGCTACTACTGCAACTATTAAGACTACTTCAACTGTTACTACTGCGACTGATGCTACTACTGCAACTATTGCAGCAACTACGGTAGCAACTAGTGCGACTACTACTACTCTTGCTACTTCCACTACTATTGTTGCTGTAGCTATTTCTACTTCTAGTACTACTATGCTACTACTACAACCACTACAACAACAACAATAACAACTACTACTCCTACTTCTGCTACAACTGCTGCTATTCTTATGGCTGCTACTAATACTACTACTCCTTCTACTTCTCCTACTTATACTATTGCTGCAATGATTGCTACTGCTACTTCTACTGCAACTACTACTATTACTACTACTACTACTACTACCACTAATTGTGCTACTACTATTGCTACTATTACCACTACTGCTGCTCTTCCAGCTGCTGCTACTAATACGGCTACTAATACTAATACTAATACTACTACTATTGTTGTTGCCACTACTATTACTTCTGAGACTTCCGCTACTACTACCGTTGCTGCTGTTGAGTTTGTTGTTGCTTCTGCTACTAATACTACAACTCCTTCTACTTCTACTGATACAACTACTGCAACTACAACTACTGCTACTACCATTGCGACTACCACTACTACTGCTACTACAACAACTACTACCGCCACTACTACTACTACAACTACTACTTCTTCTTCTACTACTACTACTACAACAAGTACTATTACCGCTTTTGCTACTACCATTACTACTACTACTGCTACTACTACTTCTACAACTACTTCTACTACAACAACTACTGTAGCTACTACTACTACTGATGCTACTACTGCAACTACTAGTACTACTTCAACTATTACTCATACTATTGATGCTACTACTGCTGCTTTTAACAATAATGCTACAACTACAATTACTGCTGCTTTTAATAATAATGCTCCTACAACTACAGCTGCTGCTTAGACTGTTGCTTCAACTTCTGCTACTGCTTCTACTACTACTACAACAATAGTTGCTACCGCTACAACTGCTCCTATTGCTAATACTACTACTACTATGACCTCTACTACTACTACTGTTGCTGCTACAACTACTACTATTACTACTACTACTACTGCTATAGCTACCGGTACTACTACTACAACTTTTGCTCCTGGTACAACTACTGCTACTACTACTACTACTATCATGATTACTACTACTAATACTACTACCACTACTATTTTAACTACTAGTTCTACTCATACTGTTGCTGTCGCTATTGCTGCTACAACAGCTACTACTACTAGTACTGCTAGTACTTCTATTACTACCTTAACTACAAATACAACTACTACTACAACTACTACTACTACAACTACTACTACTGTTACTACTACTACTAGTAATAACACTACTACTGTTGTTGCTGTTACTACTACTACTAATGCTAATAGTACTTCGTTTCCTGCTACAATTACTTCTACCACAAGTACTACTACTACTACTATTACTACTACGAATGCTACTTCTACAATGACTACATCTACTACTACAACAACCACTACTACAGCTACTACTTCTACTACTACTACTACTATTATTATCACGACTACTATTACTACAACTACTACGACTACTACTATTGCTACTGCTATAGCTACTGTTACCAATCCTACTACTACTACGGCGACTACTAGGACTACTACAACACTATAACTTCTTCTGCTGTAGCCACTACTACCTACGCTACTACAACTACAATTGTTGCGACTTCAGCAACTACTATAGCTACTACTACTACTGCTGCTTTTAAAAATACTACTACTGCTACTGCTGCTAGTACAAATATTACTACTTCTACTAATACTACTACTTCTGATGCTGCTTCTGTTGCTACTACTACTACTGCTGCTGCTACTATTTCTACTAATGTTGCTGCTACTACAACAGCTACTACTACTACTGATGCTGCTTCTACTACTGCTACGTTTACCACTAATGCTACTACAACTACTGGTGCTGCTTCTACAGCTACTACTACTACTATTGCTACTGCTACTACGACTACTACCACTCCTACTATTTATCTTATAAGCAATAGTACTGTTACTACTGCTGTTGCTACTTCTACTACTACTACTACTGCGGTTGCTACTGCTACGACTACTAGTATTGTAGCTCATACTACTACTACTATGACTTTTGGTACTACTACTACTGCTCCTACTGCAACTACTACAACTATTACTATTACTACTACTACTACTACTACTACTACTATTACTACTCCAGCTGCTGCTGCTGCTACTGCTGCAGCTACTGCTACTACTACTACTGCTACTACTGCTACTGTTGCTACTGCTTCTACTATTACTTCTACCCATACTGATGCTGCTATAGCTGCTACAACTGGTACTACTCCTAGCACTTCTACTACTGCTACTACTACTACAAATGGCACTACTACTACTACTATTGCGAATAATACTACTACTACTGTTGTTGCTACTACTTCTGCTACCGCTACTACTACTTCTTTTCGTACTACAATTACTTCTGCTACTTGAACTGCTACTACATCTACTACTATTTCCACTACTATTACTACTATTATTATTACTACTCCTACTACGACTACAACTACTATTACTACTATTGATTCTACAGCTACAACTACTATTACTACCGCTACTAGTACTTCTGATGATACCCACTACTATGACTGCTACTATTGCTAATACTACAACTACTGCTACTACAACTATTACTACTTATACTGCTACTACAGCTACAGCCACAACTACTGCTACTGCTACTATTACTGCTACTGCAACTACTACAGTTGATACGACTACTCTAATACTATTGCTACTGCTACTGCTACTGCTCTTACAACTACTACTACTGCTGCTGCGGCTACTATTACTCCTACTACTACTATCCCTACTACAGCAGCAACAACAACAACAACAACAACAACGACAACTACTACTACTACTACTACGATAGTTGCTGCTATTACTACCACTACCGCACCAATTACTATTACTACTACTATTACCACTACTATTACTACTTCTATTACTACTTCTACTTCTACTACTATTACTAGTACTACTATTTGTACTACTATGACTACTGTTCCTATTACACCAACTACAAATACTACAATTACTAATAGTACTACAACTATTATTACTACTACTATTATAATTACTACTACTGCTACTACTACCACAACTAGAGCTACTACTACTACTACTACCATATCAACAACCATGCCTACTACCACTACTACTCTTACTACTATTGCTACTGCGACTACAACAACTATTACTACAACTACTACTACTACTACTTCTACTACTACACTACTACAGCTATTATTGCTACTATTGCTACTACTTCTACTGTTGCTCCTATTACTAATCCTGTTGTTTCTACTACTTCTAATACTACCACTACTACAACTACTACAACTACTGCAACCACTACTACTACTACTATTACTATTACTACAACTACTACAACAACAACAACTACTACTTGTACTACTACTACTAGTGCTACTGCTACAGCTGCTGCTACTACCACAACTGCTACTACTGTTACAACCACAACAACAACTACTACTACCACCATTACTTCTAATACACCTACTACAACTATTAGAACTACTACTATTAGTACTTCTATTTCTACAACTATAATTATTACTACTACTGCTACTACTCTTATTGCTGCTACTGCTATTACTACTACTACTTCTTCAACCATTTCTGCTACTACTGCTACTTCTGCTGTTGCTGCGGCTATTATTACTACTACTACTTCTTCTTCTACCATTTCTACTACTACTGCTACTACTTCTACTGCTTCTCCCACTGCTACTCCTATTACTACTACTATAGCTACTACTACTACTACTACAGCTTCGGCTGCTGCTACTACTATTGTCACTATTTCTGCTACTACTACCACTACTAGTACTACTAGTTCTACTTTTGTTGCTACCACTATTGCTATTACTACTGCTGCTGCTATTACTACTACTGTTGCGGCTGTTGCACCTGCTGCTTCTACTGCTACTACTAGTACTGCCGCGACTTCTGCTACAGCTACTACTATTACTGCTATTACTACTACTCCTACTACTGCTGTTGCTACTGCTATTACTACTACTACTACGGCATGTACTGCTACTGCTGCCACTGTTGTTACTGCTACTACTCTGACTCCAACTCCAACTCCAACTACTATTACTACTACTACTAATAATAATAATACTACCACTACTACGGCTACTACGGCAACTCCTGCTCCAACTACTGCTATGATTACCACTACTACGACTACTACTGCAACGACAAGTACAACAATTGAAACTACTACCACTACTAGTACTACTATTGCTACTGCTACAACTATTACTACTGGTACTACTACTATGAATTCTATTTCCGATACCACTACTACTGCTACTACTATTACTGCTATTACTACTACTCCTACTACTGCTGTTGCTGCTACTATTACTACTACTACTACGGCTTTTACTACTACTGTTGCTACTGTTGTTACTGCTACTACTTCTACTCCAACTCCAGCTCCTCCTACTACTACTACTAATACTACTACTACTACTACTACTACTACCACTACTATAGCTACTACGACAACTCCTGCTCCAACTACTGCTATAATTACCACTACTACTACTACTGCAACGACAAGTACAACAACTGAAACTACTACTACTACTATTGTTGCTACTGCTACAACTACTATTGCTGCTGCTACTACTGCGAATACTATTTCTAATACCACTACAACTGCTATTATAGCTACTACTACTACGAATACTATTTCTGATACCACTACTACTGCTACTACTGCTACTACTATTACTACTGCTACAACTGCTGCTCATGCTGCTTGTACAACTACTACTACGACCACTGCTACTACAAATACTCCTCCTACTACTACAACTGCTGCTACTACTACTACTGCTACTGTTGTTGCAATCGATGATACAACTACTGCTACTAATATGACTATCGCCACTAAAGTTGCTACTGCTGTGCCTACTACTACTATTAACACAACAACAACTACTACTGCTACTGCTACTAGTAACGTTGCGGCTACAACTTCTACTACTACTACTGTGATAAATACTAGAACTACTACTACTACAAGAACTATTACTACTACAACAACAACAACTGCTTCTATTACTACTACTAGTACTACTACTACTACTTCGACAACTATTACTACTACTACTATTTCTATGACTACTAATACAACTATTACTACTGCTACTATTACTACTGTTATTAGTACTACTAATAATATTATTACTACTACTGCTACTACTACTACTAGTACTACTACAACGACAACTACTACCACTTCTACTGCTACTACTACTACTATTACAACAACTTCTCTTACTAGTAATATTATAACTACTACGACTTCCATTACAGCTCTTTCTACTATTGCCACTGCTACTACATCTGCTGCTACTACTATGACTACTAGTACTACTACTGCTACTCATACTTCTATTATTACTACTACTACTACTACTTCTACTGCTACTCCTACTACTACTCCTACAGCTTCTACTACTGCTATAACTACTACTACTCCAACTACTACTACTATTCGTTCTGTTGCTACAGCTGCCACTCCTACTCATACCTCTACTCCTACTAATACTACCACAACTGTTACCACTATTACTATAACTACTACTACGACTACTGTTACATCAACTTCTACTACTGCAAGGACAACTACTCCTGCTACTGCTACTACTATGACTACTACTACTACTATAGTTGCTACTACTAGTGCTACTACAACAACTACTACTACTTCTACTATGACTGCTAGTGATAAGGCTACTTCTACATCCCCTGCTACTACATCTGCTACTATTGTTGCTGCTGCTGCTACTAGTACAACAACTACTGCCACTACGACTTTACTACTACAACTTCTACTATAATGACTACAACTACAACAACAACAACTACTACTACTACTAGCACCACCACCACCACCACCACCACTACTACTACTACTATTACTACTACTACTACTACTCCTCCTAAAACACTTACTACAAATACTACTATTACTAATAGTACTACTACTAATTTTACTACTACTACTATTATCATTAATACTAGTGCTACTACTGCAACTACTACTAATACTATACAACAACCACTCCGACAACTACTACTACTGCCACTTCGACTCTTACTACTCTTGCTACTACTACTATTACAACTACAACTACTTCTACTACTACTACTACAACAACTATTCCTACTACTACTTCTACTCTACTCCTACTACTACTGCTGCTGCTTCTACAACAACTACTACTACTAATAGTACTACTACTACTAGTACTACTACTACTATTATTACTACTATTATAGCAACTATTACTAAAACAGCAACAACTACTTCTACAACTACTACTAGTACTACTGTTGCTGCTGCTACTACCACCACAACTGCTACTACAACTACTACAACGACCACAACTACTACTACTACTTCTATAACTATTATTATCATTACTACTACTACTACTGGTGCTGCCGATACTACTACTACTACTTCTACTACCATTACTGCAACTACTGCAACTACTTCTATGCATCTCCTACTACTACTACTGCAACTCCAGCCACTGCTACTACTACTGCTACTGCTGCTGCTTCTACTATTACTAATTTTGCTACTACTACCACTACTAGTACAACTAGTACTACTATCACTACTGTTGCTGCTAGTATTGCCACTACTACTAGAACTGCTGCCACGTTTGCTACGGCTACCACTATTACTGCTACTACAGCTACTCCTACTACTACTACTACTCCAACTATTACTACTAATGTTGTTATAGCTGCTACAGCTACTAGTACAGTGACTGCTGCTACTACTACGACTCCTACTGCTACTACTGCTGCTGTTGTTACTACTACTCCTCCTACTCCAACTCCAACTCCTACTGCTACTACTACTGCTACTAATAGTACTATTACCACTGCTGCTACTATTGTTGCTGTTACTACTACTACTACTACTACTATGCTACTACTACTGCTGCTGCTACTGCTGTAACTACTGCCACTCCTACAACTTCTACTGTTATTACTACTACTACTACTATTGTTATTGTTGCCACTACTACTACTACTACTATTGCTGTTGCTGCTCTTGTTGCCATTGCTATTACAACTACTATTACTACAGCTACAACTATTGCTTCTAATGCTGCTACTGCTACTACTATTACCCCTTCTACAACTGCTGCTGTTTCTACCACTAATGCTGCAACTACTACAACTAATACTACTACTATTGCTGCTTCTACTATTACTACTACTGTATCTGTTGCTCCTCCTACTATTACTACTCCTAAAACTTATCTCACTACTACTGCTGCTGCTACTACAAATACTGCTAATACTGCTACAGCTACTTCTATTACAACTACTATTGTTACTACTACTGCTGCTGCTTTTGCTACTATTACTACTACTGCTGCTACTACTGTTGGTATGACAACTGCTAATGTTGTTGCTACTATTGCTAATACTACTACTACTACTAATACAACTTCTCTTACTACTACTACTTCTTCTACTACTACTACTACTGCTACTACTGCTACTGCTGCTATTACTTTTTCTACTACTACCACTATTACAACAACTACTACTACAGTTATTGTTGCTACTACCACTACTACTACAGTTGTTGCTGCTGCTACTGCTACTGCTACTACTACAACTACTAATGTTTTTGCTGCTAATACTGCTCCTACTCCTACTACTACTGCTATTGCTACTACTACTACTGCTACTGCTACTGCTGCTACTACTACTACTACTGCTACTCCTACCACTAATGCTGCTACTACTACTAATATTACTATTGCTGCTGCTGCTGCTCCTTCTACTACTACTACAATTATTACTACTGTCACTACTACTACTACTATTGCTGCTGCTTCTACAACTATTACTACTATTGTTGCTACTGTTGCTAATACTACTACTACTAGTACGACTTCTCCTACTACTACAACTATTGCCACTACTACTGCTACTCCTATTGGTACAACTACTACTAATACTACTACTTCAGCAGCAACTGCTACTGCTAGTACTACCACTACTGCTATAACAATAACTAGTACTGCTACTACTACTGCTATAATGACTGCTACTACAATTGTTGTTGCTACTACAACAATAACTACTACTACTATTACTACTACAACTACAACTACTATTACTACTGTAAATGCTGTTGTTGCTACTACTACCACTACTATTATTAATAATACTACTGATGCTACAAATAATGCTACTACTGCTGCTGCTGCCACTACCACTACTACTGCTGCTACTGCTACTACTACTACTACTATTTCTGTTACTTTTGGTATTGCTACTACTACTACTAGTACCATTTCCACTACAACTACTACTGCTACCACTACTACCACTGCTGCTGCTTCTTCTACTACAACACTTACTACGACTAATGCTACTACTACTGCTGCTGCTATTACTACTACCACTAGTATAACAACTTCTCCTGCTACTACTACTACGACCACAACTACCACATCTACTATTTTTACAATTCCTACAACTACTACGACAACTAGAAATACTACTACTACGGTTGCTCCTGTTGTTGCTAATGGTACTATGACTATTTCTACTATTACAACTACTTCTATTGTTCTTACGACTACTATTGCTGCTACTACTACTGATGTTGCTGCTAATACTCCTGCTGCTACTGCTACTACTGCGACAACTACCAATTCTACTGTTGTTGCTACACCTAGTACTACTACTACTCCAACTAATACTACTAATGTTGCTGTAACTACTGCTACTACTGCTAGTAGGACTACTACAACTACTACTTCTGCTTCTGCTACAACTATTACTACTATTGCTACTACTGCTATGACTTCTACTACAACTTCTACTTCTACTACTGCAACTACTTTTGCTGTTACTCCTACTACTACTACTACTACTACTACAACTACTACTTCAGCTACTGCTGCTGCTGTGCTCCTACCGCTCCTACTACTACTGCCGCTACTACTACTTACGATTGTGCTGCTCCTACTACTGGACAACCTATAACAACAACTAGTTACATGGCTCCTCCTTATACTTTGACTACTGCTACTGCTACAAAACTACTGTTGTGCTACTACTTCCTCAACTACTGCTCTGCTATTACTTCTGGTACTACTACTACTTCTACTACTACTGCTACACGCCTACTGCTCCTACTACTGGTACTACAACTTCTACAACTAATGTTAGTACTACTACTATTACAAGAACAACAACAACTACTGCTCCTGATGCTGTTGTCGTCGTTACTACTGCTACTTCTACTACTACTATTACTACTATTGCATCTCCTACAACTTCTACTACTACCACTATGACTACTTTAACTATACTGCTACTACTACACCAACAACTACTACAACTTTTCCAACAATAACAAATAATACTACCTCTCCTACTACTACGAGTCGTGCTACAACTACAACAACTACAACTACCACTATTGCTACTACTATTGCTACTACTACGATGACTAATACTACCTCTCAAACAACAACTACTACTGCTACTATGATTACGGCTACTGCAACTACAACTTCTGTTACTACTGCTACAACTACTCTTCCTACTACTACCACAACTACTACTGTTGCTACTACTCCTACTACTACAGCAACAACTACTACTACTATTACTATGCTTTAACGACTCCTACTTCTACTCATACTGCTGTTGTTGCTACTACTGCTACAACTGCTATAACAACTACTAGTGCTACTACTACTTTTACTTCTACTACTGATACCGCTATAACTGCTGCAACCACTACTACAACTTCTACTACTACAGCTACTACTAATGCAACTACTACTACTACTACTGCTGCTACTACTAATTCAACTACTACGACTACTAATACTACGACTACTAATGCTACTATTATCACTTCTACTACTCCTACTTCTACAACTAATTTGTTTCCTACTTCTACTACTTCTGCTACTAGTATTGTGATTACTACTACTACTATTACCACTAGTATTGCTACTACTACAATGACTACAACTATTGCTACTACTACTACAACTGCTACAACTATTGCTACCATTACTACGATTGCGACTACTACGACTACAACTACCATTAATACTTCTATTGCTCCTACCACTACTGCTACAAGTATAACAACTACTAGTATAGCGACCTCTACTACCACTACTACTACAACTATTGCTACTACTATGACTTCTGCCACTACTACTACTGCTACTGCTATAGTTACTACTACTACTACTACTACTTTGACTACTACTACAACTACAACTACAACGACTGGTGCTACTAGTAGTATTACTGCTACTACTATTGATACTACTACTGCTACTACGGCCACTACTAATGATGTTGTTGTTGCCACTACTACTAGTTCTACTACAACAACAGTTGTTGTGACTATTGCTATTGCAACTGAGACTAGTACTACTACTCCTCTTACAATTCCTACTAATACAACTACTACCACTAATGCCACTACAACAACTACTACTACTGCTACTACTGCTTCAGCTATTACTACTACTAGTACAACTACTACTGCCACAACCACTATCACTACTACTACATCTACTGCTACTACTACTACCACAACAACTACTACTACCACAACAACAACAACAATAACAACAACAACAAAATCTACTACTACTACTTCCGCTTCTACTACTACTATTGCTACTGCTACTGCTGCTGCTGCTGCTATGACGACTACAACCAGTACACTCCTCCTACTACTAATACTTCTACTACTACTAGTAGTGCCTCTACTACTACTACTGCTGCTTCTACTACTACACTACTACTATAGTTAAAACTACTAGAACAACTTCTACTCCTAGAACTTGTACTTCTACTGCTACTGCTACTGTTGCTGCTGCGACTAGCACAACTGCTACTAGAACTACTACTACTACAACAACAAGTACTACTACTACTTCTACTACTACAACAACTACTACTGCGAATATTACTACTATGACCACTATTACAACTACTGCATCTACTAGGGCTACTACTACTACTATTATGACTGCTGTGTCTACCACTACTACTACGACTACTACTACTATTACAACTACTACTTCTACTACTATTACTATAGCTACTGCTTCTGCTAGTACTACTACTACAACAATTGCTACTACCACAACAACAACAACTACTATTACAACTACTACTTCTACTACTATTAATATAGCTACTACTTCTGCTAGTACTACTTCTGCTACTACTGCTGCTACTACTGCTACTACTACTAGTACTACTACTACTACCACCACCACCACCACCACCACCACTACTCCTACGACTACAACTACAACGATAACAACAATGACAACTACTACAACTGCTACTGTAGCTACAACAACTGCTACTACAACTGCTATTGCAAAACCTACTACAAGTCCTACTACTACTCCTATTACTACTACTACTACTACAACTACTATTACTCCAACTTCTACTTCTTCTACTGCTGCTGCTACTACCAGTAGTACTGCCGTTGCTACTACTACTGCTACTACTACTCCTGCTACTATTACTACTCCTGCTGCTACTACTACTACTTGTACTTATGCAACTAGTACTACTGCAACATCTGCTGCAGCTATAGCTACTACTACAACCACAACGACTACTGCTATAGTTGCCGGTTGTACTCCAACTGCTACTACTGCTGCTAGTACTACACTACTACTACATCTCCCAGTACTCTTACTACTAGTACTCCAACAATAATTACAATCACTACAACTACTAATATTACTAGTACTACAGCTACTACTACTGCAACACTTATCGCCACTAATACTACTACTACTAGGGCTACTACTGCTACTAATTCTATTACCATGACTACTATTGCTACAAGTTCTACAACAACGACTACTACAGGTATTACTACTATTACTACTACTACTACTATTGTTGCGGCTGCCACAACTACTACTACCGATGCTACACTACTATTGTTACCACTACTACTACAACTTCTACTACTACTACTACTACTACTAATGCGACTACTACTACTACCACCACTACAACTACTACTACCACTACTACTAGAACTACTAATACTACGACTTCTAATAATAATACTGCTACTACTACTACTACTACAACTACTACTCTTAACACTCCGACTATTACTACTACTACTAGGACTACTACTGCTGCTACTACAACTATAACAATTCTTACCTCTACGACTGCTATGACTACTACTACAACTATTGCAATTGCTGCTTCTACTACTACAAATTCTTCAACTACTACTACTATCACTAGTACTGCTGCTACTACGATAACTACTATTATAACTACTACTCCTACTACAGTTGCTGCTCCTACTACTACTACTACTACTACTACTAAAACTACTACACTACTACCGCTACTACGGCGACCACAACTATTACTCCTACAACAACTACTACTGCTATTAATATTACTCCGACTACTTCTACTACCACACTAGTACTACTGCAACGATAACAACAATAACAACTACTACTACAACTACTACTAATGCTAGTACCACTACTGCTACTACTACTATTGCTACTACTACAACTACTACAACAACAACAATGACAACTACTACTACTACTACTACTACAACTACGATGACAACTGCTACTACTAGTACTACTACTACTCCAACAACTACTTCTATCACTGCTACTTGTACTACCACTACTGCTACTTGTACAAGTTCAACTTCTCCAACTGCCACTCCTACTAATCATACCACTAAAATTACAACTACTATGGCTACTACTATTACTGCTACTACTACTACTAGTACTGCTACTCCTGCTACTACTAATACTACTACCACAACTACTAGTCTCACTATTACTGCTACTACTATTACGATTACTACTACTACCACAACTACAACAACAACTACTACTATTGAAACGACTAATACTATTCCAACTTTTACTCCTACTATTGATAATACTACACCTACTACAACTACCACTCCTACTTCTACTAATACTCCTGCTACTACGATTAATACTGCAACTTTTACTCCTACTATTGATAATACTATAGCTACCACTATTACTATTCCTAATACAACTCCAACTCCTACTACTACAACTACCACTACTCCTATTACTACTGCTAATACTACTACTACTACTACCACTACTACGATTAATACTAATATTACTACTGCTGCTGCGACTACTGCTACTGCAACTACTACCACTACTACTGCTAGTTCTACTACTATTACTACCACTACTGCTAATACGACTACTACTGCTACTGCTACATCAACAACTGTTGCAACTACTATTACTACTACTTCTGCTAGTATGACAACAACAACAACAACAACAACTTACTATTACAGCTACTACTACCACTATTATTGCTGCTACTACTACTACTACCACTATTACTACTACAACAACTACTACTACTACAACAACAACAACAACAAGTACTAATACCACTAGTACTACTACTACTACCACTACCACAACAACAACAACAACGACGACAATCACTACTACTATTACTATTACCATAACTACTTTCACTACTCACTATTCCTACTCCTACCCCTACTACTATAACTACTACTACTACTGCTGCTATTGCAACAGCTACCACTACTACTACTCCAACTCCTACTCCTACTACTACTCTTGCTACTACTACTTCTACCACCACAACTACCACTACTGTTACTACTATTATTGCTACTACGGCTGATGCTGCTAGTACCATAACTACAACTACTATTACTAAAACTACTATTACTACAACTACTAGTGTTATTACTACTCCTACTACAACTGCTACAACAAGAACTACTTCTACTACTACTACTAGGACTACTACTATTCCGACTCCTACTACTTTTCCTACTGGCCCTGCTCCAACGACTGCTACAACAACTACTCCTACTATGACTACTACAAATACTTCTACTACTACTACTACTGCTACTCCTACTCGAACTCGTACTACTATTACTACTACTATTACAATAACAACAACAACTACTACTACTACTACCACTACTACTAGTACTATAACTACTACTATTATTACTACTACTATTACTCCTACACCTATGAATACTAATATTACTACTACTGCTACTTCGACATCTGCTACTATAATTACTACTACTTCTACTTCTGCTACTACTTCTACTACTACAGCTAACACACTTACTACTACTATTACTACTACTTTTGCTACGGCTACTACTACTACTATTCATACAGCTTCTGCTACTCCTACTACCACTACTACTCCTATTAATACCACTGCAACTACTCCTGCTACAACAACAACTATTATTATTGCTACTACTACTACTTCTACTACTACTGCTACTACTATTATTACTCCCACTATTACTACTACTCCTACTCCAACTACAACTACTACTATTCCTACTGCAACTACTACTACTACTACTACTACTACTTCTTATGCTACCAGTATCACTGCTACTGCTATTATTACTATTACTATTGCTACTACCACTACTATTACTTCTAATACTACTTTTACTACTACTACTACTCCTCCTACTAGTATTGGTACTTGTACTACTAGTATAGCAATGACTTCGATTGATACTGCTACTACTTCTACCATAGCAACTAGTACTACTGCTACTACTACTACTTCTACAGCTGCAACTGTTGATGCTGTGGCTACTAATACTACTACTAAGTCTAATACTCCTACTACTACAAGTCCCAGCACAGCTATAACTACTACTGCTGCTGCTGCTACCGTGATTACTACTACTACTGCTATTACTACTGTTGCTACTACTGTTGCTCCTGCTGCTACTTCTTTTGCTACAAAAACTAACATTACTACTAGTACTACTTCAACTACTACTAGAATAATAATTCCTACTGCTACCGCTACTCTACTACTAGTACTATTTCTACTACTGCTACTGCTACTATTGCTACGACTGCTACTACTGCCACTACTTGTGCTACGGCTACTACTGCTACTGCCGCTATCGCTACTACTACTGCTGCTACTACTACTACTACTATTGCTACTACTACTGATACTGCTAATACTACTACTAGTTATAATTTCGATACTACTACCACTAATACTGCTGCTGTTGCTACTGCTGCTACTACCACAACCACGACTACTACTACTACTACTACCACCACTACTACTACTGCTACTACTAGTGCTACTCCTTCTTCTACCACTACTAATACAACTTGTTCTGCTACTAATACTACTGCTGCTGCTACTATTACTGCAACTACTTCCACTACTACTACTATTATCACTCCTGCTACTACCGCTACTACAGCTACTACTAACACTACTAGTACAACAACTTCTACCATGACTACTACTACAACTACTGCTTCTACTACTACTACTGCTACTGCTAACATAGCCTCTACTGCTACTACTGCTACTACTATAGCTACGACTACTACAACCACTTCTACTAATACAGCTACTACAACAACCACAACTACTACAACAACTACTACAACAACAACTACTACTACTACAACAACAACAGCTATTTCTACTAGTACTACTATTATTACTACTACTCCTACTACTACTACAACTACTACTGATACTACTACCACAATTACTACCACTATTATAGCCACTGCTACTACTGCTTCTACTATTACTAATACCACTTCTCTCACTACTACTACTACTACAACTACTACTACTTCGCCAACTATAATGGCTAAAACCACTTCTATAGCTACTACTACAAGTACTAATGCTACAATTACTACTACAACAGTTGTTGTAGCTACTACTCCTACTACAACTACTACTAGTACTAGTTCCACATCTGTTGCTGCTGCTACAACAACTACTGCTACTTTTCTTGCCACTACCACTACCGCTACTACGACTTCTACTACTACTAATACTACTACTACTAATACTACTACTATGGCTACGGCTACAACTCAACTTCTCCTACTACTACTGATACTACTGCAGCTGCTATTGGTACTATTACTACTACTACTACTTCTACTTCTACTGCCACTAATTTTACTACAATTGCTTCTACTAATACTACTGCTACTACTTTTAATATTACTACTACTACTACTACCACTACTATTTCTACTACTATTATTTCGGCTACTAATGCTACTACTGCAACTTCTACAACAACTGCTGCTGCTACTAGTAGTACCATTACTACTACTACTTCTACTACTACTACTACTACTACTACTACAATTCTTACGACAACTACTACTACAAGTACTAATACTACTGCTGCTGCTACAAGAACACTACTACTATAACCACTACTACCAGCACTGCTACTACTCCAACAACTACTACAATTACTACTACTAATACTACTACTGCTACTAATACTATTATTGCTACTGCTACTACACCTACTACTACTACCACAGCTATTACGACAACAACAACTACTTCCATAATAACTACTACTACTACAACTTCTCCTATTTCTACTACTACTACTACTCCTACTACTACTCCTACGCTACTACTACTACTACTCCTACTACTATGACTTCTACTACTCCTTCTCCTACAAGTACAACAATTACCATTGCTGCTGCTACTACTACTACTACTACTACTACTACTACTACTACTACTACTCCTGCTTCTACTACTGTTGCTCCTACTGCTTCTAGTACTGCTACTACAGCTTCACCTGTTTCGCCTCATACTACTTCTAGTACTACTATTACCAACACTTCTCGTACTGCTACTAATACTACTGTTCCTACTAATAATTCTGCTACTACACCAACTACTCCCACTACAACTTGTACTACTACTACTACTACTATTGCTAACAGTCCTATTACAACCACCACTACTACTTCTACCTCAACTACTACTACTACTTTGCTGCTACTACTACAATTACTAGTACAACTGCTACTCCTACTAATACTACTTCTACAACTACTACTCCTTCTACTACTACTACTACTATTGTTGCTGCTACTCGAACTATTAATACTACTACTACTTCTACTGCTACTGCCACTAATTTTACTACAATTGCTTCTACTACGACTCCCGCTACTACTTTTACTGCTACTGCTGCTAGTACTGCTACTACTACTTTTTCTACTACTGTTACTGCTACTACTGCTAGTACTGCTACTACTACTTTTTCTGCTACTGTTACTGCTAAAACTAATGCTACACTACAATTTCTACTGCACCTACTACTACAACTAGTACTACCACTACTACTACTGCTGCTGCTGCTGCTCCAACTTATGCCACTACTACTATTTCTACTACTAGTATTACTGCTGCTTCTGCTACTAGTACACTAGTACTACAACTACAACTACTAGCACTGCTACTACTACAACAACTACTATAATTACTAATAATAATACTACTACTGCTACTAAAACTACTACTAGTACAACTACAACTACTACTATTGCTACTGCTACTGACCTACTACTACTACTACTATTACGGCCACTACTACTACTTCTACAACTACTCCTACTACTACTACGCCTACTACTATAACTACTACAACTACAACTATTCCTATTGTTAAAACTACTATTAGTACTACTACTACTACAACTTCTCCTATTACTACTACTACTACTCCTCCTACTACTACTCCTAACACTACTACTACTCCTACTGCTATGACTTCTACTACTCCTTCACCAACTAGTACAACAACTACCACTACTACTACTGCTGCTACTGCTACTACTACTACTACTACAACTACTACTACTCCAACTCCTACTCCTATTGCTATACATAATACTACTTCTACAGCTATAACCACTACTATGACAACTACTACAGCAACTACTACTTCTACTACTACTACTACTATTCTTGAAACTATAACGACTTCAACTACTACTACTACTACTGTTGCTACTGGCACTTCTACCACCACTCCTGTTCCGAAAACTAGTATTGCTACTGCTACTTCTACTATTGCTTCTACTACTACTTCTAGTGTTGCTACTACAGCTTCTACTGTTGCTACTCCTACTACTACTACTACTAATCATCCCAATACTACTACTAATACTTCTGCTCCTAAATCGACTACTCCTACTACAACTTCTTATACTACTACTACTACTAATATTATTGCTACCACTTCTACTACTACTACTACTATTGCTAATAGAACTACTACCACCACTACTACTACTGCAACTACTACAAGATCAACTACTACTACTACAACTACTACTGCTACTATTCCTACTACTACAACTACTACTAATACTACTAATACTTCTACTTCTACTGCTACAACTACAACTAAAACTAGTACAACCCCTGGTACTAATACTACTTCTACATTAACAATGATGACAACAATAACTTCTGCTACTAGTACCTCTGCTACTACTGCTGCTACTGCTACTACTACGACTACTAGTACTCCTACTACTACTACTTGTACTACCACTACTACTACAACAACAATAACTACTACTACTATGGCTGCTACTAGTACTAGTGCTACTACTACTACTACTCGGGCTGCTATTACGACTACTACTACAAATACTACTTCTTCTACTGCTACAACTGGTAGTACTACCACTACAACTCCAACTTTTACTTCTACAACTACTACAACTTTCGCTTGTACTACTACTACTTCTACTATTGCTTCGATTACTGCTAGTTCTATTACTACTACTACTCCTATTACTGATTCTACTACTATTACTACTACTACTAATACTACAACTACTACTACTATTACTACTACAACCAATACAGCTACTACTTAGGCTCCAGTTGCTACTACTACTACTACTACCACTACTACTAATTCTACCACCACTATTTCTAATACTACAACTACAATTACCACTACTACTAAGGTTACTACTTCTACTACTACTAATGCAACTATTATTACTACTACTACTCCTATTACTACTATTACTAGCTCCTATTATTGCTTCTACTATTACTGCTGCTGCTGTTGCTACTAGCTCCTATTATTGCTTCTACTATTACTGCTGCTGCTGTTGCTACTGCTACTACTATTACTACTACTACTACCACCACTACTACTACTACTTCCACTCCTACTACTCCTACTACTACAACTACTACAACTACCACACTACTATAGCTACTACTACAACTACAACTATTACTCCTATAACTACTATTACTGCTATTACTATTACTCCTACTTCTTCTACTACTACAATAATAACAACTAGTACAACTACTACTAGTACTACAACTACTACTAATGCTAGTACTACTGCACCTACTACTGCTACTACTGCTGCTGCTGCTGTTGCTACTACTACTACTACTCCAACAACTACCTCTGTTACTACTACTAGTACTACCACAACTACCACTACTACAAGTTCAACTTCTCCAACTGCCACTCCTACTAATCATACCACTACAATAACAACTACTATGGCTGCTACTACTACTGCTACTATTACTTTTATTAGTACTACAACTATTATTACTATTAGTACTTCTGCTACTACTGCTACTACTAATACTACTACCACAACTACTAGTCATACTACTGCTACTAGTACTAGTACTATTACTACTACAACTACAACTACAATAACAACAACAACTACTATTGAAATGACTAATACCATTCCTACTCTTACTCCTACTATTGATAATACTACAACTACTACAACTACCACTCCTACTACTACTCATACTACTACTACTACTACTCCTACTCCAACTCCTACTACTATTACTACTACTACGATTAATACTAATATTACTACTACTGCTGTGACTGTTGCTGCTACATCTCCGACGACTACTACTACTTCCACTGCTATTACTACTACTACTAGTAATATGACTACTACTCCTACTGTTACAGCAATAACTATTGCAACTAATATTACTACTACTACTACTAATACGACGACGACAACAACAACAACAACTAGTACTACTACTACTATTATTCCTGCTGCAACTACTACTACCACTATTACTACTACTACCATTATTACCACTATTACTACTACTAATACTACTATTACTACTACTACTACTACTACTACTACAACAACAACAACAACAACAACAACTACTACTACTACTACTACTACTACTACTACAACTACTATTAATACTACTACTATTACTGCTACCATTCCTACTCGTCCTACTACTGCTTCTACTTCGACTACTACTTCTACTACTACATTTGCTACAATTACTAATACTAGTACTACTACTGGCCCTACTCCTACTCCTACTACTACTCCTACTACTACTACTACCACCACCACAAATACCACTACTGCTATTACTACTATTGCTGCTACTGCTGCTGCCAGAATTGCAATTACTACTACTATTAGAACTATAACTACTCCTACCACAACCACTACAACTACTACGAATACTAATATTCCTACTCCTACTCCTACAACAACTACTATTCCTACTCCTGCCCCTGCTCTTATGACTGCTACTACTACTAATCCTAATACTACTACTACTACTGGTACTACTACTCCTCCTAATACAAGTACTACTGCTGCTGCTACTACTACCCCTATGACAACCCGTGCTACTACTATTACTATCAATACTACTACAACTACTATTCCAACAACTAAAACTACTACTACTGCGCTAATTCTACTAGTACTACCTCAAATACTACTACTACTACTACTACTACTACTACTACTACTACTACTACTACTACTACTACTACTACTACTACTACGCTAATTCTACTAGTACGACCTCAAATACTACCACTACTACTACTAGTACTACTTCTACTGCTGCTACCACTACTAATGCCACTACAACTACTGCTACTACTTCTACAACTACTGTTGCTATTGCTACGACTAATTCTACTACTACAAGGGCTACTACTGCTGCTACTGCTTTGACTAATACTACTACAACAATTGCTACTACTGCTGCTACTACAACAACAACTAGTTTTGCTGTAGCTACTACAGCTATTGCTACTGCAACTACTACTACTAACACCACAATTTCTGCTACTGCTACTACTATTACTACTACTGCGACTCCGAATACTTGTACTACTATTACTGCTGTTGCTGCTGCTGCTGCCACTACTAATGCTACTACTACTACGACTGCTGCTGCTGCTCCTGTTACAGCTACTGCTACAGCTACTCCTACTACTGCTTTTGCTACTATTAGTATTACTTCATATACTACAACTACTACATCTACAACTACAACTACTACTACCGCTACTACTACTACTACAACTACACCTACTACTGATTTTGCTACTATTGATATTACTTCATATACTACAACTACTACTTCTACTACTATAGCTACTATTACTGCTACTACTATTACTATTACTACTACTACTACCGCTATGACTACTACTGCAACTAATACTACTCCTACTACTACTGCCACAATAATGACTACTACTACCACTGCTACTACTCATACTACTACGACTACTACTAATCCAACTACTGCTACTGCTGCTACTATTATTACTTCACATACTAGGCTACTACTTCTACTGCCATAACTACTACTACCGCTGCCGCTACAACTGCGACTACTACTACTACTACTGTTGTTATTGCTGATGCTTCTACTTCTGCTACGACTGCTACTGCTACTACTAGTTTTACTACTAGTACTACTGCTGCAAGTAATACTACTACAACTACTAATACCACTACCACTACTACTACTGCTATTACAACTACTTCAACGACCACTACTATGACTAATACTACAACAAAAACTTCAAGTACTACTATTACTACCATTACTCCTCCTCCTACTCCTTCTACTAATACTACTATTGCTACTACTGTTACTAATATTACTTCGCCAACTACTACTGCTGCTGCTGCTATTACTACTACATCTACTACTACTACTACCACTACTGCTTCTACTACCACTTCTACAACCACTACTACTTCTACTGCTACTACTACTTCTACTAGTACTACAACAACAACTGCTGCTACTGCTCTAATGCTGCTAGAACTACCTTTGCTACTACTACCTCAACTACTACAACTACTGCTGCCACTATTACAGCTAATACTACAACTACTACTAATATTGCTACTTCTACTACTGCTACTATGCTCCTACTACTACTACTACTGCAATAACTACCACTGCTTCTGCTGCTGCTGTTAGTACTAATACTACTATTGCTATTTCTTTGACTACTACTTCTACAACCGCTACTGGTACTACTTCTGCTACAACAACTACTACTACTACTTCTATTACTACTAAAGCTCCAATCCTACTACTACTATTGCTACAACTACTACTACCACTTCTACAATAACTACTACTACTATAGCTACTACCGCCACTACTGCTATTGCTTCTACAACTACTGCTGTTGCAGCTACTACTAAGACTATTGCTGCTACTACTAGTACTACAACTACTACAACTGCTACTACCAGTACTACTACTACTGCTACTACTGCTACTATTGCTACTGCTACTACTGCTACTACTTCTGCTACCGCTACTATTACTACCGCTGCCGCTACTACTGCTACTACTACTACAACTACTACCACCACACTTACTACTACTGACACTATAATTGCTATCTCTCTTGCTGCTGCTACTACTACAACTGCCATGACAACTAACAATAATACTGCTATGAAAACTAGTACTACTGCTGCTAATCCTTCTTCTTATACTACTACTACTACAACTAGTACTACTACTCCTACTACTGCTACTACAACTACTTCTATTGCTACAACTTCTGCGGCCGCTGCTACTATGACTACTTCTACTGTTGCTACTATTATTACTAACACTACTTGTACAACAACTTCTACTACGGCTTCTTCTGCTACTATTACTACTACTACTACTACTACGACTGCTACTACTACTGCTGTTACAACTACTTCTATTGCTACTACTAATACATCCCTTACTACTACAGCTATGACTGCTACTATTACAACTACTGCTACTATGACTACTACTACTACCTACAGCTACTACAACAACCACTACTACTACAACAAGTACTACAACAACTACTACTACTATAAACACAACAACAACAACTACTACTACTTCAACTTGTACTTCTATTATTACTACTACTGATACTACCACTACTATTACTATAACTATTACAGAAACTACTACTATTGCTTCTACTATTACTAATACAACTTCTCTCACTACTACACCTCTTACTTCTACTTCTTCTACTACTACTACTAGTACTACTACTTCTACTACTTTGCATACTATAACTAGTTCTACCACAACAACTACTACTACTACTAGTCCAATGTCTATTGCTACTACTACAACTACTACTACTTCTTCTCTTACTACAACAACTACCGCTACAGCAAATTCTACCACTTCCACTACTACTACTATGACTACTGCTACAACTCACCTTCTCCTACTACTACTACTACACCTACTACAATTACTTCGGCAAGAACTATTACTACTACTACGACGATGACTACTACTACAAGAAATACTATTCCTACTCCTGCCCCTACTCCTATGACTGCTACTACTACTCCTACTACAACTACTCATAATACTACAACTACTGCTGCTACTACAACTTCTACTCAAACTTGTACTACTACTACTACTCCTAATGCTACTACTACTGCTACTAATACCACTCCTACTCCAACTAGTACTACTACTTCTACTACTGCTACTATTACTACCATTACTACTACGATTACTGCTACACCGATGAATACAACTGCTACTGCACCTACTACTACTATTGTTACCACTTTTGCTATAACAACTACTACAACTACTCATACAGCTTCTCTTATTGCTACTACCACTACTACTCCTCTTTATACCACTACAACTACAACTGCTACAACAACAACAACTATTATTGCTACAGCTACTACTACTAGTATAATTGCAACTACTCCCACTACTACTACTATTCCTACCCCAACTACTACTACTACTATTACTTTTGCTGGTAGTACTGTGACTACTACTATTATTACAATTACTATTACTTCTACTACTATTACTTCGAATACTACTTTTACAAAAACTACTACTACTACAACTACCACTAGCGCTAGTACTTGTACTACTAGTAGAACAACAACTTCTATTGCTACTACTACTACTTGTACTAGTACAACTAGTACTACTACTACTATTGCTACTTCTACTACTGCTATTGTTGATGCTGCGACTGCTACTACTACTGCTAAGTCTAATACTCCTACTACTACTACTCGTACCACAACTACTAGTCCAAGCACTCCTACTACTACTACAGCTGTTGCTGCCATGATTACTATCCTACTACTGCAACTATTGCTACTACTACTCCTGCTACTAGTACTACACCTACTTTTGCTACTAAAACTAACATTACTACTACTACTACTGCAACTACTACTAGAACAACAACTCCCACTACTACCGCTACTCTACTACTAGAACTACTTCTACTACTACTACTCCTCCTACTAATGTTACTATTGCTACTACTTTTTCTACGGCTACTTCTACTACCACCGCCACCGCTACATCTACTGCTGCTACTACTACTACTATTGCTACTAATGCTAATAATAGTAATAGCACAATTGCTACTACTTCAACTATTGCTACTACTGTTACTACTAGTTACACTACTACTACTACTACTACTACTACTACTACTACTACTACTACTACTACAACAACTACTACTAACACTATTAGTAAAATAACTTCTACTGTTACTACTACCACTATTGCTACAACAACTACTACTACTTCTACTACTACTTCTACTGCTACCACTACTATAACTATTGTAACAACTAATACTACTACAACTACAAATACTACTAATACAACAACTTCTACTACTATGACTACTACCACTCCTCCTCCTCTTACTACTACTACATCTACGATAACTACTTCTACCACTACTACTACTGCTACTACTGCTTGCACTACTACTACTGCTACTACTACCGCTACTGCTGTTGCGGCTGCGGCTGCTGCTTCTACAATGCCTACTACTACTGCTACTCCTACAACTATTACTACTACTACTACTACTACTATGACTACTACTGCTACTGCTTTGACAATAACTATTGCAACTACTATCACTAGTACTACTACTAATACGACAACAACAACAACAACTACTACTACTACTGTTGCTACTACTACTACTATTACTCCTCCTACTACTACTACCACCACTATTACTACTACTACTACTACTACGACAACAACAATGAAAAATAGTACTAATACTACTACTACTACCACTTCTTACACTATTACTACTACAACGACAACAACAACCACTACTACTTCTACTACTACTACTGTTACTACTAGTACTATTCCCACTCCTACACCTACTACTGCTTCTACTACGACTACTACTACTAATACTACTGCTGCTACAATTACTACTACTTGTACTACTAGTACTCCTACTAGTACTCCTACCACTACTCCAGTTACTACTACTATTGTTGCTATTACTGCTGCTGCTACCACCATAATTGCTGCTATTACTACTACTACACCTACTATAATTACTACAACAAGAACTACTACTACTACTATTACTATGACTACTACTATTCCTGCTCCGTTTCCTACGACAAGTACTATTCTTGCTCCTGACCCTACTCCTATGACTGCTACTACTACTACAACTACTGCTACAACTATTGCTTCTACAACTACTACTGCTGCTGCTACTACTACTACTACTACTTCTACTACTACTACTACTACTACTTCAACTGCAACTACTACAACAACAACAACTACTACTACTACTACCACCACCTTAACAACTACTACTCCTACTATTAGTACTATGCCAGCTACTAGTACTACTACTCCTACTACTGCTACTGCTACTAGTAGTACTACTACTAGTGCTACTACTACTGGTTCTTCCTCCACTACTACTACTAATTCTACTACTACTTCTACAATTGGTATAACTCTTGCAAATACTACTTCTTCTTCTACTATTACTACAGTTACAACAGCTACTACTACTACTACTACTACAATTGCTATAGCAACTACTACTACTACAACTACAATAGCTCAGAGTACTATTATTACTACAGCAACTACTACTAAGGCTGCTACTATTACAACTACCAATGTTGCAGTTGCTACTACTGCTACAACTATTGCTTCTGCAACTACGGTTGCTGCTGCTACTACTAATACTACTAGTACTCTAACTACAACAACTACTACTATTGCTGCTATTACTAATACTACCTCTACAATAACAAAAACAACAATAACAACAACAACTACTACTAAGACAACTACTACTCCTACTATGACAACTACTACTAGTTCTACTACTAGTACTACTACTACTGCTCCTACTACTACTGCTACTACTACTGCTCCTACTACTACTGCTGCTACTACTACTACTACTGCTACTACTACTAGTACTACTACTACTAGTGCTACTGCTATTGCAACTTCTATTACTACTACTACTAATTCCACCACTACTACTACAATTGGTGCAACTCTTACAACTACTACAACTGCTTCTACTAGTACTACAACTTCTATAGTTCCTACTACTCCTACTACTATTGTTGTATCTGTTGTAGCTGCAGCTGCAACTTCTACTACTACTGCTGCTACTATTAGTAATACTATCGCTACTACTACCACTACTACTATTGCTACTGTTGCTGCTTCTATTACTACTACTAATACCACTACTGCTGCTACTTCTCCAACATCCACAACTATTGCTCATCTTAGAACTGTTACTACTACTACTGCAGCTACTACTATGGCAACTGCTACTACTATTGCCAGTAATACCGTTGCAACTACTGCTAGTACTACAACAACTACTACTACTGCTACTACTACTACTATTACAACTACTGCTGCTACTATTGCTACTACTACTACTAGTGCTACTGTTGCTACTTCTATTAATACTACTAATACTACTACTGCTACTACTTCTCCTTCTTCCACAACTACTGCTCATACTACAACTACTACTACTGCTGCTACTGCAACTACTATGGCAATAGCTACAACAGTTGTCGGTGATACCACTGCTACTACTACTACTGCAACTGATGCTGCTGCTACTATTACTACAATAACAATAATTACAACAACAACTACTACTACTACTACTACTACTACCACTACCACCACTACTGCTACCAATGCAACTAGCGCGACTTTTGTTGCTATTACTTCAAAAACTACTACTGCTACTGCTACAATGACTGCTACTTTTCCTACAACTACTTCTACAACTACTTCTACAACTACTTCTGGTACTACTACTACCACTTCTACTAGAACAACAATAACAACAACTACTAATAATTCTGCTTCCACATGGGCGACTACTACTGCTACTACTACTTCTACTCCTAATACTACTACTTCCACTACTCAAACTACTACTACTCTTAATGTTACTTGTACCACATCTCCTCCTACTACTATTACTACTATAATTACAACTACTACTACTAGCACTACTACTACTACTATTAACACTACCGCTACTATAACTAATATTACTACTACTACGACTATAACAAGTGCTACTACTACTTTTGCTTTGACTACTACTCCTATTCGTATAGCTACTACTACTACTACAACTATGACTGTTGCTACTATTGCTACTACAACTACTATTACTTTTATGATTATGTTTTGTACTAATTTTGCTACAACTACTACAACTACTACCATTACTACTACAATAGCTATTGCTACTACTACTACTACTAATACAACTACTACTACTATAGCCACCAGCACTACTACTAGTACAACTACTACTTTGCCACTACTACTACCACCAGCAGCACTACTACTACTTCTACTACTACTACTACTACTACTACTACCACCACCACGACTACTGCTACTACTACTACTTTTGCTACTACTATTGCTACTACTACCATGACTACTATGACTACTACTACTACTACTACTAATGCTACTTCTGAGCTAATACTACTATAGTACAACTTATATTGCTTCGACTATTGCTACTACAACTAATGAAGTGGTATTAGTAGTAGTTGTTATTATAGTTGGAGTATTAGGTGTAGTAGTAGTAGTAGTAGTAGTAGTAGTAGTAGTAGTAGTA
>RXID01021580.1:38709-61529 GCA_005019695.1 Trichopus zeylanicus subsp. travancoricus
TAATGGTAGGAGTAGCAATAGTAGTAGCAAATGTAGCAGTCATAGCAACTATAGTAGTAATAGAAGTGGTAGTTGCAGTAGTTATAGTTGGTGTAGAAATAATAGCAACACTTGTAGTCGTAGTAGTAGTAGTAGTTGTACTAGTAGTAGTAGTGGTGGTTGTAGTTGTTGGAGTAGCTGCAGTAGTAGTAGCAGTGGTAGTAGTGGTAATAGAAGCAGTAGTAGTCCTAGTAGGAGGAGGAGCAGCAGCAGTAGTAGTCGAAGAAGTAGTAGTAGTAGCAGTAGTAGTTTTTGTTATTGTAGCAAAAGTTGTAGTAGCATTGGTAGCAACAGTAGCCTGAGTAAGGGCTGTAGTAGTAGTCGTAGTAGTTGGAGCAATATTTCTAGCAGTAGTAGTAGGAGTACTAGTTGTAGTAGCAGTTGAAGAAGTAGCAGTGCTAGCAATAGTAGTAGGAGTATCATTAGCGAAAATAATAATAGTAGTAGTAGTAGTAGTAGTAGGAGTTTCAATTGCTGAAGTAGTAACAATAGCAGTTACTATAGTTGTAGTATAAGTAGCAGTATTAGTAGTAGGAGAAGTAGTTATCATAGCAATGACATTAGTAGTAGCTATAGTAATAGTTGCAATAGTCATTGTAATAGTAGTACCAGAGGTGGCAATTGTAGCAGCAGTAGTAGTAGTAGTAGTCATGGTAGTAGGAGAAGTTGCAGTAGTAGTAGCTCCAGAGAAAAAAGTTGAGGGAGTAGTTGTGGTAGAAATAGTAGTCTTTGTAGTGATAGAAGTAGTAGGAGTAGTAGGAGTAGTAGTAGTAGTAGTCATAGTAGTAGTAGTTATTATAGTAGTAGTAGTTGTTGTTGTTGTAGTAATAATAGTAGTAGTAGTAGTAGCAGTAGCATTGTAGTAGTAGTTATAGTAGTTGTAGTAGCAATAGTAGCGATAGTAGTAGTAGTAGCAATAGTAGTAGTAGCAGAGTAGTTATAGTAGTTGTAGTAGTTTTTGTAGTTGGGGTAGTTGATGTAGCAGTTGTAGCAGTCATAGTAGTAGTTGTTGTCGTAGTAGTGGTAGTAGCAGTGGTAGTAGTAGTAGTTGTAGTAGTAGCAGTAGTAGTAATAGTAGTAGAAGTAGTAGCAGTAGCAGTAGCAGTAGTAGTTGTGGTAGTAGTAGTAGCAGTAGCAGTAGTTGCAATAGTAGTAGTAGTATTATTATTATTAGTAGTAGGAGTAGTAGTACAAGCTATAACAGTAGTAGAAGCAGTACTAGTAGTTCTAGTAGTAGTAATAGAAGTAGTTGCAGGCCTAGTATTGGTAGCAGTAGTAGCCGTAGTTGCAATAGTAGTAGTGGTAGTTGTCATAGTAGAAATAGAAATACTAGTAGTAGTAGCAGCAGCAGTAGCAGTAATAGTAGTAGCAGTAGTAGCTGTAGTAGTAGAAGTAGTTGTAGTAGCAGAAGTAGAAGTAGTAGCAGTAGTATTAGTAGTAGTGATAGTAGTAGTGGGAGTTGTAGCAGCCGTACTAGTAGTAGAAGTAGTAGCAGTAGCAGTAGTAGTAGTAGCATAAGTAGTAGTTGTAATTGTAGTAGTCGTAGTAGTAGTAGTTGTAGTAGGAGTAGTAGCAGCAGTAGTAGTAATAGTAGTTTTAGGAGGAGTACTAGCAGTAGCAGTAGCAGTAGCAGTAGTAGGAGGAGTAGTAGTTGTAGTACCAATAGTAGGAGCAGCAGTAGTAGTAGTAGCGGTAGCAACAGAAGCTTTAGTAATAGATTACTAGTAGTACCAGTAGTAGCTGTAGTGTTAGGAGTAGCAGCAGCGATTGCTGTAGTTATATAATTATGAGTAATAGTAGAAGTAGTAGGAACAGTAGTGGTAGGTGTTGGACAAGTACTATACGCAGGAGCAATAGTAGAAGTTGTAGTAGTATGTGTAGTTGCAGTAATAGCAAAAGTTTCAGTGGTTGTAGTGATAGCAGTAGTAGCAAAAAGAATAGTAGTAGTAGTTGTAGTAGCGAAAGTAGTAGTAGTAGGAGAACTAGTAGTAGTCTTAGAAATTGTAGTAGTACAAGTAGTAGTCGTGGTAGTCATAGTAGTGTTAGCAATACTAGTAGTAGTAGTAGCAGCAGTAGTAGTAGTACAAGTGGTTGTAATAGTAACAGCAACAGTAGTAGCCATAGTACTAGTAGTTGTGGTAATCGTGGTAGTAGCATTAGTAGTAGTAGCAGCAGTAGTAGTAGTAGTAATAGTACAAGGAATTGAAGTTGTAGTACGAGTTGTTATAGTAGCAATAGTAGGAGGAGTCTCAATAGTAGCAGTAGTGGTTGTAGAAGTACTAGTTATAGGATAGTAGTCATAGAAGCAAGAGCAATAGTAGTAGTAGCAGTAGGAGCAGCAATTGGAGTAGTAGTTGTAGTAGTAGTTGCAGTAGTAGTTGTAGTAGTAGTTGCAGTAGTAGTTGTAGTAGTAGTTGCAGTAGTAGTAGTGGTAGTAGTAGTAGCAATAGAAGTAGTAGTAGTAGTAGTAGTAGTAGTAGTAGTAGTAGTAATAGTAGTAGTAGTAGTGGTAGTCATAGTAGTTGTAGTAGTAGTGGTAGTACTAGCGGTTGTAGTAGTCATAGTAGTAGTAGTAGTAGTAGTGTTGTTGTAGTATTAGTGGTAGTAGTAGCAGTCATAGTAGTAACAGTGGCAACAGTAGCTGTAGTAGTAGGGGAAGCAGTAGTAGTAGAAGTCATAGCAATAGTAGTAGTTGCTGAAGCAGCTGTAGTAGTTGTACTAGTAGTAGTTGTTGTTGTTGTGATAGTAGTAGTTGTCGTAGTAGTAGTAGTACTAGCTGTAGTTTCAGTAGTTGTAGTAGTAGTATAGTAGTAATATTAGTAGTAGTAGTAATAGCAATAACAGCAGTAGTAGCAAAGTAGCAGCAATAGTAGTAGCAGTAGTAGTAGTATAAGTAGAAGTAGCAGTAGTAGCTATTGTAGTAGCAGTAGCAGTAGTAGTAGGAGCAGTAGCAGTAGTAGTAGTAGTTGTAGCAGTAGTAGGTATCGTAATAGCAGCAATTATAGCAGTAGTAGTAGAAGTAAAAGTACAAGTAGTAGTAGCAATGGTAGTAGAAGCAATAGTATTTGTAGGAGAACTAGTAGTAGCCGCAATAGCAGCAATAGTAGTAGTAGCAGTAGCAGTAGTAGTAGTAGTAGCAATAGAAGTATTAGTAGTAGTGGTGGTAGTAGTAGTAGTGCTAGTAGTAGTGGTGGTGGTGGTGGTGGTGGTGGTGGTGGTGGCAGTAGTAATTGTAGTAGTAGTGGTAGTAGTAGTGGTAGTAGCAGAAGTAGTAGTAGTAGTAGTAGTGGTAGTAGTAGTGGAAGTGGTAGCAGTCATAGTAGTAACAGTGGCAACAGTAGCATTAGTAGTAGGGGAAGTAGCAGTAGCAGAAGTCGTAACAGCAGCAGTAGTAGTTGTTGGAGCAGCAACAGTAGTAGGAGTAGTAGGAGTAGAAGCAGTAGTAGTAGTAGTTGTTGTGATAGTAGTAGTACCAGTAGTAGTTTTAATAGTTGTAGTAGTAGTAGTAGTAGCCATTGTAGTAGTAGTAGTAGCAATAATAGCAGTAGTAGCAATAGTAGTAGTAGCAGTAGTAGGAGAAGTAGTTGTATTAGTAGCAGTAGTAGAAAAAGCTATCATAGTAGCAGTAGCAATAGTAGTAGGAGCAGTAGCTGCAATAGTAATAGCTGCAGCAGTAGTAGCTATCATAGTAGTAGTAATAGTAGCAGTAGTAGTAGTAGAAATACAAGTACGAGTAATAGTAGCAGTATTAGTAGTAGCAATGGTAGTAGAAGTAGTAGTAGCTGTAGTAGCAGTAGCAGTAGCAGTAGTAGTAGCAGTAGTAGTAGCAGGAGTAATAGTAATAGGAGAAGTAGTGGTTGTAGTAACGCTTGTAGTAGTAGTAGTAGTAATAGGAGAAGCAGCCGTTGAAGTTGTAGAAGTAGTAGGAATAGTAGTAGCAATAGTGGTAACACCAACGATTGTAGTCGCAGTACTAGTAGCCTAAGGTGTAGTAGTCACATTAGTAGTAGCAGTAAGAGCAGTTGTAGCACTTGTAGTAGTAATAGTCGGAGCAAGGGTAGTTGTAGTAGGAGTCGCAATAGTAGAAAAAGTAGTAGGAGTACTAGTAGTAGCAGTAGTGGTAGGAGTATCTGTAGTAGTAGTTGTGGCTGTAGTAGGAGGAGGAGGAGGAGTAGTAGTAGCAAGAGCAACAGTAGTAGTAGTAGTAGTAGTAGCAATTGCAATAGGAGTAGTAGTTGCAGCGGTAGCAGTAGTTGGAGCAGTATTAGTCCTAGTAGTAGCAATAGTAGCAATAATAATAGTAGCGGTTGCAGTAGTAGTAGTAGTAAGACCAATAGTAGTTATAGCAAGAGCAGTACTAGTAATTGTTGGAGTATTATTAGTAAAAATAATAGTATTAGTAGTAGTAGAATGAGCAGTAGTAGTTCTATTAGTAGTAGAAATAGCAATAGGAGTAGTAGGAGTAGTTGGAGTAGTAGTAGTGGTAATAGCAGTAGGAGTAGTAGTAGTAGAAATAGGTGAAGCCGTAGTAGTATTAGTAGTTGCAGCAGTAGTAGTAGTAGAAATAGTAGCAGTAGTCGTAGTAGTAGAAGTACCATTAATAGTAGCAATAGTAATAATAGTAGCATATAAGAATAGTAGCAGTAGTAGTTGTAGTGGTAGTAGTTGTAGAAAAAGTAGTAGTAGCTAAAATAATAGTAGTAGTAGTAGTAGCAGCAGTAGCAGTAGCAGCAGCAGGAGCAGTAGTATTGGAAATTGTAGTAGTCGTAGCAGTAGTAGTAGTCGTAGCAGTAGTAGTAGTCGTAGCAGTTGTAGCATTAGTAGTGATAATAGTTGTAGTAGCAGTTGAAGCAGCAGCAGTAGTAGTAGTTTTAATAGTTGGAATAGTAGTAGTAGTAGTGGTAGTAGTAGCTATCATAGTAGTAGTAGTAGTAGCTATCATAGTAGTAGTTGTAGCAGTGGTAGTAGGAGAAGTAGCAATAGTAGTAGTAGCAGTTGTTGCAGTAGTAGTAGGCGTAATAGTAGCAGTAGTAATAGTTGCAATAGTAGTAGCAGTTGTAGTTGAACTAGGAGAAGTAGTAGTAGTAGTAGAACTAGTAGCAGCATTAGCTGTAGTAGTAGTTGTTGCAGTAGTAGAAGTAGTAGCGATAGTAGTAGTAGTAGTAGCAGGAGTAGTACCAGTAGTATCAGTAGTAGCATCAGCTGCAGCAGTAGCAAAAGTTATAGTAGCAGTAGTAGCAGCAGCAGCAGCAGTAGTAGTTGTTGTAGCAGTAATTGCAGTGTCAACAATAGTAGTAGTAGCAGTAGTAGTAGCATTAGTAGTAGAAAAAGTTATTGTAGTAGTAGTAGTAGCAGTAGTTATTGTTGTAGTAGTAGTAGCCGTTGAAATAGTTGCAGTAGTAGCGGTAGTAGTAGTTGTAGTAGTAGTAGTAGTAGCAGTAGTGGTACCAGTAGTAGCTGTTGTAGGAATAGTAGTATTAGTAGTGGTAGTGGTAGTAGAACTTGTAGTAGTAGTAGTAGCAGAAGTAGTAGTAGTTCTAGTAGTAGTGATCGTAGTAGTAGCCGAAGTTGCGCTAGAAGTAGCAATAGTAGTACTGCTAGAAGTAATAGAACTAGTAGTAGCAGTGGAAGGTGTGGTAGGAGTAGTAGTTGTAGCAATTACCATAATAGTTGTAGTAGTATTAGAAGTAGCAGTGGTAATAGTAGTTATAGTACTAGTACTAGTATTAATAGTAGAAATAAAAGTAGTAGTAGTAGTATTAGTAGTATTAGTAGCAGTAGCAATAAATCCATTAGTGGCAGTAGTTGTTGTAATAGTAGTAGTTGCAGCAACAATAGTAGAAATAGTAGTAATAGTAGCAGTAGTACTGCTGTAATAGTGGATGGAGTACTAGTTGTAGGAGCGGTAGTAGGAGAGGTAGTAGTAGGAGAGGTAGTAGTAGTAATAGCAGTCATAGTTGCAGTAGTAATTGTAGCAGTAGCAGCAGTAAAAGTAGTAGCAGTATTAGTAGTAGTCGTAGTTGTAGTAGTAGCAGTAGCAGTAACAGTAGCAAAAGTGGAAGCCATAACAATAGCAGTCGTAGTTGTAGTGGAAGCCATAGCAATAGTAGTCGTAGTAGTCGTAGTTGTATTAGGAGTAGTCTTAGTTGTAGTCGAACTAGTAGTTGTAGTAGTAGTAGAAGCAGTTGGAGCCATAACAGCAACAACAACAGTAGTTGTAGTAATAGTAGTAGCAGTAGTAGAAGGAATGTAGTAATAGTTGTAGAAGTGGTAGTAGTAGCAGTAGTTGTAGTAATAGTAGTAGCAACAACAGTAGTAGAAGCAGCCATAGTAGTAGTAGTAGTAGTAGTAGCAATAGATGTAGCAGCAGCAGCAACTATAGTATTAGTTGGAGAAGCTGCAACAGTAGTAGCTGTAGCAGTAGCAGTTGTAGCAGGAATGATAATAGATGTTGTAGTTGTTGCAGTAGTAGTAGTATTAGTAGTAGTAGCATTAGTAGTAGTGGTAGTGGTAACAGTAGTAGTAGTAGCAGCAGTAGTAGGAGCAACTATATTAGTTGTTGTAGTAGTTGCGGCAACAGCTGTGGTAGCGGTGTGTAGTTGTAGTAGTTGTTGTAGCAGTAGTAACAGTGGCAGTAGTTGTAGTGGTAGTGGTAGCAGTTATTGTTGTAGCATTAGTAGTGGGAGTAGTGGTAGTGGTAGCAATGGCAGTGGCAGTAGTAGTAGTAGTAGCAGTTAGCCGTAGTAGCATTACTAGTAGTAGTAGTACAGGTAGTAATAGTAGTTATTATAGTGCTACTAGTAGAAGCCGTATTCATAATGTAGTAGTAGTAGTGGTCGTCGTAGTAGCAGTAGGAACAACAATAGTTGTAGCCGTACTAGTAGTTCTAGCAGCAACAGCAGTAGTAGTAGTACTTGTTGTTGTAGTAGTAGTAGTAGCTATAGTATTAATAGTAGTAGTAGCTATAGTAATAGTAGCATTTGCAGAAGAAGTAGCAGTTGTAGTAGTCGTCGTACTAAGAGTAGTAACACTAGTAGTGGTAATACTAGTAGCAGCAGTAGGAATAGCAGTAGTTGCATTAGTAGGAGTAGCAGCAGTTGTAGTAGAAGTAGTAGCAATATCAATAGCAGTACGAGAAATAGTAGTAGCAGTAGTAGTAGCATCAGTAGTGCTACAAGAAGTAGTACAAGCAGTAGCTGCGGCAATTGTAGTGGTAGTAGTAGAAGTAGTGGCAACAACGGTAGTAGTGGTAGCATTAGTAGTTGTAGTTGTAGTAGTAGCAGTAGTATTAGTCATAGTTCTAGTAGCAAAAGTAGTAGCAGAAGCAGTAGTTGTGGCAGTAGCAGTAGTACTAGTAGTACTACCACTACTATTTCTACTACTACTCCTCCTATTACTACTACTAATACTACTATTACTACCACCATTACTACAACTGCTACTACTACTACTATTACTATTACTCTTGCTACAACTACTACTACCACTATTACTTTTACTACAACAATAACAACAACAACAACAACTTGTACTGATACTACTACTACAACAACAATAACAACAACAACTACTGCTACTACCACAAGCACTAACAATACTACTACTACTACTACTGCTGTTGCTGCTACTACTACTACTACTACTACTCCTACTCCTACTCCTACCAGTATTGCCACTACTACTCCTACTACTAGTATTGCTTTTACTTTTACTAATACTACCACTACTCCTAACACTCCCATTACTACTGTTGCTGCTGCTGTCGCTGCTATTACTGCTACTTCTACTGCTACTACTACTACAATTATTACTGTTGCTATTACTGCTACTGCTACTACAATTATTGTTGCTGCTATTACTGCTACTGCTACTGCTACTCCAATAACTACTGCTACTTTTATTACTACTACTACTACAACTACCAGTACTACTACTGCTAGTACTATAACTACTACTATTACTACTACTACAACAACAACTGCTACAGCTGCTGATTCTCCTACTATAACTACAACAACTACTACTACCACTACTACTACTATTACTACAATTACTTCTACTAGTACTACAACAACAACTACTACTACTACAACTACAACTACTACAACTGCTACTATTACAGCTACTACTACTACTACTACTGTTACTACAACTACAACTACTACTATCACTACTACTACTATTAGCACTACTACTACTTCTACTACTACTACTACTCCTACCACTACTCCTAAAACTCCTACTACTTCTACTACTTCTACTAGTACTACATCTTCTACTACTACTAGTACTGCTCCTATTACTACTACTACAGCAACAACTACGCCTACTACTACTTCTAAAACTCCTACTAGTAATACTGATACTGCTATGCCTACTACTACAACTATTACTACTTGAACTACTACTATTATACTACTACTAATCCTACTACTACTACTAATCCTACTACTACTACTACTACTACTACTACTACTACCACAACTACTACTCCTACTACTCCTACTACTGCTACTACTACTGTTATTACTACTAATACGACAACCACCGCTACTACAACAACTACTACTGTTACTACCGCTTTTGCTACTACCGTTGTTTCTAGTTTTACTACTACTACTCCTATTTCTACTACTATTGCTGCTACAAATGCTACTACTGTTGTTGCTACTACTACTACTACTTCTTTTGCTACTATTGCTACTATTACAACTACAACAACTGCAACTACTACTACTACTACTGCTATTACTTTGACTATTACTACTATTACTATTACAATTTCTGCTACTACACCTACTATGAGTACTCCTACTACTGCTACTACTGCTGCTCCTACAACTCTCACAACAACTCCTACTTCTAGTAACACTCGTACTCCTATTCCTACTACTACTATTACCTCTAATACAACTACTACTACTACTCCTACTTCGACTACTACGACTACTCATAACAATACTGCTATTACTACTATAACTCCTACTACTACCCCTTCTCCAACTCTAACCCTTACAACTACTTTGGCTACTACAATGACTGCTGCTACGACAACTACAACAACTTCTACTGCTGCTGCAACAACAACTACTACTACTATTACTACTGTAACTACTATAACGACCACTACTCCTTTTACTACTACTACTACTACTATAACATCTGCTGCTGCTACTCCCACAACTACTACTACTTCTATTACTAGTACAACTACTACTACTACTATTGCTCCTATTACTACTAATATTACTATTTTTGATACTACTATTACTACTAATACTATAGTTGCTGCTGCTGCTGCTGCTACCACTACCACTAGTACCCCCGCTACTATTACTACTGCTGCTGCTACAACTATCACCACCACCACCACCACCACCACCACCACCACTACTACTACTACTACTACTTCTTCTATTAATACTACTACTACAGCTGCTGCTGCTGCTGCTACTACTACTACCACTAACACTAGTACCCCCGCTACTATTACTATTGCTGCTGCTACAACTACCACTACTACTACTACTATTACTACTACTACTACTACTACTACTACTACTACTACTACTACTACTACTACTACTACTACTACTACTACTACTACTACTACTACTACTACTTGTACTACAACTCCAACTCTAGCTTTTGCTACTACAACTACTACTCCTACACCTACTACTGCTACTACTACTACAACTCCGACGACTACTACTAGAACAACAACAAATACTACCACTACAACTACTATTACTACCTCTATTGCTTCCACAATTGTTGCTGCTTCTTCTACAACTATTGTTGCTGCTACTACTACTACCACTAATATTATTAGTATAGCAACTATCACTACTACTACTCCTACTCGTGCTCCTAATCCTACTCCTACTCCTTCTGCTATAACTACTACTAGTACTTCTACTTCTACTACTACTCCTACTCCAACTCCTACCGCTACTTCCACTCCTATAACTACTACTACTAATATTATGACTAATACAACTATTACTACTACTGCTACTTCTACTCCTACCACTACCACAACAACAACTACTACTACTATTACTTCTACTGCCACTACCACCACTACAACTGCATTAATTACTACTACTACTACTACACAACTACTATAACAACTACTACTAGTACTACTACTACTCCTGCAACTATTACTAATACCACAACAACTAGTACAACTACTACAACAATAGCTGCTGCTACAACAACTACTATTACTCCCACTACTACAACTATGACTAGTACCACTACTGCTACAGCTACTACTAGTATTGCTACTACTACAACTCCCACAACAACTACTACAACTATAACAACAACAACTACTAATAATAATACAACCACCGCTACTACAACGACTGCTACTACTACCACTATGACTACTACTACTACTACTATTACTACTACAACTACGACTACTACTCGTACTCCAACTCCTACTCCTACTACTACTCCTACTGCATATACTACTACTACTACTACAATGACAACAACAATAACAACAACTACTACAACAACTACTACTCCTCCTCCTCCTACTACTACTACAACAACAAAAACTACTACTGCTGCTGCTTCTACTCCTATGACTACTACTACAATGACGACGACTACTACTACTACTACCACCACCACCACCACCACCACCACTACCACCACCACTACTACTACTATTCCAACCCCTACGTCCACAACAATTACTTCTACTACTACTTCTGCTAAAGCTAATACTACTCCTACCACCACCACAAAGACTACCACTACTGCTACAACTGCTACTCCAACTACTATGAATCATACTATTACTACTACCCCTACTACTACTACTACTACTATCTCAAATACTACTAGCACTACTAGTACCACTACTGATACTACTTCTACTACTAGTACTACAACTAATACTACCACCTCTACTATAACCGCTACAACAGCAACCATTGCAACTACTACTACTACTACTACTAATGTTACTACTAGTATTACTAGTTCTACTCCCGCTCCAACTCGTACTCCTACTACTACTCCTATTACTACTACTACCAGTACTACTACTACAACTTCCACTATACAACAACTACTACTACTGCTACAAAAACAACAACTACTACTACCGCTACTACTACTACTACTTCTACTCCTACTACCACAATTTCCACTACAACTAATACTATTACTACTGCGCGTATAAATACTGCCATTGCTACTAATACTAATACCACTACTAATCCTAATGTTCCTACTACTACTGCTACTAGTACAATTATGACTACTACTACTACTTCTAATAGTCCTCCAGCTACTGGTACTACTACTACAACTACTACTGCTACTGCTCATGCTGTTGCTACAACTACTACTGCTACCACTATATCTACTACTACTGCCCTTACAGCTACTAGTCTTCTACTTTGCCTTCTATTTCTACTACTACACCTACTCCAAGTCCATCTGTGGCTACTGCACCTACTACTACCACTACCACTACCACTACCACGATAACTACTACCACTAATATTATTCCAATTCCTACTACTACTCCTACTACTACTATTACTACTACTACTACCATGACTACTACTACTACTACTACTACTACTACTACTACTACTACTATTGCAGCTGCTGCTGCTGTTGCTGCTGCTGCTACTACTACTACTATTCTACAACTACTACTCCTAGTACTACCATCTAACACTACTGCTACTACTACTACTGCTGCAATTCATACTACTTCTAGGACTACTACTACTACTAATACTCTTGCCGCTGCTGCCACTACTACTACTTCTACTACTACTACTACAACAACAACTATTAGCACAATTGCTACTACTACTGCTACTACTGCTACAACAACTACTATTACCACTACTTTTTCTACTACTACTTCTATTACAACCACTACTACTCCTACTCTTCTTACTATTACTAATACTACTTCATCTGCTCTAGCTCCTACTACTGGTACTATTACTTCCATTACTTCCTACTACTATTATTGCTGCTGCTGCTTCTGCTACTACCACTACAACTACTACTAATACTATTACTACTGTTGCTGCAGCTACTACTACTGCTACTCCTACTACTTTAGCCACTACTACTAATGCTGCTGCTAATACTGCTACTTCTTCTACTACTTGACTAGTACTACTACTACTAGTACCATTTCTACCGCTGCTGCTGCTATTTCTAATACTACTTCTACTTTTACTATTGTTGCATTTGTTGCTAATACTACTACAACTACTACTACTCCTCCTCCTACAATAATTGCTACTACTACTATAACTGTTCCTGCTACTAGTACTATATTGCAATTACTACTACTACTACAACTACTACTACTTTTGTCACTGCTGATGTTGTTGCTCCTACTGTTGTTGCTACTGTTGCTACAACTACAACTACCACTACTTCACCTACTACAACTTTATTGTTGCTATTACTACTATACTACCATTGCTCTTTCATCTACTACAACCACTACTAGTACTGCAGGTATTACTTTTGCGGCTACTAGTACTGCTTCTACTAGTTCCACAATAACTACTACTATTACTAGTACTACTACCACTACTACTACTACTACTGTTACCACTTCTAATGGTACTATTATTGCGCCTACAACTATTGCAACAGCAGCTACTATTGCTACTACTTGTGCCACTACTGCTACTACTGTTACTTCTACTGTTGCTTGTACTACTATTGCCACCACTACTCCTAGTACTACTACTATTACAACTACTACTCCTTTTGCTACGATAGCTACTACTACTACTACCACTTCCATTACTATTGCTACAACTACTACTCTCACTACTACCACTGCGGCTAATAATACTACTTCCACAACTACTACTACAACAACTACTATTGCTGTTGTTGGTGCTGCTTCTACTACAAGAACAAAAACTACTACTACTACTACTGCTACTACAACTACTACTGCTTCTACTACTACTTCTACTACTACGGCTGCTGCTACTTCGGGTACTACTTGTATTGCCTCTACTACTACTGCAATTGTTGATACTACTACTATGACTACTATTACTACTACTATTACTACTGCTACTACTGCTACTACTGCTGCAACTTCTACTATTACTTCTACTACTGCTGCTACCCCTACTACTACTACTACTACTACTACTAATACTACAAATACTACTACTACTACTATTACAACTACTACTACTATAATAACTACTACTACTCCTGCTCCTGCTGCAATTGTTGCTCTCACCGCTATTACAACAACTATATCCTCTACTACAGCTACTATTACTGCTACTATAGCTACGCTGATAGCTTCTACTGCTACTACCAGTGCACCACAATAAGTACTCCTGCTACTGCTGCTACCTCTACAATTGTTGCCACTACTACTACTGTTATAGCTACTTCTAGCGCTACTGCTACTCCTACTAGTACTACGACTACTACTATAGCAACAACAATAATAAGAACTACTACTACTGCTACTAACACTACTACTGCTACTATAACAACTATTACTACAACTATTACTATAACAAATACTACTACTATTACTATGGAATCTACTACTATGCCTACTTCTACACTTATTAGTACTGCAACTACTACTACTGCAACTACTACCACCCCTAATAGTACTACCACTACTATTACAACAACAACAACAACAACTACTACTATTACTACTAGAACACCTACTACCACTACTACTACTTGTACCACTACTACTCCTACTGTTGCTACTACTCCTACTCCTACTACTACTACTCCACCTATTACTACTACAATTACTAGTACTAACTACTACTACTATTACTACAACTACTACTACAACAATAATAACTGCTACAACTTCTACTACTACTACTACTACAACTCCTCCTACTACTACTTTTATTGCTACAACTGCTGCTCCTTCTCCTCTTACTATTACCACTACAACTTCTACTACTCTAGCTCCTACTGTTGCTGCTATGCTACTACTACTACTACTACTACTACTACTACTTCTTCACCAGCTTCAATTGCTACTACTACTACTACTATTATTGCCGATGCTACCGCCACTGTTGCCACTACTACTACTAATACTATTATTATCACTGCTACAATAACTACTACTACTACTACTTCTACTAATACTAATACTAGTACTCCAACTAGCTCACCTACTACTACTACTACTACTACTAATGCTACAGCTACTTATACTACTGCTACTAACACTACTACTCCTACTACTTTACCTACTACTACTACTACTATTACTAATACTAATACTATTGCTACTACTACTACTCCTACTACTACCACCACTGGTGTGGCTACTACTATTACTACTACTAGTAGTAGTAGTAGTAGTAGCAGTAGCCGTAGCATTAGTAGTAGCAGTTGTAGTAGTAGTGGTCATGGTAGTAGTAGTCAGCAGTAATTGTAGTAGTAGTAGTAGCTGCAGTGTTAATAGTCATAGTAGAAGTAGTAATAGTAGGAATTGTAGTAGGAGTAGCAGCAGCAGTAGTAGTAGTAGTTATTATTGTAGTAGTATGAGTAGTCATAGTAGTAGTTATTGTAAGTGAAGTAGTAGGACTACTAGTAGTAGTAGTAGTAGTAGTAGTAGCAGTAGCTATAGCAGTAGTATTGTAGTGGTCGTAGTATTAGTAGTAGTATTAGTAGTCGTATTAGCAGTAGTAGTACCAGTAGTGGTTGTAGTAATAGCAGTAGAAGTAGTAATTGTGGTAGTAGTTGTTGAGGCAGTAGTAGCAATAGCATTAGTAGCAGTAGCTGTAGTAGTAGCAGAAGTAGTTGTAGTAGCAGTAGCAGTAGAAGTTATTATTGCAATAGCAGCAATGGCTATAGTAGTAATAGTAGTAGTCGTAGTAGCAGTAGTAGTTGTAGCAGTAGCAATAGTAGAAGTAGTAGTAGCAGTAGGAGTTGTGCTAGTTGTCGCTTTGGTTGTAATAATAGTAGTAGTAGAAATAATAGCAGTAGCAGTAGCAATCATAGTAGCAGTTGTAGTAGTAGTAGCAGTAGCAAAAGTTGCGGGAGCGAAAGCAGTTGTAGTTGTAGTAGTAGAAGTTGTTGTAGTAGTAGAAGTAGGAGTAGGAGTTGGAGTAGGAGAAGCAGTAGTGTACATAGTACGACTAGTAGTAGTAGGAGTAGCTGCAGTAGTAGTAGGAGTAGTACTTGTAGTTGTAATAGTAGTAGTAATAGAAGTATTAATTATTTTAGTTGTAGCAAAAATAGTAGTAGAAGTAATAGTAGTAGTAATAATAGTAGCAATTATAGTAGTTCTAATAGCAGTAGTAGTAGAAGACAAAGAAGAAGTAGTAGTAGCAATAGTGGCCAGTTTGTAATAGTGCTGTAGTTGTAGTAGAATAGTTATAGTGGTAGTAGTAGAGTCGTTGTCGTGCTTATATTCGCTAATGAAGTAGCAGTTCTTAGTAGTAGTATTCGTAGTTGAACTTGTTAGAAGTTGTAGTTAGTTAGTTGTAATAGTTAGTGGGGAAGTAGTCGCAATAGGAGTAGCAGCATAGTCTTAGTCGGTTTCGTAGGTAGTCGTAGTAAGCAGTAGTAGTCGTAGTCGTCGTAGTATAATGTTAGTGGCGTAGTCGTTGTTAGTATAGTTGTTATCGTCGGCAAGTCGTAGTAGTTGTCTTGCATAAGAGTAGTGAGTAGTCGTAGAAGTAGTTGCTAGACTAGTTTGTAGTAATAGTAGGGGACGTGAGTAATATTAGCAGTCGGCGTAAAATCGAGTAGTATTTGTAGTTAAAGGTTTATTGTTGTAATTGTAGTTTGTAGAGTAGGAGTCGTCATAGGAGTGGTTTGGGTAGTAGTAGAAGTTGTAGATTGTCAGAGTTAGAGGTAGTAGTAATAGAAGTAGTAGTATTAGTTGTCGTATTTGTAGTTGAAGTAGAAGAAGTTGGTAGTTACGCTTGTAGTAGTCATTGTAATAGTAGTAGGGAAAGTGTCGGAGGCGTAGTCTTAGTAGCGTTGCTTCGTATGAGTAGTAGTAGTCGTAATTACTTTCGTACAGTATTGTAGTAGTTAATTTCTTGTTGTATAACGCTCACGCTACGTTTCCGCCGTCCCCATGAGTAGTAGTAGATGTAGTTGTAGTAGTTGTGGCATTAGTAGTAGTAGTATTAGTAGAAGAACTAGCAATAGTTTTAGTAGTAGTTATAGTAGTAGGAGCAGCAGCAGTAGTAGGGGTAGTTGTGGGAGTAGTAATAGTAGCAGTATTTGTAGTAGTAGTAGTTGTTGTTGTAGTTGTAGTGGAAGCAGTAGCAGTACTCATAGGAGTAGTAGTAGTAGTAGAAGTTGTGATAGAAGGAGTTGGAGTAGTAGTAGTTGTAGATGTCGTAGTAGTTGTACTAGTAGTAGTAGTAGCAGTCGTCGTAGTAGTAGCAGTAGTAGCCATAGTAGTTGTAGCAGTAGTTATTGTTGTAGCAGCAGTAGTAGTATTGTTTGTACTAGTACTAGTAGTATTTTTCCTAGTAGTAGTAGTAGATGTAGTAGCCGAGGTAGTACTAGTAGTAGTAGTAATAGCAGCGAAAGTAGTAGTAGAAGTAGTAGTAGTACTGTAGTAGCTGTAGCAATAGCAGCAGCAGTAGTAGTAGTATAGTAGCAATAGTAATAGTAGTCATTGTTGCAGTCAAAGTATTGGTAGCAGTAGTGGTAGTACTTGTCATAGTAGCAGTAGTGGTAGTAGCAGTAGTAGCAGTAGTAGCTATAGTAGTAGCAGTAGTAAAAGTAGTTGAGAAAGTAATAGTAGTGGCAGTAGTAGTTGTAGCCTTAGTAGTAGTAGTGGTGTTGGTATTGGTATTAGTACTTGTAGTAGCAGTAGTTTTAGTTGTGGTAGTCAAACTAGTGGTAACAGTATTTGCAATAGTAGTAATAGTAGTACGAGTAATAGTAGTAATAGTAGTTGCACTAGTAGTAGTCGTCACAGTAATACTAGTCATTGTTGTAGTAGTAGCAGCAGCTCTATTATTAGTTGGAGTAGCAGTGTAGTAGCAGTTGTAATAGTAGTCGGAGAAGTTTTAGTTGTTGTAGTAGTAGTAGAATTAGTAGTAGCAACTGCAGTAGTAGTGCTAGTGGTAGTAGCAGTAGTACTAGTGGCAATAGTAGTAGCAGTAGTAGCAACAACTGTGGTTGTTGTTGTTGTGGTTGCAACAACAACTATAATAACGGCAATGTAGTAGCAGCAATAGCAGTAGTAGTAATAGTAGTAGTAGTAGTAACAATAACAGCAGTAGTAGCCATGGTAGTAGTAGCAATAGCAGTAGTCGCAGCAGTAGTAGTAGTAGTAGTAGTAGTAGTAGTAGTAGTAGTAGTAGTCATAGTAGTAGTAGTAGCAGTAGTAGCAGCAGTAGTAATAGCAATAGTGGTAATAGTCATTGTTATTGTAGTGGTTGTTATAGTAGCACTACTACTAGTAGTAGTAGCAGCAGCAGCAGCAGTAGAACTAGTAACAGCAGTAGCAGCAGCAGTAGTAGTCGTAGTAATAGTAGTAGTAGTAGCAACAATAGTAATAGGAGTAAGTGTAGGTGTAGGAGTAGCAGTAGGATTAGCAGTAGTAAGAGTAGTAGTAGTTGTTGTAGCAGTAGTTGTAGAAGCAGTAGTATTAGTAGTAAGAGTGGTAGTAGTAGTAGTAATAGTAGCAACAATAGTAGTAGTTGGAGTAATAAGAGTAAGTGTTGGAGTAGGAGTAGCAGTAGGAGTAGAAGTAGTAGGTGTAGGAGTAGAAGTAGTAGTAGTGCTAGTAGTAGTAGTCGTAGTAGTAATAATAGTGGTAGTAGTAGTAGTAGTAGTAGTAGTAGTATTAATAATAGTAGCAGTAGTAATAGTAGTAGTGGTAGTAGCAACAGTAAGTGTAGTAGTAGTAGTAGCAGTATTAGTAGTAGTAGGAGTACTAGTAGTAGTAGGAGCAATAGTTGTAGTTGTAGTAGTGGTTGTTGTCGTTACTGTAGTTGTTGCAATAGTACTGGTAATAGTATTAATAGTATTAGTAGTAGTAGTAGTAGATGTAGTAGTAGTAGTTGTTGTTGTAATAGGATGAATAGTTGTAGTAATAGTAGCAGTAATACTAGAAGTAATAGAAGTAGTAGTAGCAGTAGTAGTAGTAATACTAAAAGTAATGAAGTAGTAGTTGTAGTAGAAGTTGCAGTAGTAGTAGCAGTAGTAGTGGTAGTAGTAACAGTAGTAGTAGTAGTAGCATTAGTACTTATAGTAGCAGTAGTAATTCAAGTGGTAGTAAGAGGAGTAGTAGTAGTTGTTGTTGTTGTCGTAACAGTAGCAACAGTTGTAGTTGTGGTAGTAGTAGCAGTAGTTGTTGTAGTAGTAGTAGTAGCGGTAGGAGTAGTAGTGGCAGCAAAAGGGGTTGTGATCATAATAGTACAGTAGTAGTAGTAGAAGTAGTTGTAGTAGTAACTGTAGTAGTAGTTGAAGAAGCAGCAGCTGCAATAGTAGTAGTAGTAGTAGCAATAGTAGTAGGAGAAGTTTTAGTAGTTGTACTATTAGCAGTAGTAGTATTATTTCTAGTAATAGTTGTAGTTGTAGGAGTAGTAGTAGTAGTTGTTGTTGTTGTTGTAGTAGTAGTGTAGTAATAGTAGTAGTAGTTGTAGTAGTAGAGGTAGTAGAAGAAGTAGTAGTTGCAGTAGTAGCAGCAACAGCAGTAGTTGTTATACTTGTTGCAGTAGTAGCAGTAGTAGGAGCAATAGTAGTAGTTGTGGTAGTAGTAGTAGGAGGAGGAGGAGTAGTAGTAGTTGTTGTTGTAGCAGCAATAGCAATAGTTGTAGTAGTGGTAGTAGTAGTTGTAGTAGTAGTAGTTGTTGTAGTAGTTGTTGCAGTAATAGAAGTCGTAGCTGTAGTAGTAGTAGCAGTAGGACCTGTAGTTAGCAGTAATGGGAGTAGTAGTAGTAGTAGTAGGTGGAATAGTAGTAGCAGTAGTCGTAATAGTTGTAATTGTTGTTGATGCAATAGTAGTTGTAGTAGTAGCAATATTTGCAGTGGTACTAGTAGTAGTTCTAGTAGTAGTAGTAGTAGTAGTAGTAGTAGTAGTAGTAGTAGTAGTAGTAGTTGAAGAAGCATAAGTAGTACTAGTAGCAGCAGTGGTTGTAATTGTAGGTGTAGTAGTTGTAGCAATAGTAGTTGTAGTAGTTGTAGGCGTAGTAGTAGATGTTGTAGTAGCAGTCACAAAAGTAGTAGTAAGTGTTGTAGTAGTGGTGGAAGTAGTAATAGCGGCATTAGTAGTAGTTGCCGTAGGAATAGTAGTAGTAGTAGTAGTAGCAGCAGTTGTAGGAGGAGCAATAGTAGTATTACTGGTAGTAGTAGTAGCAGTAGCAATAGGAGTAGTAGTTGTAATAGCAGGAGTAGTAGTAGTAGAAGTAGTAGTAGTAATAGTAGTAGTAGCCGTAAAAGTTGTTGTCGCTGTAGTAGTAACAGTAGTAGCAATGGGAGTAGTGGGAGTAGTTGTAGTAGTAGTATTATTTGTTGTAATAGTTGTAGTTGTACGAGTAGTTGTTGTGGTAGTAGTGTAGTAGTAGTAGCCATAGTAGTAGTATTAGAGGTAGTAGTAGTAGTAGTAGTTATAGTTATGGCAGTAGTAGTTGTAGTAGTAGTATTAGTAGTAGTAGTTGAAGTAGTAGTCGTAGTACTAGTAGGTGTAGTCGTAGTAGTTGTAGCAATTGTTCTAGTAATAGAAGTAGTAGTAGGACTAGTAGCAGTAATGGTCGTAGTACTAATAGTAGTAGTAGTAGTAGCAATTGTAGCAGTTGTAGTAATAGCAGTAGTAGGAGTAGTAGTAGTACTGATAGTGGTAATAGTAACATGAGTAGTAGTAGTAGAAGTAGTAGCCATAGTAGTAGTTGTAGTAAAAGTAGTAGTCGTAATAGTAGAAGAGGTAGAAGTAGTAGTAGCAGTAGTTGCGAAAGCATTAGTAGCAATAGTATTGGTAGTATAGTTTTTTTAATAGTAGTAGTTGTAGTAGGCGTAACAGTAGTAGTAGTAGAAGTACTAATAGTAGGAGCAGTACTAGCAGTAGTAGTTTTAGTAGGTGTAGAAGTAGTTGTACCAGTAGTAGTAGTAGTAGGAGTCGCAGTAGTAGTAGCAGTAGCAGTAGTAGTAGTAGCAGTAGCAGTGGCAATAGCAGTAGCGGTAGCAGTAGAGGTAATTGTAGTGGTTACTGCAGTGGTAGTAGTACTAGTGGTTTTAGTAGGAGTAGAATATGTTGTAGTTGTAGTTGTAATTGTAGTAGGTGTAGCAGTTGTAGTAGTTGTTGTACTAGTTATAGTTATAGTAAAAGTTGTCATAGCAGCAGCTACTGCAGTAGCACTAAGACCAGTAGTAGTAGTACAGGTAGTCGTTGTATGAGTAGCAGTAGAAGTAGCAGCAGCAACTACAGCAGTAGCAGTAGTAGAAGTTGTAGTAGCAACTGCAATAATCGCAGGATTAGGAGTATCTATAGTAGGAGCTAGAGTAGTAGTAGGAGCAAGAGTAGGAATAGGAGTACAAGTAGTAATAATAGTAGTAGTAGAAGCGATAGTAGAAGCAGTAGGAGCAGGAGAAGTGATAGTAGTGATAGGTGTAGGAATAGTAGTAGTAGTAGCCCAAGTAGGAGTAGGAGTAGTAGTAGTAATTCTACTGCTGCTGCTACTACTACTATTATTGCTAATACTTTATCTACTAGAACCACTGCTACTAGAAGCACTGCTACTGCTTCTACTTCTGCTACTGCTATTGCTGCTACTGCTACTTCCGCTAGTACTACTATTGCTATTATTACGGCTACTACAGTTACTGCTTCCACTACTACTGCTATTACTGCTACTACTTCGACGGCTATTGCTACTATTACTGCTACTACTACTGCAAAAATTGCTACTGCTACTACTGCCATGACGATTACTTATACAATTGCTATTACTGCTACTACTGCAACTTCTACTACAACTATTACTATTGCTACTGCTTCTACTGCTTATACAGCCACTACTACTACTACTACTGTTACTAGAAATTCTACTATTTCTACAATTGCTAATACTAGTGATACTCCAATAGATACTACTACTACTACTAGTACTCCTGCAACAACAACAACTACTATTACTCCATCTCCTCCTACTATTATTGTTGTTACAGCAACTACAAATTCTACTATTGCTACTACTACTGTGACTACTACTACGACGACTACGACTACAACTACAACTGCTACTGTTAGCACTCTTACAACAGCTACTGCTACTACTGCTTCAACTGCAACTGCTATTACTACTACTACTATTGCTGCTGCTACAGAAGCTACTGCTACTACCATTGCTACTACTACTCCTACTAATACTACTGCTACTACTACTACTTGTACTACTACTGCTACAACTACTATAGCTACTATTATTGTTACTACAGCTACTACTACTATTACTACCACTACTACTGCTACCACTACTACTTCAATAACTTCTCCTACTACTTCTACTACTACTACTACTACTACTACTACAACTACTGCTATTAATACTACTACTGCTATAGCTACTGAAAATGCTACTACAACTAAAACTACTTCTACGGTACTACAATCACTAATAGTAGTACTACTACTGACACTAATAGAATTACTACTACTACTACTACTACTACTACTATTACTACTACTACAATGACGACTATTTACTACTACTGCTACTGCTGCTGCAACTACTACTGCTACTGCTGCTGCAACTACTACTACTACTCAAACTCCTCCTACTTCTACTACTACTATTGCAACTAATTTTGTTCTTATTACTACTACTTCTCCACCTCCTCCTCCTCCTACTGCTACTCCTATTACCACTACTACAGCTACTACGACTACTATTACTATCGCTACTACCCCGATCACTGCTACTACAACAATTACTACTATTAATTCTTCTTCTTCTGCTACTACTAGTACGACAACACCTGCTACTACAACTGCTAATACTAATACAACTACTATTGCTGCTACTACTACTACTACAACTACTCCTATTTCTACAACTAATATTGCTATTACTACTACCACGACTACAACTGCTACTTCGACTACTATAACTTCTATGACTACTACTACTACTACTATGGGAACTACTACCACTACTACAACTACTGTAGCTACAACTTCTACTCCAACACCTACAACCACCACTGCTGCTACTGCTACTACTACAACAACTACTACTACTACCACTACTACGATTGCTACTATTTCTGCTGCAACTGTTACTACTAATACTACTGCTACTCCTACTGCTGCTCCTCTTGCTGTTGTTACTACTAATACAACTATTAATACTGCAACTGAGACTACTACTACTACTACTACAACAGAGACTGCTACTACTACAACTACTACTACGACTGTTGTTGTTGCAATTGCAGCTACTGCTACTAATACTACTACATCTATTTCTCCTCCTCCTACTACTACTGGAACTACTACTATTGCTACTACTACCGCGACTACTACTGCTACTGCTACTACTGCTACTGCTGCTGATGCTGCTGCTACTGCTACCACTATTGCGACCACCACTACTACTACTATTGCTACTACTACTACTTCTACTACTACTGCTACTAGGGTTGCTGCTTCTACTACAACTACTACTCTTGGTACTTCTACAACTACTACTACTTCAACTGCTACTACTACTGCTACTCCTACAATAGCTACTGCTCCTACTACTACAAATGCTACAGCAAGAACTAGTGCTACTGCTACT
>RXID01021581.1:0-18286 GCA_005019695.1 Trichopus zeylanicus subsp. travancoricus
AAGAAGAAGAAGAGGAAGAAGAAGCATAAGAAGAAGAAGAAGAAGAAGAAGAAGAAGAAGAAAAAGAAGAAGAAGAGCAGCAGCAGCAGCAGCAGCAGAAGAAGAAGACGAAGAAGGAGAAGAAGAAGTCAAAGAAGAAGAATTAGAAGAAGAAGAAGACAAAGAAGAAGAAGAAGGAGAAGAAGAAGATACAAGATGGCTGCATTGCGAACTGACAAAGTATGCTAGTCTATGGTGGGAAAACTTAAAGCTCAAAGAAATGTGATGGCAAGCATGGCATAAAGAGCTGGGTCAAAATGAAGCATTTGATGTAGAAATGTTTCGTTGCAGATAACTACAAGCAAGATCTATATTTGAAGGGCTGAAGCAATATAATCTAAGTGCTGAAGATTATATTCAAGAAATTGAGACTCTAACGCTGTGGTGCAATTTGAATGAACCACAAGAGCAGACTTGCACGGTTTCTTGGGAGACTGAACAAAGAAATTGTCAATGTGGTGGAGTTGTAGCACTTCTCTTCCCTTCAAGTTGTCATTAAGCTGGCTACCAAGGTAGAAACAAATCAAGGTGTCTAAAAGATCCTCTTTTAGAATTGGTGACAAAGGCTCTAACAAGGGAGGTTCTTCAAAGGGTGAGTCCTCTAAAGCTGAAGCTAACTCTAAGTCAAAGGAAGAAAAGGAGCAGGAGGGTGCCTCTCAACTTCAAAAGAAGAACAACCAGATCAAGCTCTTCAAATGTCTCGGTCATGGCCACATTGCTTCAGAATGCTCCAAGTGAAAGGTGATGGCTATAGAAGAATTTGCTAATGAAAACTCTAACCTTGAAGAAGAAATTCTTGAAGAATGAGAGAATAAACCAAACATTGACTGATGAAGGCAAAATGCTTGTGATTCGGAGGACCTTCAAATATGCAGGTTAATTGTGTGATGAAGGGCAAACACAAAATATTTTTCAAACCAGAAAAACTAAGTTGTTCAAGTTGTTATTTATACTAAATGCACCTAGAGGTGCAGCAGAGAAACTGGGGACCTTCTGAAGCACAGGATAGGCAATTGAGAGATAGAGAGGGGTGATATAGGCATCATGTTCCATTTGTTGGAGTGTGAGATTGTGTCATGCCTTCTGCTCCTAGTGAAAGAGGGGAGTTGTGTCAGCTGGATCCTTCCTTCTTCAAGCTCTTCCTCACCGTCAAACTACTTATATCTGTACAATGAATCACTTCACTTTCCCTCCTCTCCTTCCCATGACTGAACTCAAACCTGGCCTTCGAAAAGCAAGAAAGAGCTTCAAGAATTTATTGCATAGATAATGAACCAACCCAGGGACCAAAAAGGAGAAATGATTAGAATGATTTATGAAAGAAAGTGAATAGTGGCCCCTTTCACCCAGGGGACATATTTAGTCTCACAAAAGCTGAGGGTTAGGGCTTAAGCAGTCAAATGAGAAATGACAGTCAAAAGTGGAGGATAACCTAAGACTAGCCCTAAAAGGAGCGGATTGACCAAAACTATTTCCAACTTACTCAAGGAATGAGAGTGAGAGTGAACAGTTGAAGCTCTGATCCTTCGCCAGTACGTTGATTGATTTCTCTTTGACAGTACCCTAGCTCTGAGTACTAAGTGTGGGCTTTTGATCTCTCCCTCCAACTACTAGCAATCGAGTTTGTAGGTGAATTCTTCTTTCTTAGTTGAGAATTCAGGGGTATTATATAAAATAAGGGAAGAGCACTGCAAGATAAAAATCCCATAGTGGCGGTATGCGAAACAATTTACTGTACTTGGAGAACAAGAATTCTCACTATTTCTTAGATCCATGGATCAAATTAGATTCAGTGGGATCTTTTGCTCACATTTTTTTTCCACCAAGAACATTTTTTCATGGCCTTAGCACTCTGCTTGCTAAGCATGTGGCACCTGAGCTAGCCCCCGTTAGGTCAAGTCAACCCTGATACGAACAAAAATCAAGGAATCTTTCCATATGTGAACTTGGGCCTCAAAGTCTGAATTGCGATCTTTGCCTCTTGTGTTGTTGCCTTCCCCAGCGAGAGGAGCCCAGGAGCAATCAGCCATAGCATCATGAGGGGCAAGCAGGAGAAGTATATGATACTCTAGCTAGTGAATTTCTTCTTTTGTGCATACTTTTGTGACTAATTGAAGCTAAATGATAATCTGAACCTATGTTATCAGAGTTCCAGTCTGAAAAGACATTCTTTCAATCCACAAAAATTGAGAAAAAGGCCCTTGTTACTTTGTGATACTAGGGCCCTAACTCTATGGGAGCCCTGACATCTGCTTCTCTCTCTTCTACTTCCAATAGCACTGTCTTCTTCCACCCGCCACCCTAGCTCTTATCTAGTAAATTCACAGTCTCTGCGGTGATCCTAAAGCACCCACAACAAGCTAGGGAAGAAAGCCACCAGCAGCCCCTCCTAGGACTGAAGCTAATAGCCCTTTGTCTTCAAAGGATGTCTAACTGTACCCACCAAGTCAGGTCAGCACGATATGAAAATATGAGTTAGGGTCATCCACAGGCTTGTTGACAGTTTCGGATATATATAGGGTTTTCCTTAATGTCATCCACCCTGTTGTGCCATCAGCCAACTCTGGCATGCAAAGGTCCATAATCTATACTGAGTAGGAGCCATAACTTCCGATGGGGCAGAAGGATACAAGAATAAGGAGGTCATAAAGAAAGATCTTCTTCTTCTTCTTCTTCTTCTTCTTCTTCTTCTTCTTCTTCTGCTCCTGCTCCTCCTCCTCCTCCTCCTCCTTCTCTGATGTAGGACAACTACATCTTTTTTTACAGTAAAATTAGAGATCTAGTCCAAGTTGAATTCCAACTCCAATTAGGATCCGTCAAGATTCGTACAGCTACAGTCCGAAGGCCATATCTCCTAAGATATTAATCCAAATTCAACAAATAACTATCCGCTGGAAAGCTGAGATCGATTCCTACAAGTCTCTTATTTACTATTTTGGATAATTCGGACTTTATATTGATCAAAATTAGGATTTATTTATCAGTCCGAGTCAATAACAGTCCTAGCCCAATAAGGAATATGATGAGGGGGAGAGGGGGCACGAGGGGTAGGAGGAAGATCACCATCTTCTCACCATGATAGATCCTTGAATCCACAAGAAAGATAGAAAGGGAACAAACCCAAAACAAGAGAATATTATTGATAGAAAAGTCTTTTTTTTTTGTTACAACCTTGGGCTGTATATATAGCCCTCTAATAAACTTAGAGTCCTACTTGGTGTAGACTAAAAATAGGACTTAGACTCTACTAAGAATTCTACTTAACATATCTTAAATAAAGATATATAAATCCTATTCATTATTGGGTTAGGACTGTTATTGACTCGGACTGATAAATAAATCCTAATTTTGATCAATACAAAGTCCAAATTATCCAAACTAGTAAATAAGAAACTTGTAGGAATCGATCTCAGCTTTCCAACGGATAGTTATTTGCTGAATTTGGATCAATTTATTAGGAGATATGGCCTTCGAACTATAACTGTGCGAATCTTGACGGATCCTAATTAGAGTTGGAATTCAACTTGGACTGGATCTCTAATTTTACTGTAAAAAGGATGTTGTTGTCCTACATCAGAATAGGATTTATATACCTTTATTTAAGATATGTTAAGTAGAATTTTTAGTAGAGTCTAAGTCCTATTTTTAGTCTACACCAAGTAGGACTCTAAGTTTATTAGAGGGCTATATATACAGCCCAAGGTTGTAACAAAAGGAAGAAGACTTTTCTATCAATAATATTATCTTATTTTGCATTTGTTCCCTTTCTATTTTCCTTGTGGGTTCAAGGATTATCATGGTGAGAAGACGGTGATCTTCTTCCCATCTCTCGTGCCCCCTCCTGCTGCATCAAGCGGATCTATCATTTTGAGAAGATGGTGATCTTCTTCCTATTCCTCATGCCTTCCTCCCGCTGCATCAAGTGAAGACAGTGATCTTCTCTCTATCTCTTGTGCCCTCTCCCACTGCATCAAGAGAAGATGGTGATCTTCCTCCTAACCCTCGTGCCCCCCTTCTCCCGCTGCATCATTCTCCTTCTTATTATCATGCATATAGTGAACAAAAAGGAGAAGAATAGGTGAATTCCAGGTAAGGGGTAATAATTAAAATAGGAAAGCCTTCTGTAAAATTTAACTGACTTTGAATCTGAAGTTCAGCTTTATCTACTCTACCAACAGGCAGTGTATAGGATCAGAATATCAGGAAGTGAAACCAAATGAGATTGGAGTAGTCTTATATTGCCTGGTGTTTCACCTTTTGAAAGTACTTCTCTACTTGAAAGGAAAGACATTATCTTATCATCATCATGAATATAGAAGCAAGGGTTCATTGGAAATCTAAAGGCACTTTAGTGTTCTTCATATCTCATATTTCTTCACCCCTCCCTAATATTTTTCTTCTTTTTCAGATCCCTTTTCACTTTCTCTGTCAATTTATGAAATAATGAATGCATGATTCTCCTTTTTTCTGCCACTCCTCCAAAGACTCAACACCTCTAAGAAAACAAGCATGAAACAGGATATGCCCTTAGAGATCCTATGGCAATCGATATGAGTTCCTTACATACCACTCCCCCGCAGTTTCTTCGTATGACTCCACCCTTTCTATTCATGTTTTCTTTTTTGTTGTTTTCTTTTATCCTATGTCAACTTCAGTGGTACCAAATGCATGTATTCATCAAAATTTGTTCCTCTTTCCTAGTCCTCCTATATAACTAGTACTTGATTTTTCATGTTCCCATTTCAAAATCAAGCAAAGAACAATTACAGCCTACAAAGTCAAAGATTTTGCTGTTAATTGTCGAGACGCTCTATTTTTGTTTTTGCTTTGTTTGTCCTGCATTTGTGTTTACTAGGTTGTTTATTAAAACTTTGCAAGATGAACTAATCAACATTTTTACCATAATTGCGTTACAAAAATCTAGGGTATGTTAATCTTGAACTAGGGCTTATTATTAATGAAGAAGAAGAAAAAAGAGAGAAATTTCATTATTCTGAGAGACAACAGGCTTACAGTCAATAAACCCTAGTATCTCATCTTTAAATAGATGGGAGTTCTAATACAAGTCATAATTGTAATCTTTTTGCAACCCGTTTATTCCTTTGTTGTCCATTCTTTTCTATGTTAGTTTTGGCTTTTATTAGACTGTGATGATCCCCAGATTTACTTGAGTATTTAGGGGATATTTTAGTGCAATCATACTTGAGATTAACCTAAATTTCATGTGGGTATTCTTAGCCTTAACTTTTCTGTTTTCTTGAGCTTTGAATCTTCTGTTATTTTCTCAACACCCACTGCCCCCCGCCCCTTCCAAATTAGTACATATATATCTATCATGCCCAGCTTGTAAATATTTCTATTAAGTACTCTCTTTTTAGGGCTTTAGTGAATATATCAACTAATTATTCCTTGGATTGTGTGGATTACAAATTAATCTGTTTATTCAACACCTTCTCTCTGAAAAAATGGAGGTCAAGTTCTATGTGCTTGATTCTCCCATGGAACACAAGAGTTATTTGAGATGTGTAGAGTTGATTGGTTGTCACAATAAATTTTTGTGGCCTCTTTTCTAGGATATTCTATCTCTTGTAGGAATGATTGCAGCTGTATAAGACTTCACATGTTTCAATTGCTATTGACCCGTATTATATACTTCTGTATTGGATCTTTTTGCTATACTTTGCTTTTTACTCTTCCAAGTGATCAAATTACCTCTAAGAAATATGCAATATCCTGATATTGATCTCCTATCAAAAATTGATCTTACCCAATCAGCATCTGTGTAATATTGGATGTTTAAATCTCCATATTTTCTGTAACATTGTTCCAGTCCAGATGCCTTCTTTAGTTACCTTAAGATCTTGCATACTGCTTCTATGCGAGACTTTTTTGGGGATTGCATGAATTGATGTACATTACTTTCTCAGAATATCAAGTGTTGTGATAGTTAAATAAATAAGTTTTTCCGCTATCCTTTTGTACTATTTTTGGTCTTTGACTTCAGTACCCGTGTCTATATTTGAATCTATGGGTTGCCTTTGAAATTTTGCTTTCCAGCATGTCTATTTCAGTTAACAAATTCAATGTATACTTCCTCTAAAATAATACCAAACCCTTTGTTAAATGAGCAGCTTCTATTTGCGAGAAATATTGCTGCTTGTCCAAGTCTTTCATCTCATATTAAGTTTTCAGAAACTCTTTGAGATCCTTGATTCCTTCACCGTCATCTCCAGTTACTAAAATATCATCTATACAAACCAGCAAAATAATTCTCTTTCCTGACTTTTTTTTAATAAGTACTGGATAATCAGATTGACTTCTTTGAAATCCATATTCTTTCAATGTCGTATTGAACCTCTCAAACCAGGCCCCAGGGGACTGTTTGAGACCATACAGAGATCTTCTCAGTTTATAGAACAGCTGCTCTCTTTCAGAGTTGATAAACCTGGAGACTGTATGTACATTCATTTGTCAGAGGTTTCAGTTCAAGTTAATTGCCAAAGACAGGATTTTTCTTACTGAGTTTAGCTTTACGATTGGTAAAAAGTATCAAAATAATATACTCTATAAAGTCTGTGTAAACCCTTTTACTACCAGTCTGGATTTGTATCTCTCAATTCTCCCAATTAGTTTATATTTAATAGTATATATCCACCTGTGTCCTAATCCCATTTGGTAGTGGTACTATTTCCCATATGTTGTTTTGATGTAAGGCTTCCATTTCTACTTTCATTGGTTGCCTCCAATTTGAATTACTCAGTGCTTCTATTACTATTTTGGGTGTAACAATGGAGGAGTTGGACAGTGCAAAGCGTTTAAACTTTGGGGACAATTTCTCATATGATACAAACTGACTAATAGGATATTAAGCTTATGTTCTTCTTTTTTTTTCTCAGTGCTATAGGGAGGCAATATTCAGTTTGAGGAGAGGGTGTACCTGAGCTCTCAGTGGCCTGTTCTTGTGTCTGTGTCTGTGTCTGTGTCTGTGTCTGTTCTAGACCCTTTGAGGTGATAATTGGTGGATTGGTTTGCTGATCAAGTCCAAACTTTTATATCCAGTGGTAGATAATTCCAAACCTATTGTCATTTTGATGTAGGACACTCAAAGGAAGTTCAAGAATATCAAAAGAAGCTAATTCAGAAGTCAAGGGGCCATGACAAATGATTTGATTCACTCTTCTATTTAAACTTAGGATTTACCTTACTTAGTACCTTTCTATGTTTAAAATTCTCTTATTATGATGTCTTAGGTCTATTCTCGGATTCCCACCAACCCAAGACCAATTTGGACTGAATCCTATTCAGTTTAGGACTTGGGAAGGATGAATCTTTATTTAGGATTTTATTTTCGTAGGTTAACTTATTTAGAACTACCAACCCAATTAATGGGTTTAAACTGAGTTATATTCAGTTTAGGACTTCGGAAGCTAGAAACTTAATCAAATTGGATTTCTGGTATTTGTATAAATCGGCCTTCAGTCCTATGGACGGGTGACAACTTTTATTCTCAATAAAGTTCTACTTTAGTGAATTTTCTCTCTTCCTTGTGGATTCAAGGAGTTCTTAATAGAGGCAACGGTGTTTTCCTCGTCTACCACGCTTGTTGCTACGTCAAGTGGTATCAGAGCGAGGCTCTCCTTGCTTAATGTCTAACGACGATGCAACCAGCAGCAACCCTAGGGATGGTGCTCCTGTGGGTAATCACATCAGCCGTGAGTATTTTGATTCGACCATGGAGGCAATCCAAAACTCACTTGCAAGGTTGATGCTGAGGATGGATCAACTTGAAAGCCTGAATCAACCACGTCGACAGATCGATAAAGTGACTCGTGATCCAATTGGTCGAGGAAAGGCTCCGCAAGTGAATCCAAAGGGTTTACAAATCCTTGAAAATTCCAGCGACGAAGAAGTTGAAGACATCCTTTGCCGACCAGTTTCTGAGCATGATAGACGTCATGATTTTCGCTTGAAGATTGATCTCCCATCTTTCAATGGCCAACTTCAGATCGAAGATTTTCTCGATTGGCTTGCTGAAGTGGAACGGTTCTTCGACTACATGGAGATTTCAGATTCGAAGAAAGTGAAGCTTGTTGCTTACCGACTTAAGGGGGGTGCATCAGCATGGTGGGAATACATCCAGTTGGAAAGGACACGCCAAAATAAAGCTCCAATTCGAGCATGGCCACGGATGAAGGCTCTTCTCGAAAAGCAATTCCTTCCCATAGATTATGACCAGGTACTCTTTCAGCAATATCAAAATTGTCGACAGGGTAATTGCAGTGTGAAGGCATATGCTGAGGAGTTCTATCGCCTATCAGCACGTAATAATCTAATAGAGACTGAATCTCATCAAGTGGCAAGATTCATCGGTGGGCTACGCACAACCATCCAAGATAGGATTTCTTTACAACCTATTTGGACGGTTAATAAGGCTGTGAGGAGTGCAACTCGTGTGGAGTCCCAATTGGAGCGACCTCTCATCAGAAATCAGGTGGGGAGAACCATTGGTAAGAATTCAAAAGGAGCACAATCTATTCCTAATAGAGGTGCAGCTACACAACCTTCTCGACCTCCCATACAAGTGAGTCTTGAAGCTAGACCTACAAGGCCATCAGGAAATGCCACATCAGCAAAGAACCCAAGTTCAAATCCTGATCTAAAGTGCTATCGTTGTGGAAAATTTGGACATCGTTCTAATGTTTGTTCAGCACGACAACCTGTGAACTTGGCTATTGAAGATAATTTTGTTGCTGACAATTTCCATGACTCAAAAGATGATGACCTAGCTTGTGATCAAGAAAACTATGAAGATGGAATATTCGAGGAGCCTGATGGTGAACGGTCATCTTTAGTAGTTCGAAATCTGATGTACATCCCAAAGCAAGAGGAAAACCTACAACGTCACAATATCTTTCGCACTCGATGCACAGTAAATGGCAAGATCTGTGACATGATTATTGATGGGGGAAGCAGTGAAAACATCATCTCCAAGACTATGGTTGACAAGCTTCAATTGAAGGCGGAATCACATCCTTCTCCCTACAAGATCGGCTGGATTAAAAAAGTTGGTGAAACCAAGGTAACTGAACGGTGTCAAATTTATTTTTCCATTGAAAAATTCTACAAGGATGAGGTAACCTGTGATGTTGTGGAGATGAATGCATGTCATATTCTTCTTGGCAGACCTTGGCAATTTGATAGAGATTCTACACATCGTGGGCGAGACAATCGCTACATCTTCTTCAAAGATGGAAAGAAAATTATCCTTACCCCCATTGGCGAAGAGCGTCGACCCAAAAGTTTACAAGAGGAGGGTCACTCCTTCCTGATTGTGCAAAATTTTATAAACGAGGCTAAAGAGACATCCCAAATATTTGTTGTGATTGAGAAAGGAATGGAGACAATGCCCACTGAAGCTCCAAAAGGCTTGCAACCCTTCCTAGATGAATTCAAGGAAATCATGCCCGATGATCTTCCTGATGAACTACCCCCAATGAGAGATATTCAGCACCACATTGACCTTGTTCCTGGAGCGAGTTTACCAAATCTGCCCCACTACAGAATGAGTTCAAAAGAGTCACAAATTTTACAAGACAAGGTTGAGAAGTTGATCAGAAAAGGAATGGTCAGAGTCAGCATGAGCCCATGTGCAGTTCCAGCCTTATTGACACCTAAGAAAGATGGAAGTTGGCGGATGTGTGTAGATAGTCGAGCTATCAACCAAATCACGGTAAAGTATAGATTCCCAATTCCTCGCTTAGAGGACATGTTGGACATGTGGAAGGGTCAAAGGTTTTCTCCAAGATAGATTTGAGGAGTGGATACCATCAAATCAGAATTAGACCCGGTGATGAAATGGAAAACTGCTTTCAAAACAAAAGAAGGACTTTATGAGTGGCTTGTTATGCCTTTTGGACTCTCAAATGCACCAAGTACCTTCATGCGATTGATGAATCAGGTACTCAAACCTTTCATTGGTCATTTTGTTGTTGTTTACTTTGATGGTATCCTGGTGTACAGTCATAATGAAGAAGAACATAAAAGACATCTAACAGAAGTACTTACTGTGCTGAAGAAGGAGAAGTTGTACATCAACTCAAAGAAATGCCATTTTATGACTGATCACTTGGTGTTCTTGGGTTTCGTTGTAAGTGCTGAAGGCATTCATGTTGATGAAGAAAAGGTAAAAGCTATTAAGGAATGGCCGATACCCAGAAGTGTATCAGAAGTTAGAAGCTTCCATGGTCTGACAACATTCTATCGGAGGTTTGTCAAAAACTTTAGTTCCATTATGGCACCAATAACTGAATGTTTGAAGCAACACAAGTTCTCATGGACTCAAGAAGCTAATCGATGCTTCAAGTTGATCAAGGAGAAGTTATCTACTGCACCTGTTTTGGCATTGCCTAGCTTCGAGAAGTTATTCGAGGTAGACTGTGATGCTTCGTACATAGGCATTGGAGCCGTTCTATCCCAGGAAGGAAGACCAGTAGCTTTCTATAGTGAAAAGTTGAGCGAAGCTCGAAAGAAGTGGTCAACATATGAGCTGAAATTTTATGCGGTTGTACAAGCAGTTCGTCATTGGAAGCACTATCTAATTCAATAAGAGTTCATTCTATATACTGACCACCAAGCTTTGAAATTCATTGATAGCCAGAAGGACTTGAATCGCATGCATGGTCGATGGTCATCATTCTTACAGCAATACACTTATGTTTTAAAACACAAATCTGGACAAAAAAATAAGGTGGCAGATACTTTGAGCCGCAGGGCAGCCTTGATGGAAAATATAAGCGACGAAGTTGAAGGGTTTGATTATTTGAAGGAATTGTATGCTGAAGATGAAGATTTTAAAGAGGAGTTTAGAAAGTGCCAAGCAGGACAAAGAAGTGATTTATATCTCCATGAAGGCTTTCTCTTTAAGGGTTCTCGACTTTGCATTTCAAGGTATTCCTTAAGAGAAAAGGTGGTGAAAGAGTTGCATAACAGTGGCTTAGCAGGACATCTTAGGCGTGACAAGAGCATTGTACTAGTTGAGGAGCGCTACTACTGGCCACAACTTAAAAGGGATGTTGGTCGCTTTGTACAAAGATGCTATGTATGCCAAACAGCCAAAGGAAGCTCTCAAAACACTGGCCTTTATACCCCATTGCCTGTGCCAAATGCCCCATGGGAGGATCTATCGATGGATTTTGTTTTGGGCCTCCCCAGGACTCAACGAGGCTTAGATTCAGTATTTGTTGTTGTCGATAGATTTTCCATGATGACACACTTCATTCCATGTAAGAAAACAGCAGATGCAACAAGGGTGGCTAATCTATTCTTTCAAGAGATTGTAAGGCTACATGGAGTGCCAAAGACTATCACTTCTGATCGTAACACAAAATTTCTAAGTCACTTTTGGAAGACATTGTGGAAGCGATTTGATACGTCTCTATAATTTAGCAGTGCTTATCATCCGCAAACAGATGAACAAACTGAAGTGGTGAATCGAACACTTGTAAACATTATTTGGTGTCTTGCAAGAGACAAACCAAAGTAGTGGGACTATGCACTCGCACAAGCTGAATTCGCTTTCAATAACATGAAGAACAGGTCCACGGGAAAATCACCATTTGAAATTGTTAATGGAAGAACACCAAAACACCCGCTGGATTTGGTGGTGTTGCCCAAATTACCAGGAACAAGCATAGCTGCAGACAATATGGCGGAGAGAATTATTGAAGTGTATACTGAGGTAAAGAAGAAATTAGAAGAATCCAATGCCAAATACAAAATTAAAGCGGACATTCATAAGCGTTCAAAAGAGTTTCAAGAAGGAGATCTGGTGATGGTGCACTTGAGGAAGGAACGGTTTCCAGCTGGAACTTACAACAAACTGAAACAGAAGAAAATTGGGCCACTGAAGATACTAAGAAAGATAAACAACAATGCCTATGTCATCGACCTCCCGAAGGATTTGGGGATCTCAAACACTTTTAATATTCAAGATTTGTTTGACTACTATGCACCTGAGGACTGCACATTACGACAAAGTAACTCGAGGACGAGTTCTTTACAAGAAGGGGACACTGATGTAGGACACTCAAAGGAAGTTCAAGAATATCAAAAGAAGCTAATTCAGAAGTCAAGGGGCCATGACAAATGATTTGATTCACTCTTCTATTTAAACTTAGGATTTACCTTACTTAGTACCTTTCTATGTTTAAAATTCTCTTCATTATGATGTCTTAGGTCTTATTCTCGGATTCCACCAACCCAAGACCAATTTTGGACTGAATCCTATTCAGTTTAGGACTTGGGAAGGATGAATCTTTATTTAGGATTTTATTTTCGTAGGTTAACTTATTTAGAACTTCTACCAACCCAATTAATGGGTTTAAACTGAGTTATATTCAGTTTAGGACTTGGGAAGCCAGAAACTTACTCAAATTGGATTTCTGGTATTTGTATAAATAGGCCTTCAGTCCTATGGACGGGAGACAACTTTTATTCTCAATAAAGTTCTACTTTAGTGAATTTTCTCTCTTCCTTGTGGATTCAAGGAGTTCTTAACAGAGGCAACGGTGTTTTCCTCGTCTACCACGCTTGTTGCTACGTCATAAGGGCATACTTTTAATTTATATTTTAATAAATTTGAATACATAAATGACATAAAATAAGAAAGAGAATGGGAGAAGCTTGATATTTGCTACTACCTTGCTCCTATGTGTTGGACCGTGTGGACTCTGACTTGGAGAAGTCTTGATTTGATTCTTGGCAGATGTTGATGGTTTGATTTAATGATGTTATATGGTGGGACATAAAAGATGATGAGAGGAGTTTGAAGTGTTTCTAATAATTTTGAGTTTTAGCGATAATTTTATTGGATGACATTATCGGCGGTTTGTTAAGATTAGCCTGAAGTATTTTCAATAGCTTTGAGATTTGGCGATAACATCATAATTTGAAACCTTTTTGTTAGCCGATAAGGTATTGATGATAACTTCATTTAGTTTGAAGTATTTTTATAGCCAATGAGGTGTGGGCGATAACTTTGTTATCTGAAGTGTTTCTATAACTAATAAGACTTAAGTGATAACTTCAATGTTGAAGTATTTTTATAGTCAATAAGGCGTAGGTAATAGTTTTGGAGTTGAAATATTTTCATAGCTAATAAGACATAGACAATAACTTTTCAGTTTAAAATATTTTCATAACTAATAAGGCATAGATGATAACTTTATTATTTGAAGTATTTCTATAGCCGATAAGGTATAGGTGATAACTTTATGGTTTGAAATATTTTCATAGTCAATAAGACATAGGCGATAACTTCGTTTGAACAAGGTATTGTAGCTAGCTAGTTTGAGTTCAAATCTACCTTAATTTGATTTAATTATTTAAAATATTTTTATAACCAATAAGGCATAAATAATAACTTTGTTATTTGAAGTATTTTCATACTGATAAGGTATAGACGATAATTTTTTTTGAATAAGGCATTATAACTGACAGACTAACCGAATTCAAGCCTACCTTAGTTTCATTTCATTGTTTGAAGTATTTTCATAGCCAATAAAGTGTAAATAATAGCGTTGTTATTTGAAGTATTTTCATAGCTAATAAGACGCAGGAGATAACTTTATTTGAATAAGACATTATAGCTAATTGACTAAGTGAGTTCAAGACTACCTTAGTTTGATTTGATTATTTAAAGTATTTCCATAGTTAATAAGATGTAAGCGATAACTTTATTATTTTGAGTATTTTCATAGTCGATATGACATAGGTAATAGCTTCATTTGAATAAGGCGTCATGGCTGACTGACTAAGCGAGTTTAAGCCTATTATAGTTTGGTTTGATTTGAAATTTAAACTCGGTTTGGTTTTAAATTTAATTTAATTTAGTTCAATATTCAGAACTCGATTTTGACATAAATCTAATTTAATTCAATTCGATGTTCAGAACTTAATTGAATTGCAATTCATTAACTCATTTTGGTTTCTTCTTCTTTTGGTGGTTGGGTTCGCACTAATACCTTATAACATAACTAGGAGTACCATGTGAAATATGTATTCCCAGAATCACTATTGGCATTAATAGTGAATATCCAATTTGCAATAATGAATTTAATTCGACAAGCTTGACATTGATCTTTAGAAAATATTTGTCAAATACTGATCATTAACTTTAGCGGGAGTAATATTATTTTGATCTGAGTTTGATTTGATTCAGTTCAATATTTAAAATTTGATTTTAGCTTGAGTCTGATTCATTCAATTCAGATTGAGCTTGATATTGTGTTGGACTCTTACAGGATCCGAGTTTGGACTTTGGTTTAAATTCAAGTTGATTTAGGTTCAACTTAGACTCAGTTCAAGATCAGCTTGGTTTTTGTTTGACTTTGGGTTCAATTTATTCCGCTTGACTTTCAGTTTTCAAATTTGATTTAACCCAATTATGCTTTGATTTAAACTTGATTTGCTTTCAGATTGACTCAATTTGAGCCATTTAAGGTGGGTCTGAACAGATTTAGTTTAGATTACCTCAATTTTGATTGAGTCTAGTTCAACTTCAATTTTAGTCTATTTGGTTGATCAATCTAGGTCCATTTGGGAGTCTATTTGAGTCAAATTAGTTTTATTCATTAATTCAATTTGATTTGAGAGCTCTCGAACTATCATGATAATTTTGGGTGAGCCTAGGGGCTAGCCTCAGATGTACGAGTCCAAAGACTAGCTTGAGAAGCGTGATTACGAGGCTAGCTTTGCAAATCCAAGGTTGGCCTAGAGTCTACAGGCTTGAATGCTGGCCTATAGTATCAATAAGCCTGAAGGATGACTTATAATTTTAGCAGACCCGAAAATTGGCCTAGAGTTGGCAAACTCGAAGGCTGACCTAGGTTAGGCAAACCCAAAGGCTGATCCAGAGTTGGCGTGCCTGAAAGTTGACTTATAATTTTAACAAATCCAAATGCTAGATTGACTTCCATGGTCTTGAAGGCCAGTTTGATTTTGGTGAGTGTGAAGGTTGACTTGGAGTTAGTGGGCTCAAAGATTGGCCTGAATTTGATAGGTTTGAAGGCCGGTTTATACTTATGACTGGATCAAAAGTTGGCCTATAGTTTTGATGGACTTGAAGACTGACCTATAGTTTTAGTTGACTCGAAGCTAGACTGATTTTGTTAGGTTTGAAGACTATCTTGATTTTGGCAAGTCCGATGGTTGGCCTAGTTTCAGTAGATCCAAATCTAACCTAATTTTAGTGAGCTCAAAAGTTAGTCTGATTTTGGTAGACCCGAAGACTAATCTAATTTTGGCAGGCTTAAAGATTGATCTAATTTTGTTAGATCCAAAGGTTAGCCTAGTTTTAACATATTCGAAAGCTGGCCTAGTTCAATGATGCATGGACATGCAAGACTGCGAGTGGCTGCAATGATGATAGGATCCATCAATACGTAAAGGGGGCTATGAGTGGTTGCAAACATGAAAATGATAATCGTGCAAGCGTGGACACGGCAGAGTCAAGCGAGGCCACAGGTGGTCGTGAGCAAGAGGTGAACTAGTTCCTTCTCCCTTTGAATCTTCTCCTCCGATGCCTTCCTTCTACCTTTATTTATTTATTATTATTATTATTTGTAGCAGATGAACTTCTCTTCTTTTTTTGTTGAATTTTTATTTTTTTTAGGGCTACAACCCTTTTTATTAAATTTTTTTCTTATCTCCTTCTTCCCCAATTCTTCTTCTCTTCTTCTCAAAGCAACAACAGGCCCAAATGGCCCGACCTTCTTCCCAACTGGATTATACCGGAAATGGCCGAATCTAGCCTATCTTCTAGGTGGAGAAGACCACTAAACAGTGGAGTAGCGGGCATAGTACCCCTCATCGTGGAAGCCGAGTGGTAGAGGCAGGGCCTAGAGTAATGTGAACTGTCAGAGGACAAACCTTGGATGGCAGTTATCACATGCGATTGCGTGTGGAGTTCGGGTGGGGCAGTACGAATAGGTGGAGGGTGAAACTCAAATGATGGCCAACGTGTGGGAGGCGACTATGGCCAGCGCGGGTGGCGGATATAGTCAGCGCAGGTGGCGGGCTGGAGATGGAGGTCACGAGCATTGGTCCAGGATAGGAGACAATAGCAAGGATCTGAAGCAAAAGGAGCGAAGCGTACAGAAAGAATAAAAAAGATAAGTGTTGAGAAACTCACTCCTTCTTCCGTTGGTTCTATTGTTCTTCAATTTTTCTCCTTAATGATGTCTTCATGATGATATCTTGCCTTTGATCCTCTCTATGTACTTCAACTGATCTCTTTTTTTTTTTAATGTTAATAGGTTTATATAGGGTTTGGAGAGATCGAGATGATTTGGAATGAATCTTATTTAAATTTGAATCAAGGATTTTATCTTTTTATTTTAGATGAGTTTTATTTAGATTGAATAATCATGGATGGATATGGATGTGATTCTTTTTTAGATTAGATTACTCTATGGAAAGATATGGATGAGTATTTGTTGTTGTAAATAACAATAATTTGAAAGTTGTACTAATCTCGGACATTGAATTTATAGAGAGATTATTTATTTTTTTTTAATAAATTAGACTAAATTATAATTTTATAATTTTTAGGGGACCTTTTTCTAAAAAAAACTTATTTATAAAATTTTAAAACTTTCAGAGTCCTTTTTAAACAAAATTTAAACTTATCTGTAAATAAAAAAAATTCAAGAAACTTATTTATGAAAAGTTAAAACTCTAGACTTATTTATAAATAAAAAATTTTGGAGGGATTTATTTCCAAACCTTATATTTCATAAAGATTAAATTATAATTATCAATCTTTTGAGATGTTTATTTACAAATCCTAAATTTTACGAGACTTATTTATAATTTTATGATTTTATTGGAGTTCTTGGCAAAATTCTTATTCTAAAAATCTATTTGTAAGAAAAATTTAAAGATCTATTTACGAAGATTTATTTATTCTGGAGACTTAGTTATAAAATTTTTATATTTTATTATTTTGGTCTAAATTTTAGATGAATTTTGGATATAGGGATTTAGTCCACTCATTTCACTTTGATTCGAGTTTGAATTTCTCAAGAATTTAAGTCCAAATTGAGCTGAATTTTTTGTCAAACTCAGACACGATTTAAGTTTGATTGAGACCGATATTTGAACCATAATTTAATGATATATAGGTCTCGATTTTAATTATATTTTAATCAAATTTTATTATAGCAAATATTACCTCAAATAGGTGGTCTGGGGGTATAGGACACAAAGGCTTTTAATCAAACTCTTTTGATGAAATGGTGGGAAAAAATATTTAGTACAGAGGGAATTCCCTGGAAAATATTGGTGCTGAATAATCACTACAAAGGAGATATCTGTTCCTTGCAAAATAGTAGAGACCCCAAATTATGCTCGACCTTTTGGTGGTAAGGTTTCGATAGGCTCTGGCTGGAGTATTATATTCTTGAAAGATAGGTGGATATAGGAACGCAGACTGGAGATGTTAATACTTGTGGTTACTCAATTTGCGAAGAACCTTTCTATCTCTATAGTAGATACAAGAAATCAAGGATTTTTTATCGAAACGAGAGCACTCTTAGAAGTCAAATCTCTAGAACAGAATATGAGAGAATACATTTTGACTTCCCTTGATTAGGATTAGAACAAAATGAGATAGAAGTGGGATAAGAAATTTAGTGTCAAGTCAGTATATATTTTGCTAATTTCTTCTTAGAATATGGAAGCTCCCCTGTCCCTTCAAAGTCAAAATATTTTCATGGCTTGTCTTCTACAACAAAATACTCACCATAGACAATACAATGAAAAGGAGTTGGAATAACCCTAATCAGTTTTGTGTGCTGTATAATAGAGAAGTTGAAGATGTCAATCACTTATTCTGTACTTGCACCTTCGTTGCAGCTGTCTGGAGCAAAATCTTGCTTCGTCTGAAAATTACTTCTGCCCCTCTATCTATTACTGAACTTTGGTCTGAATGGTATTATAGTCTAGAGCCTGGTCTCTTATCAATTGGGCTGATCTTAGTTTTTGTCCCTGCAGTGGTCCTATGGAAGAAGTGAAATGTCAAAATTTTCCAACGAAAAAATAGTAGCTTTTCAACCTTTCTCAGTTTAATAAGTTTTAGGGATAATTACGGGTGACCCTCCGTAATTAGCCTTAATTATGGTTAATCTCCCGTAATTTTCGTAATTACTCCCACCCCCCTCAAATTCGTCCATATTTACCCACAGCCCCC
>RXID01021584.1:0-54034 GCA_005019695.1 Trichopus zeylanicus subsp. travancoricus
AAATTATCCTTACCCCCATTGGCGAAGAGCGGCGACCCAAGAGTTTACAAGAGGAGGGTCACTCCTTCCTGATTGTGCAAAATTTTATAAACGAGGCTAAAGAGACATCCCAAATATTTGTTGTGATTGAGAAAGGAATGGAGACAATGCCCACTGAAGCTCCAAACGGCTTGCAACCCTTCCTAGATGAATTCAAGGAAATCATGCCCGATGAGCTTCCTGATGAACTACCCCCAATGAGAGATATTCAGCACCACATTGACCGTGTTCCTGGAGCGAGTTTACCAAATCTGCCCCACTACAGAATGAGTCCAAAAGAGTCACAAATTTTACAAGACAAGGTTGAGGAGTTGATCAGAAAAGGAATGGTCAGAGTCAGCATGAGCCCATGTGCAGTTCCAGCCTTATTGACACCTAAGAAAGACGGAAATTGGCGAATGTGTGTAGATAGTCGAGCTATCAACCGAATCACGGTAAAGTATAGATTCCCAATTCCTCCCTTAGAGGACATGTTGGACATGTTGGAAGGGTCAAAGGTTTTCTCCAAGATAGATTTGAGGAGTGGATACCATCAAATCAGAATTAGACCCGGAGATGAATGGAAAACTGCTTTCAAAACAAAAGAAGGACTTTATGAGTGGCTTTTTATGCCTTTTGGACTCTCAAATGCACCAAGTACCTTCATGCGATTGATGAATCAGGTACTCAAACCTTTCATTGGTCATTTTGTTGTTGTTTACTTTGATGATATCCTGGTATATAGTCATAATGAAGAAAAACATAAAAGGCATCTAACAGATGTACTTACTGTGCTGAAGAAGGAGAAGTTGTACATCAACTCAAAGAAATGCCATTTTATGACTGACCACTTGGTGTTCTTGGGTTTCGTTGTAAGTGCTGAAGGCATTCATGTTGATGAAGAAAAGGTAAAAGGTATTAAGGAATGGCCTATACCCAGAAGTGTATCAGAAGTTGAGAACTTCCATGGTATGGCGACATGCGATCAGAGGGTTGGTCAAAAACTTTAGTTCCATTATGGCACCAATAACTGAATGTTTGAGCAACGCAAGTTCTCCTGGACTCAAGAAGCTAATAGATGCTTCGAGTTGATTAAGGAGAAGCTATCTACTGCACCTATTTTGGCATTGCCTAGCTTCGAAAAGTTATTTGAGGTAGATTGTGATGCTTCGTACATAGGCATTGGAGCCGTTCTATCCCAGGAAGGAAGACCAGTAGCTTTCTATAGTGAAAAGTTGAGTGAAGCTCGAAAGAAGTGGTCAACATATGAGCTGGAATTTTATGCTATTGTACAAGCAGTTCATCATTGGAAGCACTATCCAATTCAACGAGAGTTCATTCTATATACTGACCACCAAGCTTTGAAATTCATTGATAGCCAGAAGGACTTGAATCGCATGCATGGTCGATGGTCGTCATTCTTACAGCAATACACCTATGTTTTGAAACACAAATCTGGACAAAAAAAATAAGGTGGCAGATGCTTTGAGCCGTAGGGCAGCCTTGATGGTAACTATAAGCAACGAAGTTGAAGGGTTTGATTATTTGAAGGAATTGTTTACGGAGGATGAAGATTTTAAAGAGGGGTATAGAAAGTGCCAAGCAGGACAAAGAAGTGATTTATATCTCCATGAAGGATTTCTCTTTAAGGGTTCTCGTCTTTGCATTCCAAGGTGCTCCTTGAGAGAAAAGGTGGTGAAAGAGTTGCATAGCAGTGGCCTAGCAGGACATCTTGGGCGTGACAAGAGCATTGCACTAGTTGAAGAGCGCTACTACTGGCCACAACTTAAAAGGGATGTTGGTGGCTTTGTACAAAGATGCTATGTATGCCAAACAGCCAAAGGAAGCTCTCAAAACACAGGCCTTTATACCCCATTGCCTATGCCAAATGCCCCATGGGAGGATCTATCGATGGATTTTATTTTGGGCCTCCCCAGGACTCAACGAGGCTTAGATTCAGTATTTATTATTGTCGACAGATTTTCCAAGATGGCACACTTCATTCCATGTAAGAAAATAGCAGATGCAACAAGGGTGGCTAATCTATTCTTTCTAGAGATTGTAAGGCTACATGGAATGCCAAAGACTATCACTTCTGATCGTGACACAAAATTTCTAAGTCACTTTTGGAAGACATTGTTGAAGTGATTTGCTACGTCTCTACAATTTAGTAGTGCTTATCATCCACAAACAGATGGACAAATTGAAGTGGTGAATCGAACACTTGTAAACATCATTCGGTGTCTTGCAATAGACAAACCAAAGCAGTGGGACTATGCACTCGCACAAGCTGAATTTGCTTTCAATAACATGAAGAACAGGTCCACGGGAAAATCGCCATTTGAAATTGTCAATGGAAGAACACCAAAATACCCGCTGGATTTGGTGGTGTTGCCCAAATTACCAGGAACAAGCATAGCTGCAGACAATATGGCGGAGAGAATTATTGAAGTGCATACTGAGGTAAAGAAGAAATTAGAAGAATCCAATGCCCAATACAAAATTATAGCGGACATTCATAAGCATTCAAAAGAGTTTCAAGAAGGAGATCTGGTGATGGTGCACTTAAGGAAGGAACGGTTTCCACCTGGAACTTACAACAAACTGAAACAGAAGAAAATTGGGCCACTGAAGATACTAAGAAAGATAAACAACAATGCTTATGTCATCGACCTCCTGAAGGATTTGGGGATCTCAAACACTTTTAATATTCAAGATTTGTTTGACTACTATGCACTTGAGGACTGCACATTACGACAAAGTAACTCGAGGACGAGTTCTTTACAAGAAGGGGACAATGATGTAGGACACTCAAAGGAAGTTCAAGAATATCAAAAGAAGCTAATTCAGAAGTCAAGGGGCCATGACAAATGATTTGATTCACTCTTCTATTTAAACTTAGGATTTACCTTAGTACCTTTCTATGTTTAAAATTCTCTTCATTATGATGTCTTAGGTCTTATTCTCGGATTCCACCAACCCAAGACCAATTTTGGACTGAATCCTATTCAGTTTAGGACTTGGGAAGGATGAATCTTTATTTAGGATTTTATTTTCGTAGGTTAACTTATTTAGAACTTCTACCAACCCAATTAATGGGTTTAAACTGAGTTATATTCAGTTTAGGACTTGGGATGCCAGAAACTTACTCAAATTGGATTTCTAGTATTTGTATAAATAGGCCTTCAGTCCTATGAACGGGAGACAACTTTTATTCTCAATAAAGTTCTACTTTAGTGAATTTTCTCTCTTTCTTGTGGATTCAAGGAGTTCTTAACAGAGGCAACGGTGTTTTCCTCGTCTACCACGCTTGTTGCTACGTCAGTGATCTAACTGAATTGGTTTAGCTAGAAGAAAGAGGCTTTTGTAAACAATTAGGTCTGAATCTTCCTTTATTTCCAAAAAAAGTTTTCAAGGGACAATGAACCCATTTTACCATTATTGTATAATAAGGAAATCCTGACAAAGGCTTTTAGGGCGAGAGAGAGATTGAATTAACAGAGAAGTCGAGCACGAACACAATGATGGTTTAGGCTTTCCTTGCCTTTGAAAGAAAAAGGTGTTATAGAATCGGTTGTTTGCTCTTGATTAAGCAAATTGTCTGCATAAGAGAATCGTCTTCACTAGAAGTAGCGGGATGGCAGCTAGACAGTAGGAGGGAAAGAGGAGGCAGCGAGCAAAAGTATGGAACACACAAGTGGAGTTGTAGGAGTGGACGGGTGTAGGTGACTAGTAGTACCATGCTTCCTAGACACCTAGAGCTAGAGCCCCGCAAGCCTCCAAGTGTAGTCAGATTGAAGCCTTTAGGCGGCGAGTTTTTGTAGTAGTACCATGCCACCTAAAGACTCCGTATCCTTCGCTATTGGAACAAAACAATAATGGTGCTTCCTCTTCCACCGCTCATTTCACCCAAGAGTGAGTGACTGAACGAAGTGAGGGAAATAGAGAGAAATAGAGAGAGAGGAATAGAGAGAATAGAGAGAAGAGAAAGAGAGAGAGTGTCGGCTCTCGTGTGTGGGTCTTTCTAGTGCTTCTCGGTGATCTCTCATGGCGATTCCTCGTGGTGCTCTCTTGGAGATTCTCTCTGAAGGTGGAGGCGTTGCCAAGATTTGGAGAAAGAGTTTAGTTGAGTAAGAAAGAGTGAAGTCTTTCTTGTAGACTCTTGTAAAAGTCTTTATCTTTTGATAGTGGATCTCTCACTGTTTTATTTTGTTATTTTTTTTTTATCTTGTATTACTTTTTGTTTCTTGTGTTGTTTGAGAATAAGTTGATTCGTCAACCTTCCGTTGCGAATCCCAACATGTCTTATCCCCCCTTTATACTATAAGGTAAGGAGACGAAAAGTGACATAAAGGAGCGAACGAGTGGAAAGAAATAATAAAAGATACCACGGAGCGTGAGAATACCTCACCGAATCATTAGCATGTATATATTTATTGCCTTCTTCTTTCTTCTCAATTCGTACCACAATCAAACTACTACTATACGTGCCTATTGAACCATACTCTCCCGAGATTTTCAATTCTCAATTCGATACCATCAGTGAATGGAGTTACTTTCCCCTATTCTCATTCATCTTTACCCGTGTAGTCGAACCCTAGAGTCGACCGTCTTTGAACATTAGAACTCCTTAGGCGTGGGACCAATTGAACCCATACCCGTTTATGGAACCTATGAGACCCGGTTGCTTGGTTTTTCAAAGTTGTACTCGACGTACTTGGTGTTAGGAATCTCTCTTCTCTCCCTTGAATGATCAGTCTTTTTATCCGGTAGTGTAGTCGACCGACCTTAAGCATGGGACCGAACGAGCGGGGTAGGCAGCTTGAGAATACCCAACCTTTTCGTTAGTGTACCTCTTCGAACTTCCATATGCGCAAAAGCCTATAGCGTGCTGGTGTAGTGGGAGAAATTTCTATATTGGAGTAAACCAATGAAAGAAGGAACAAACGAACTCATATCGAATCGTTTATATAACCTCTTCTTCCCGATATAATAGGCGTGGGACCTGACCTCTTCTTTCTTCTCTTTGACCCAGTATGGAACCAATGAACCTCTCTTCGATACCCCTCCCTTCTTCCAAGTATGGAACCATAGATACTTGTAGCGGGGATGCAGGGTAGGAAGTGACGAATACCGAACTAAGAGTGCAATTTCACCTTTCAGTTCTTCTTCCTGAGCTCCAAGAAGTCTCGCTTTCCTTACCGGGAAATGCTTCTTCCTCCCTTGAGAATATGCAAATATGTGCATTTGAAAGTATCTGCTTTCACGCTACAGAGCTATTGCCCTCAAAGAAAAAGAGCCTATACCGAAAAACAAATACCAAGCTACAGAGCGAACTTTCCTTTATCTCCTCTTTCCGGTTCGAGATGGCTTGGTTTTTCTCCTACCGATATGTCTTCCACCCTTAGGCTTTTATCATACCTTGGAGTGGCACTAGCTACTTGCAAGGTAGAATCTACAACCTCTTTGTCCGTAGACACGGTATCATCTCCAACCCAACCCCTTCCTGAGACCTACTGTTGCGAGTACTACTTGAAAACCGATATGGAACCAGAACGATCTGGGTTCGGAATATACTTGGAGCAAAGAATAGGGGAAGGAAGCGCATACCTTGGGCACTACTAGGTAGAATCTCCAATCGCCACAAACGGACATACCCTTAGAGCTTCCTCTTTATAGCAGTAGTTGGGATCGAATGAAGCAAGGGAACCCAGAAGAAGCTAGTTTGCTATCTTTTGTGTGTCTACATGGTTGATTGGCTGGCTTACCCACTAAAAGTATTAATTGAGTCCCTGAGTATCAGAAAAAGAATGTATGCATCGTCACCCCCCTCAACATTAGGAAACTTACTCCGTTTTATCATAGTTCCACCTAGCAACTACTGCTACAAAGCTCTTATAGCTTCTTGCTTTCGTGCAACCCTTGCTTCTTGGTAGGTCAAGAACTAAAAGGGAAAATAGGGCAGATGCATGGGTCAATCAAATAGTTTTTTACGGAGCTAATTACAGTAATTCATAATTCACATAGGTATTTTTTAGAGAATGCCAATATGAATAATTTCCCTCGCCTAGGGAAGGGAACGAAGACAGAAAGGGAGTTCGCAGGGGCTGGGGTCATCCTGCCAAGTGTTAACCCTAAAGGACCAAACTCCCATGGTTCTAACTCTGCCATTAGATCCTAGCCAGTCCCTTACTATACAAATCTTTAAAGTATGAAATCCTACTAGGTAGTAGTACTCAGGCCAAGCAAAGGAGCTAGCAGTTTCGTTAGGCCTATCAGTTCTATTCATAGCTAGCGGCGTAGCGGCGAGTATACTATCTATCCCAATAATCATGGGTGTCTTCCAGTAATACCAATACTTGTCAAACTAAAAGTGGAGGGCTCCCCGGATTTGAAAGTTCAGCCCTGCCACCTTATAGTCTTTTTTCCCTATCTACGCTATATCAACAAGGCTTCAAACTCATCCGCTTGTCAATTCTTGGTGTAGGGGTGAGCAAAACTGGTTAACCGTACTGGTTTTGCTCATTTTAGAACCGAAACCGAATTTCAGTTCTCAAAAACTTGAGAACCGAAACAGTGCTGGTTTAGGTAAAGAACCGATTTTTTGGTTCTGGTTCTAAACTGGTTCTAAACCGGTTCTAAAACCAGTATACCGGAGCTCCGGCATCGCAACGACCGGTGAGGGCAAGGGCGAAGCGGCGTCGCTGCGAGCTCAGGGGCGAGGGCGAGGCGGTGTCAGCGCATTGCTGCGAGCGCAAGAGCGAGGCGAGGGTGAGGCCGAGGCGACGGTGTCAGCGCGTTGCTGTGAGCTCAGGGGCAAGGCGAGGGCGAGGGCGAGGCCAAGGCCGAGGCGGCGGCGGCGGCGCATTGCTGCGGGAGCAGGGTCGAGGCGAGGCCGAGGCCGAGGCGGTGGCAGTGGCATCGACGCGTTGTTGCGAGCGCAGGGGCGAGGCGAGGGTGAGGCGGCGCAGGAATTAGGGTTAGGGTTAGGGTTTTGATTGAATATATATATATATATATAGGGTTAAACCGGTACGGTTCTGGTTCACCGATTTTTCAGATAACGCAAAACCGGAACCGAAACCAGTTTTCCGGTTATGTTAAATTTCAAAATCGGAACCATACCGATTTGATCTAAGAATAGTTTTTTCGGTACGGTTCTCAACCAGTATGGTTTGGTATACCGGTTTTTCAATTTTTTTGCTCACCCCTATCTTGGTGTACTACTCACTCGTAAATTCTTAAATTCTTGGCGTCAAAATTTCTCACTGATCAAGTGTGATCAGTCTCATCCATGGTTGAATTTGGAATTCCTCTTCCAACCCATCCTGAAATGGGCCTTATGGCAAAGAACAAGAAGAAAAAGAAAGAAGGAATTTGTCCAATAGTCACAAATGGTGCCTCCACAGGTTGACATCCGATCCAACCTAGTAGTAAGCAATCCGCCAAAAGCAACCAAAATATTCCTTGGTGAATCGAGCAAAAACTTGAACTACGCACACACATTTTCAAAAATGGTAAAGCCAAGAGAGATATAAAAACTGGTGCTATTGCGGCAACACCTCCCGATTTGTCAGGTATACTACGAAGAATGGCATGAATCGGTAGGAAATACCATTCCGGCACAATATGAGGCAGGGTGGGCATTGGATTAGCAGGTATATAATTGCCGGGATGCCCCAAAACATTAGGAGCATAACAAATCCAAATGGAATAAAATATAGCAAAAGCTACCCAACCTACTAGATCCTTTACATAAAAATAAGGGTAAGAAGCAATTTTATCCATCTCTAAATGTAAACCCAATGGATTATTTGATCCATATTGATGCAATGCGGCCAGATGAAGAAGACTAGCGCCTACTAAAAAAAAGGGGAGTAAATGATGAAGGATAAAAAAATGATTTAAGGTGGCATTGTTCACAGAGAAACCACCCCAAAGCCAAGTCACTATGGTATCTCCTACTACAGGTATGGCGCTAGCTAAGCTTATAATTACTATAGCTCCCCAAAAGCTCATTTGACCACAAGGTGGTACATATCCTATAAAAGCTGTCACAATCATTAAAAGGAATATGACAACTCTGAAACACCGAACAAATTCTCTAGGACTACTATAACTCGCATAATATAGACCACGAAAAAGATGAAGGTGAACCACAATGAGAAACATACTTGCCCCATTAGCATGCATATAACGGAGCAACCAGCCCCCTTCAACATCTCTCATAATGTGTTCTACGCTGTTGAAAACTAGATCCACATGAGGTGTGTGATGCATAGCTAAAAAAAGGCCAATCACTATCTGAATGACTAAACAAATACCAGCTAATGGACCGAACCCCCACCAATAACTAAGATTGCTCGGGGTTGGATGATCTATCAAATGCTGGTTAAGTGTGGAGGATATAGGTTGTTTAAGAAGATAGAATCGTTGGTTCCAACTAGTCATTTCTCTTTTCTATCGTGACAACTCCTCTTCCCTCTTATTTACCCCCTTGCCTTGATGGAAATTGGCTTCGCAGCGCCCTGAATAAGAAAAAAGCTGCATGAGAAGATTCATCCCATTTTGGCAAGAGGGAGGCAGTGAATCACCTAGGCTACAGATTTGTCGGTTGCTTGATTCTTGAAATAACACCATTCAGAAAAAAAAACTGTTGGTTGGCTTCAAACGAATGACTAGAAGAAATATAAGAAAGAAAAGTAAGGAACTCCTTTCATAAAGAAGTTTTGCCTACCTACCTTTACCCTACCCTTTTCAAAAGAACGTCGATTTCAATCTCAACAAAGAAAGAACTCAAATGAAAGCAAATTTCTTGTTGTCCTATTTATTAACTATTTCTTTTTGCCTGCCTTGTGGAGCTTTGGAAAGGAGAGATTTTTTAGAAAGTAACTCTCAAAAACTCTTATTGGACGATAGAGAGTCAATATGATATTGGCCTTGATTCTACCAATGAAATGAAGAACTTTTTTTGTCTTTATCATTCAGAAGGCCCTATTTTATATTCTATTAGTATTAGTAAGCGGGTACACACCTAGACTCTGACTTCAATGGGGGGAACCACCTCAACATTCCGGCGTGAACATGAACAAGAGTTCTCTTGTTAATGGAAAATTTCTTGATCATAGTGGTCGGGAGTTACATTCATTACTTTAGATGTTGTTCACGCTGTGATCAACTATCTTTCCAAGAGTACTACCCTGTATGTAGTCTATGTCTAGGGGGACAAGTGCGGTAGAGAGGTCCCCTACTTCGATTCCTGTCCCGTTAGCATCTCCGAGCCGAGAGTTGGGATGTTTCCGTTAGGTCTTTTCAGTCCGTATTAGGATGGTAATGGACCTCAAATCCTTGCTTGTGGACCAGCTGCAGGGCTAACTAACCTTTGTTCTATTGATTTGGTGGTTGCTATCAAGATGATTTATTTATGCCCATCAAAGGACCTCGAGGTGCTAATCCATGAAAAACGATACGAGAAATGTGAAAGAACTCCACTATGGAACGAGGGCAACCCGTGGAAATACATCGGTTTCTTACTCGTACAAAGGAACTATTTCTTGGCAACTTGGACAACTTATAACGATGTTTGTCCCGCATATTAAATGGAAGATCGGGACCTTTACAAATGGCTTTATAAAGCTTTCGTCTCAATTCATATTTTGCCGCGAGCAATCTATGTTTGTGATCTTCTATATTTCGCTTATCCGACATCTTAGTTTCCCCCTCATCTTTTAGCAAAAAACCGCTCCATGGTGGTAAAGTCTTATCTTTTGTGTTGGTCGAAGTCACAATAGTCACATTGAATCCTCGAATATGCTCGAAGATCTTGAAATGATCTTCTAGTTCCGGGGAGAATTCACAAAACTCCATTTCTATCGAGAATGGAATGGGGGTTTCTCGTATTTCGACCAGAGAATCTAACATAGACATTACTATCGAGATTCTGACCAAAAAATTATACATTCCATGTCATCGAAGAGTGCATTGTCATGCAAAATCACTGACATATCCAGTGTCTTTTTCGGACCTCAAGAATGGATTGGATGGAAATGACTTTCCTGCTTGGAAATAAGGGCCCCTTTGTGTCTGTATGAATCTCTGACCACGCGGAATCTCCATAGCCAATTTTCCATATTTGATTCTGAAATCATCGGTTGGTACTAATCTGATTTCACACGATCCAGGAACTTCCATAACATTGGCATGATTAGGTTTGAGCAACGGATCCTGATGTGATACATCTTCATAATGAAAATGGAGTGGAAACATCATGATGAGTTGGCTTTTCCGGTTTTTTTTATTGAGAATGAGCACTATGAACTATCCGCTTCATAAAGTAAAGTCAACGAGCTACAAAAGCGTAGCCGTAGCCCCCCTAACATCTTCAGCTCCTCGTTTTTTTATTCAATTATGAAATGACTCATTTTGATGGAGATTTGTAGCATCATTCAAGTAAATACAGATTGAGATCGTAGAAACATGAGCTTGTGATATAGCTACACCTAATTCCAGACCGGTTAATGCTAGAACTATGAATAAAGGACCAAGATCTCCTATGAAATAAAAAAGATTATTCAACAATAGCATAGTCCAAGCAGACCCACTTAAAATCTTTACTGAACTATGACCAGCCATCATATTAGCAAATAAACATATTCTTGAGCTTAATGCACAAAAACAATGAGGGATTAGCTTAAGGAGTACTAAAAAAGGTGCTAACGGCAGTGGGACTCCTGCGGGTAATGAGAAACTAAAAAAGTGAAGCACATGTCTTTAAAATCCTACGATCCTAATACCTATAAAAATAGAAACTGAGAGAGCTAAAGTAATAAGAAAATAATTTGTCACTGTATATCCTGGGGATTACAAAATAACGAAAAAGTCAAAGTGTCACCGAGTTGCGAGAGGAAAACTTTTGTTTAACATTTTCGGAAAGACCATCTATTTGTTTCTTTACCAGGCTCGGCACGAAATCATAAATAAGCTCTACCAAGGATTGCCAAGCATTTGGCACTGATTTTCCCCCTCCCTTTTTCGTAACAAAATAAAGAAGATGTAGGACCAAAGTGAGAGTTAGCAGCATAGACAAGGATGGATTTGTGAATGAGAGAGAAAAGTTGCCTATCTTCATCAGAATTAATGGGTGAATGGAAAATTGTTCAAGTGGACTGCCGCCCTGGGTGCGAAGTTCCTCAGTAAAATCAACCCCAGTCCCGCCTATGCCAGCGTCGGGCTGGCTGCAGTTCCCCTCCTCCATTCTCATTGGAGACGGCCGACATCTCGTTGCCCTCCTCCAGATCCACCACTGGACCTATCGACTCGTTCATTTTTTTAGGATAGATACAATCGATGACACTATCATGGGTTTTCCCCTAGCACGATTGAACGATGGCTTTGACTTGAAGAATCATTGGAATTTCCATTCTTTGACTGCTCTGCTCCTGGAAAAATCAAAGAGACTTGGCATTGGTTTTTCCAACAAAAATCTGATGGGATGATTTTCTCTCTTGTACCTTAGTAGAATTCACGCCAACCGAATCTCGACTTAAGTAAGTACAAGCAAAGCAATTGACTCGATCAAGAAGGTATAGAGCTTCTCGATGCAGCTCTATCAATTCCTTCTTTGCCTCATCTCTTTTGTCTTATTCAATTTATCGTTACCGTCGAACAACCCCTTTCAACTAAGGTTTGCTGTTTTGGTATCGGTTTTGGTTTCGAGACCCAGCGAAATTGATACATTTCGGTCGTTTCAGGCGTTTCAGTTTCGGCCGAAAGAATTTTTTAAATTATTAATTGGGCGTTGACCAGAGTTTGATTATATTTTGATTGTATTTTGACTTCAAATTAAAAATATGATAAAATATTGGAAAAAATTTGAAAAAATTTGAAAAATTAGGAATGAAGTTATACTTAATTTTACCACAATATTAAATATTATTTAAGCTAATTAAAATTAATTTTGATAGTTAGTCACTGATATAGTTTACTTTTAATATATATTAGTGTATTAAAAAAATATATAAGAAATAATATGAATATGATTAAAATTTAAAAACCCTTACTGCATGGTGCGTGTAAAAACGAGGACTCGTCTCACGTAGCTTTCCCAAACCCTCAACTACATAAACAACTTGCTCAAAATTTCAACCCCTCAACAAACACGAGAGCTCGCCGCATCACTTGAAACCAAATCCAACATCACCACACCGAAACCCTAGCCATAGAAATCCAAAACAGCTTCAATCCTGCAAGCTCCCTAGGGCTTCGGAGAAAAAGATAAGGAAGGCAGCGGCCGTAGAGATGTTTCTTTGATTAGTTTGTCAATTAAGAGAGTGTGATTGTAATTGGGGCAAATAATATTAATATTTAGAAGCAGGACCTGGAAAGTGGAAACAAATGCAAATGCAATTAGGGAAGCCCTAATACTGCTACTACTCATCATCTTCTTCTCTCTCCGGACCACCCTTGCCAAGCTTCTCCACAACTCCAGCGAGCATCTCCTCCACCTCCTCGAGCTCTATCTTGATCTCACTCCCTTCCTTCTCCCCACAACCACGCAAACCCGAACCTTCTCCACACTCGCCGCCACAGCTTCCCTCACCTTCTCCTCCCCGCCCGCAAACGCGATGACCTTCTTTGTCAGCATCTGGTTTTGCTTCCTGAGGTCACCGATGAGCTCCTCCATCTCGCTCACCAAGAGCACCTTCCTCGCCAGCTCTGCGACCATCATCTACTTCTCCCTGCTGATGCTCGAGAACATCCCCTCTAAGCTCTTCCGCGCTGTCACGCACGCTGCCAACTCCCGCCGCAGCCACTGGTTCTCCTCTGACGGGGACAATGGCTCCTACGTAGGATGGCGATCCTTAGGAAGCGGCTTCCCGGAGCCCTGTTCTTGCCGCCTGCGCTCCCTGCGGTCGCCCCGCTCGCCCTGTGGCCGCCCCGAGTGTCCTGTGCCCGCCCCGCATGGCCTGCCACCAGCCCGAGCTCGCCGCCTCGCCGCACGTGCTCGAGCTCGCCCGTAATCGCAAGAGCTCACTGCCACCTGCAGACTGATACAAAAAACCCTAAACCGATACAATATATTTGATTTCATTGTGTGTCCTACATCAGTGTCCCCTTCTTGTAAAGAACTCATCCTCGAGTTATTTTGTCATAATGTGCAGTCCTCAGGCGCATAGTAGTCAAACAAATCTTGAATATTAAAAGTGTTTGAGATCCCCAAATCCTTCGGGAGGTCGATGACATAGGCATTGTTGTTTATCTTTCTTAGTATCTTCAATGGCCCAATTTTCTTCTGTTTCAGTTTGTTGTAAGTTCCAGCTGGAAATCGTTCCTTCCTAAAGTGCACCATCACCAAATCTCCTTCTTGAAACTCTTTTGAATGCTTATGAATGTCCGCCTTAATTTTGTATTTGGCATTGGATTCTTCTAATTTCTTCTTTACCTCAGTATGCACTTCAATAATTCTCTCCGCCATATTGTCTGCAGCTATGCTTGTTCCTGGTAATTTGGGCAACACCACCAAATCCAGTGAGTGTTTTGGTGTTCTTCCATTGACAATTTCAAATGGCGATTTTCCCGTGGATCTGTTCTTCATGTTATTGAAAGCAAATTCAGCTTGTGCGAGTGCATAGTCCCACTGCTTTGGTTTGTCTCTTGCAAGACACCGAATGATGTTTACAAGTGTTCGATTCACCACTTCAGTTTGTCCATCTGTTTGTGGATGATAAGCACTACTAAATTGTAGAGACGTATCAAATCGCTTCCACAATGTCTTCCAAAAGTGACTTAGAAATTTTGTGTCACGATCAGAAGTGATAGTCTTTGGCACTCCATGTTGCCTTACAATCTCTTGAAAGAATAGATTAGCCACCCTTGTTGCATCTGCTATTTTCTTACATGGAATGAAGTGTGCCATCTTGGAAAATCTGTCGACAACAACAAATACTGAATCTAAGCCTCGTTGAGTCCTGGGGAGGCCCAAAACAAAATCCATCGATAGATCCTCCCATGGGGCATTTGGCACAGGCAATGGGGTATAAAGGCCAGTGTTTTGAGAGCTTCCTTTGGCTGTTTGGCATACATAGCATCTTTGTACAAAGCGACCAACATCCCTTTTAAGTTGTGGCCAGTAGTAGCGCTCTTCAACTAGTGCAATGCTCTTGTCACGCCCAAGATGTCCTGCTAAGCCACTGCTATGCAACTCTTTCACCACCTTTTCTCTCAAGGAGCACCTTGGAATGCAAAGACGAGAACCCTTAAAGAGAAAGCCTTCATGGAGATATAAATCACTTCTTTGTCCTGCTTGGCACTTTCTATACCCCTCTTTAAAATCTTCATCTTCAGCAAACAATTCCTTCAAATAATCAAACCCTTCAACTTCGTTGCTTATAGTTACCATCAAGGCTGCCCTACGGCTCAAAGCATCTGCCACCTTATTTTTTGTCCAGATTTGTGTTTCAAAACATAGGTGTATTGCTGTAAGAATGACGACCATCGACCATGCATGCGATTCAAGTCCTTCTGGCTATCAATGAATTTCAAAGCTTGGTGGTCAGTATATAGAATGAACTCTCGTTGAATTAGATAGTGCTTCCAATGACGAACTGCTTGTACAACAGCATAAAATTCTAGCTCATATGTTGACCACTTCTTTCAAGCTTCACTCAACCTTTCACTATAGAAAGCTACTGGTCTTCCTTCCTGGTATAGAACGGCTCCAATGCCTATGTATGAAGCATCACAATCTACCTCAAATAACTTCTCGAAGCTAGGCAATGCCAAAATAGGTGCAGTAGATAACTTCTCCTTAATCAACTCGAAGCATCTATTAGCTTCTTGAGTCCAGGAGAACTTGCGTTGCTTCAAACATTTAGTTATTGGTGCCATAATGGAACTAAAGTTTTTGACAAACCTCTGATAGAATGTCGCCAGACCATGGAAGCTTCTAACTTCAGATACACTTCTGGGTATAGGCCATTCCTTAATAGCTTTTACCTTTTCTTCATCAACATGAATGCTTTCAGCACTTACAACGAAACCCAAGAACACCAAGTGGTCAGTCATAAAATGGCATTTCTTTGAGTTGATGTACAACTTCTCCTTCTTCAGCACAGTAAGTACTTCTGTTAGATGCCTTTTATATTCTTCTTCATTATGACTGTACACCAGGATATCATCAAAGTAAATAACAACAAAATGACCAATGAAAGGTTTGAGTACCTGATTCATCAATCGCATGAAGGTACTTGGTGCATTTGAGAGTCCAAAAGGCATAACAAGCCACTCATAAAGTCCTTTTGTTTTGAAAGCAGTTTTCCATTCATCTCCGGGTCTAATTCTGATTTGATGGTATCCACTCCTCAAATCTATCTTGGAGAAAACCTTTGACCCTTCCAACATGTCCAACATGTCCTCTAAGCGAGGAATTGGGAATCTATACTTTACCGTGATTCGGTTGATAGCTCGACTATCTACACACATCCGTCAACTTCCGTCTTTCTTAGGTGTCAATAAGGCTGGAACTGCACATGGACTCATGCTGACTCTGACCATTCCTTTTCTGATCAACTCAACCTTGTCTTGTAAAATTTGTGACTCTTTTGGACTCATTCTGTAGTGGGGCAGATTTGGTAAACTCGCTCCAGGAATAAGGTCAATGTGGTGCTGAATATCTCTTATTGGGGGTAGTTCATCAGGAAGATCATCGGGCATGATTTCCTTGAATTCATCTAGGAAGGGTTGCAAGCCTTTTGGAGCTTCAGTGGGCATTGTCTCCATTCCTTTCTCAATCACAACAAATATTTGGGATGTCTCTTTAGCCTCGTTTATAAAATTTTGCACAATCAGGAAGGAGTGACCCTCCTCTTGTAAACTTTTGGGTCGACGCTCTTCGCCAATGGGGGTAAGAATAATTTTCTTTCCATCTTTGAAGAAGATGTAGCGATTGTCTCGCCCACGATGTGTAGAATCTCTATCAAATTGTGAAGGTCTGCCAAGAAGAATATGGCATGCATTCAACTCCACAACATCACAGGTTACCTCATCCTTGTAGAATTTTCCAATGGAAAAATAAATTTGACACCGTTCAGTTACCTTAGTTTCACCAACCTTTTCAATCCAGCCGATCTTGTAGGGAGAAGGATGTGATTCCGTCTTCAATTGAAGCTTGTCAACCATAGTCTTGGAGATGATGTTTTCACTGCTTCCCCCATCAATAATCATGTCACAGATCTTGCCATTTACTATGCATCGAGTGCGAAAGATATTATGACATTGTAGGTTTTCCTCTTACTTTGGGATGTACATCAGATTTCGAACTACTAAAGATGACCGTTCACCATTAGGCTCCTCGAATATTCCATCTTCATAGTTTTCTTGATCACAAGCTAGGTCATCATCTTTTGAGTCATGGAAATTGTCAGCAACAAAATTATCTTCAATAGCCAAGTTCACAAGTTGTCGTGCTAGACAAACATTAGAACGATGTCCAAATTTTCCACAACGATAGCACTTTAGATCAGGATTTGAACTTGGGTTCTTTGCTGATGTGGCATTTCCTGATGGCCTTGTAGGTCTAGCTTCGAGACTCACTTGTGTGGGAGGTCGAGAAGGTTGTGTAGCTGCACCTCTATTAGGAATAGATTGTGCTTCTTTTGAATTCTCACCAATGGTTCTCCCCACCTGATTTCTGATGGCAGGTCGCTCCAATTGGGACTCCACACGAGTTGCACTCCTCACAGCCTCATTAACCGTCCAAATAGGTTGTAAAGAAATCCTATCTTGGATGGTTGTCCGTAGCCCACCGATGAATCTTGCCACTTGATGAGAATCAGTCTCTATTAGATTATTACGTGCTGATAGGCGATAGAACTCCTCAGCATATGCCTTCACACTGCGATTACCCTGTCGACAATTTTGATATTTCTGAAAGAGTACCTGGTCATAATCTATGGGAAGGAATTGCTTTTCGAGAAGAGCCTTCATCCGTGGCCATGCTCGAATTGGAGCTTTATTTTGGCGTGTCCTTTCCAACTGGATGCATTCCCACCATGCTGATGCACCCCCCTTGAGTCGGTAAGCAACAAGCTTCACTTTCTTCTAATCTGGAATCTCCATGTAGTCGAAGAACCGTTCCACTTCAGCAAGCCAATCGAGAAAATCTTCGATCGGAAGTTGGCCATTGAAAGATGGGAGATCAATCTTCAAGCGAAAATCATGACGTCTATCATGCTCAGAAACTGGTTGGAGAAGGATGTCTTCAACTTCTTCGTCGCTAGAATTTTCAAGGATTTGTAAACCCTTTGGATTCACTTGCGGAGCCTTTCCTCGACCAATTGGATCGCGAGTCACTTCATCGATCCGTCGACGTGGTTGATTCAGGCCTTCAAGTTGATCCATCCTCAGCATCAACCTTGCAAGTGAGTTTTGGATTGCCTCCATGGTCGAATCGAAATACTCACGGCTGATGTGATATTACCCACAGGAGCACCGTCCCTAGGGTTGCTGCTGGTTGCGTCGTCATTAGACATTAAGCAAGGAGAGCCTCGCTCTGATACCACTTGACGTAGCAACAAGCATGGTAGACGAGAAAAACACCGTTGCCTCTGTTAAAAACTCATTGAATCCACAAGGAATAGAGAAAATTCACTAAAGTAGAACTTTATTGAGAATAAAAATTGTCTCCCGTCCATAGGACTGAAGGCCTATTTATACAAATACCAAAAATCCAATTTGAGTAAGTTTCTGGCTTCCCAAGTCCTAAACTGAATATAACTTAGTTTAAACCCATTAATTGGGTTGGTAGAAGTTCTAAATAAGTTAACCTACGAAAATAAAATTCTAAATAAAGATTCATCCTTCCCAAGTCCTAAACTGAATAGGATTCAATCCAAAATTGATCTTCGATTGGTGGAATCCGAGAATAAGACTTAAGACATCATAATGAAGAGAATTTTAAACATAGAAAGGTACTGAGTAAGGTAAATCCTAAGTTTAAATAGAAGAGTGAATCAAATCATTTGTCATGGCCCCTTGACTTCTGAATTAGCTTCTTTTGATATTCTTGAACTTCCTTTGAGTGTCCTACATCAGTTTCATTTAAGAAGGCACCGTCGAAAAGGACCTTCCCCTGAATGAAGGGTCACATGTGCCGTCTACAAGCGCTAAGACAAAACCTATTTTTGGACTCTACTTATCCTTACTTATTAAAGAGTGTGGAACAGCGGATAAGCGAAAGCAGATATGAAAAGAAAGAAGGGACCAACCTTCGACCTTATAAATAGCAGTTGATATGCAATAGCTGATACGCGGCATCCCATAGAAAGGAAGATTGAAAAAGGTGTTATTGGGATGAGAAGCCGATATGCCGATCGGATAGTAGGTTGTTTAGCTAAGGAGGGAGGAAAGAAGTAGCGGAATTAGGCGACTTGCCACACACCTGGGGGAATTCCTTCTTAGGCAGATCTAACTCTTTTGACAAATGCCCAGAAGCATCTGTCTAATAGTTCAGTTGATAACAAGGTGTCAGAACTAGACTGATAACTGATCGTCTATCGAATCGCCTCTTTCAAGGCAGGATGCCGAGAATTGTGTCTCTATCTACGAAGAGCAGGCATGTGTGGGACTTTAGGACAGGGCTCTGCAAGACCTTTCGTTTAATATGCCTTCTGTATAATCGGTCTTGGTTTTCCTTCAACTAGAAGAGAAGACGAAGCAAATCTCTCATCTGGACCCCTCTCACTGCCAGCTTGACTCAGCTTCCTTTTTGGCTTAAACAATATGAATTTTTCCTTCTAGGGAAATGCGTAATGAAGGCTAACCTCAACCTCGGTTCTTATCTTAGACTATGTCCTATGCCTTATGGAGGTGGAGGCCTAATGACAGAACTATTGGTGGGAGGCTTTAAAACTGGTACTCTAATTTCTACAACTCGAAAGATGACAACAACGTCTTCTTATTCCGAATTCCTACTCAATTACGTGCACTTGCTCGCCTTCGGGTGAGGGAAGAGTTCGTCGCTTCCTAACTTGCCGAAGAGAAGGTATTCATTAAAGCAGTAATCATCGAAGGCATACCGATACCGACAGGGTCAAAAGCCTCCGGGTTAGAGTCACCAAGAAAGCAAGCCGGGAAGGCATAGAGACGACGCAGTCAAGCAGGAAATCCTGTAGTCGATCGCAAAAAGGCATAATCAAAAGTACAGGCAGAAGGCTAAGAGCAGCTATTGGAGTGCTTCGTCGATTTTATAGACATTGCAACCTCTGCAGCAGCAGCTATTGGGCCAGCAGACCTGGGACCAGCAGCTTCTCTCGATCTTTTCGTGCTGCAGCTATAGTTGAAGTGCTGCTATTTCAGCTATTGGAACAGAGTAGCTTTTGGAAGTTGAATGATGTACGGATACTGATGTGCCATAGTTGGATATTAATCTTTTTCAGGAGAATAAAGGAGTGTGTAGGTAGTAAAAGATGCCCATATCTTTCTCCAACAAAATAGGCTGATTAAGTTATTAGTGTACGGTACTACTGGTTTCTTTAGCTTTAGATAGGGAATGAGACTCATGCATGGTCTATTTCTAACACTACTTAAGGAGCTTTTATGGCTTGCTTGGCCTGCACTGACTTGATCTCCCATTTCCAACTATTATATTAGCAAGAAATTTCTTTTTAATTTGTGATTTGTGATTGACCCTACTAAGCCATAACTCCGGCTCAGGATCCCCTTACTTAACTTTATCCTAGTTCCGGCATGGCATGAGAGTACCAATAAGCCTTCTTCAACCATTTGGCTATCTACGTAGATAAAGAAGGAAGATACGTAGGCCAGCCAATTGCTTTTGGCTTTAAGGACGCTCTCTCTATATTGGTCTTAGCGCTCCTATGCTCTGATTGGATGTCTATGGATTTGGGAAATTATAGGACCAACAGAGTAGAAGCATTCGGATCCTAACCACCTAGGTAGGCCCACAGGTCAGATCTTATTGAATGCACCTATGATGGCCCACTGCTAACCGACCAAGAAGTGACGATTTTGTGGGACTTCGATTGGCGACCAACTCATTGGAGTCAGTCCCTTTCCAAGGGAGGGCCAAAAAGAGTCCCGTAGAAGTGGGGTATGAGGTTCAACTGGGCGTCAAGGTACTCTTTCAGAATCGTCACAAGGGTTTCGTGTTCAATTTCGGGTGTGGTGGCTATAGTAACTAACCAGCTGCAGCACTATAGAATAGAATCATAGTAACCACCTGGGATCATCATTGGTGCTCCTATCTCTTGCAATGGATCTCTCGAAGGACCTAACTTCTGAACTATTCCAGCTTCCCTCTTCCCTGAGTTCTTGCGTCCATAGCACCGAGACAGCCTTAATCATCCCCCTAAGAGAGGGTCGACGGGAGTCCAGTGAGAAGGAGCAGCCAATCATCCTGTAGTTCTTGAGTCTATTAACTTATTTCATTTGATTTAACACTGCTTCTCTTTTGATTCTAGTAAATCCCCTTCTTCCACTTCACTTTTAAGTCGTATACTTGTTATTAGACTAGTATTTCTATTTATACTTGTTACACGATAGTGTAACTCGTTTCCTATCGAACAAGCTTCCTGTTCACCTCATTACCCGATCATGCCCACCTTTCATAAGATCAGACGATTGTTGAATGATTATCATCTTCTGTCTTCAACAAGTTATCTCCATTCTTCAATAGTTTTCTTCTTTACTTGCTTACCCCCAACTTTCAGGGCATTTTCGAGGCCGATATGATCCTACTTCTTTTTCTTGCATACTCATGGTGGCGCTCTCCCAAAAGAAAGAAATTCCCCTAATATATGAATGATTTTGGAGTGAAAAGAGAAGGGTGAAGAGGAGAGGAAGAAGAGTTTTCTAAAAGAAAGTCAATCCAATTCATTTTTGGAAGTTCTTCAGTGAAGTCAACAATTTAGGGTAACTCGTACAAAAAAAAACCATTGTCAAAAGTGATTTAATGAGGTTTCAGCAAATGATATTGTTGGCTTAATTGTGTCTCGAATTTGAATTTTCCGGAGAGTCTTAATTATATTAGGAAGTTATTTAGTAGGCCTAATCCTTATTTAGATTTATCTTCTACTAGAAGACTTAAATTAATAGAAGTCTTATTTGAGTCAGTCTTCTACTTTGACTCAAATACAGTTAGGCCACATTTATAAATACTCCATTGATGTAAGGGTTTCAATATAGAGTGAGAGAGAGAGATATAGATCAATACTCTCAAGATGTCTTGTGACGGTTAGGCTACTTAGTCTTTTATGAGAGTTGGTGATATCAGAGTTTCGTCTCCATCGTTGTAATCTTTTCTTTCTCTTCTCATCAATACAATATTCTCTGGATCGTCTTTCCCACATATATCTCTTGTGTGCTATCTTTTCCTCTTTTCTGTTCTTTCTCTATATCGTGAATTGTGATGGATATCGATATTTTGCGCAACAAGTGTTATCAGAGCTTGGTTCAACATATCTACTACGAAGTTTGATGTAGAGAAATTCAATGAAAAACAAGGATTTCCTATTTGGCAAGCAAGAGTTCATGCAATTCTTACTCAACAATGGTTGAGAAACACATTGGAGGACGTCAAACCTGAAGATGTCACCAAAAGTGTCTGAAAAAATTAGAAGGGTAGTGCATATAGCACAATCATCCTCAATCTCACCGATGAGATACTCTATCCGTTTCTTGATGAAACATCACCTTCAGAGTTATGGAAAAATCTGGAGAAACAATATATGAGTACGTCTATCTCAAATCGAGTTTACTTAAAGTAGAAGCTCTTCAATTTTCGAATGAGAGAAGGTACGAATATAGTTGATCATCTTAATATTTTCAATAAACTTGTTTCTCAATTGTTAAGCATTGATGTTAAAATTAAAGATAAAGACAAGATAATTATTTTATTATCATCTTTAACTCCTTCTCTTGAGAATCTTAAAACTACTCTCATGTATGGGAAGGATTTAAAATTTGACAATATTTCTTCTGCCCTTCTATCTAATGAATATTTGAAAAAGATTGGAGGGGATGTGTCACACTCAGAAGCATTAATTATCAGAGGTTGTACCAAAAAAAGATCAAAGATAGGTCGTTCTAGATCCAAATCCAAAGAAATAAACTGTAGGTATTGTAAGAAGATGGGACATGCAATTAAATATTGTTGAAAGCTCAAAGTAAAGAAAGAAAGAGAATCTCAATCTAAAGAATAAGCCAAAGAACAAGTATCAGTTGTTGAAGGGAGTTCTGATGATGGTTGTGGTAACGTTCTCTCTATTAGTTCTAATTTTGATCGTTACCATGATATTTGGATTCTTAATTCTGATTGTTCTTACCACATGTATCCTAATAAGGATTGGTTTGAAGACTATAAGTCCTATGATGGTGGTTTGGTTTTGATGGGTAATAACAATTCATGCAAAACTGTTGAAATTGGAACAATCAAAATTAATATGTTTGATAATATTATTAGAACTCTTACTGATATTAGACATGTTCCTATTTTGAAAAAGAATTTGATCTCTTTGGGTGCTTTGGATTCTACTGGTTATAAGTATTCTGCTGAAGGTGGAGTTCTTAAGGTTTCTAAAGGCTCATTGATAGTGATGAAGGGCCTAAAGTATGGAAATTTGTATGAGTTAGTAGGAAAAATCGTTACAGGTGGAGCAGCAATTTCTCAGGCTTCTTCTTCTGATATGACCCACTTATGGCATATGCGTCTCGGTCATGTAAGTAAGCAAGGTTTAAGTGAGCTCAACAAAAGAAAATTACTGAAAAGCCTCAACTCATGCAAATTGAATTTTTGTGAGCATTGTCTCTATGGTAAACAGTCCAAGGTAAAGTTTAACACCGGTACTCATTGTACTAAAGGCTTAATTGATTATATTCATTCTGATGTGTGGCGCTCTCCTATTTCATCAAAATCTGGTGCTCGTTATTTTGTCAGTTTTATTGATGATTTTTCCAGAAAAGTATGGATTTATTTTTTGCATCACAAAGCCGAAGTGTTTTCTGTTTTCAAACAATAGAAAACTTCAGTTGAAAAAAGGACTGGTAGAAAAATTAAATACCTCAGAAGTGATAATGACAGAGAGTACAAATCAATAGAGTTTCTCAAATTCTGTGAAAATAAAGGCATCAAACGCCACTTTACCATCCCAGGAAAACCTTAACAAAATGGTGTGGCTGAAAGGATAAACAGAATCTTGTTGGAGAAAGCACGTAGTATGCTCAATAAAGCTAATCTTGATAAAGATTTTTGGGCAAAAGCAGTCAATACAGCATGCTTCATTATGAATCGCTCTCCTCAAACAACCATTAATTGTAAGACTCTTGAAGAGGTATGGACTGGTCAACCAGCAAATCATTTTTTGTTAAAGATTTTTGGTTGCCCTGCATATGTGCATGTTGTCAAGGATAAGTTAGATGCACGTTCCAAAAAGTGTATTTTCCTAGGTTATGCTAAAGGCGTCAAAGGCTATCATTTGTGGGATCCTACTATTTCAAATGTAATTTATTGAGTGAGACATAGTATTTGATGAAAGTGTTATGTTAAAATCTCTCAAGAAAGATTCCAATAATATAATGCAAGTGGAGGTGAAGCATGTAGTTCCTTCAGAAGAAGATATTCAGGGTATGCCCAACTCTCAAGAAATTCTAAGAATCAAGTTTCTAAAAAGACTCCACTTCGAAGATCTCAAAAAAAAATAAAGTCATCTGAAAGGTATAATTTTGAAGATATGGTAGCTTTTGCTTTAGTTACTGACAATGGTGATCCTTCTTCCTATAAAGAAGTAGTGCAGGATAAGAATTCTTCTCAGTGGCAAGCTGTTATGAATGAAGAGATGAATTCTATTTAAAAGAACCATACTTGAAATCTGGTGAAATTACCAGAAGGTAAGGGCAAAGACATCTATTGAAGCTCAAATTCAGAGAATAAGATGATTCGAGCCAAGGTGGAGATTGTTGGCTTAATTTTATCTCGAATCTGGATTTTTCAGTGAGTCTTAATTATATTAGGAAGTTATTTAGTGGGTCTAATCTTTATTTAGATTTATCTTCTACTAGAAGACTTAAATTAATAGAAGTCTTATTTGAGTCAGTCTTCTACTTTGACTCAAACACAGTTAGCTCATATCTATAAATACTCCATTGATGTAAGGGTTTCAATATAGAGTGAGAGAGATATATATAGATCAATACTCTCAAGACGTCTTATGACGGTTAGGCTACTTAGTCTTTTGTGAGAGTTGGTGATATTGGAGTTTCGTCTCCATCGTTGTAATCTTCTCTTTCTCTTCTCATCAATACAATATTCTATAGATCGTCTTCCCCACATATATCTCTTGTGTGTTATCTTTTCCTCTTTTCTGTTCTTCCTCTATATCGTGAATTGTGGTGGACATCAATATTTTCTGCTACATGATATAAAGGGTCTCCTCCGTAGTAGACAACGAAGAACCACACTTTTAGGAGAGAGTATCTGGAAAGAAAACCACCGATTGGGCTCCAAGTCTATGAGAGAAAGATATAACAAATTCATTATTTACAAAAATGAAAAGTCAAAAGTTCGGTTAAATCGTCAAGATTCGCTCCAGACTCACGATGACATAATAAGAGTCCCGAAGGCTAAGCCGAAGAAGTTCATCATCAACGTAATCGTGATTGAAGACGTGGTGAACCCGTGCTACTAGAACTATGTCATTGTTATGTAAGGCGCACCTCTTTTTCTTACCCCTAAGAAAGAGTTGCTCAGGTTGTTCCCATTACTTAAGGTGATACTGCAGTTACCACTGCTACGCCACCTACTATCCCTATTAGCTTAGTGGGGCGTATACTCTCCTCTACCTACAGGTGATTATGTAGATTCATTTTTACACAGCTTCACTCTGATCCTTTCTCTTTCTCGCAGCCTCTTCAAGAGTCGAAAGTGTTTGATTCCCTTTACTCGAGTACCTTTTTCTATCCTTTCTTGATCTTGAGGGAGGCCAACTATTTTCCCAGTTTACAGGCCATATATGGAGACAACTCTGACACAGGGACACTACCTAGGGCACCACTACGAACTAAAGTACTCGAATGATTACGAGACAGATGACCAAGCCTCCGATGTCATAGATTAACCAAAGAGGAAGGCAGACCCATGCTTAGGACCATGACCAATTAGGGTTCTGGTATGACGATCATGCACGTAGCAAGAAGAAGCCTAAAATGAAATGAGACAGTGCAGTCAGGACATGTAGGGTTGGATGGGCAAAGGGATTCCCTCTTTCTTTCAATTGGAATAAAGGTAAAGGATAGTTAACCTTTTAGATACATTCGGTAAGCTGGCTAAGATTAAGATAAAGAGAAAAAGAAATTCATAGCATAGACAACTTCTGAATATGTAAAAGAGAAAGAACAAAAAACCGGCAAATGGTGGTAAGTGAGACACAGAGCGGGCACATGTGCTAATAAGAAAGAGGCTGGAGTGGATGCCACATCATCAAACAGCTCAATAGTCTTAGACCAAATCTAATACCGGAAACTCAAAGTAAAGCCTCCACCTACTTTCCAAACCGAAAGATAGATCGAAGAGAAGGGGTATATTACTGATATGACTGAGTTCTTGGTATTCTTTAATAGTTAAGCCTACAAGGGGAAAGAAAGAAGCTCTTAGCAAGCAGAGGTGCGGAGCTACTCAATGATAGGACAGATTCCTTGGCAAAGACTAAGGCAGAGATCTTCTGAGCCAAGATTTTTTTATACAGGAGTGAGGGGCACTGTTGATAGTGAAAGGAAGAGAGATCATTCCAGTCAAGTCTATTCCTAGCTCGATCGTAAGGGATCATGGGTCTATCTTCGCTATGTGGCTCGACTCGGCTACCAAACTACAAAAGCTTCTCGTTAGATCTCTTTCCCAAGTGGCTATCTCCTTGCGTTGAGGATTTTGTATTCAACAAATCTAAGGTTTTAGAATGGGAGATACTTGGCATTCTATTCAGGTACTCAAGCTCGGGGTTAGTTGAAAGGAAAGACTGGCCAGCCGACAGGGATTCCCCTCTTGAAAGAAAAGTGGCCCTTCCAACAACAGAGTCAATAGCAGCTGAGTCGTGAACAACTGCCTATTATCTATATCTAGCAACAGCCGGGAAAACTCCTATTCAATTTGCCGTGAAGAAAATACCAAATGAGACGTCCCTTTACCTTACAGCTTCACAAGCACAAGTCCTACTGGCTCCAGCCCAGAAAGAGAGAATCACATACTTCCCAAACCAAAAGAAGCTACTACAAGAGCCACACAACCACAAAAGCTTAGGGTGGAATGAAGACAAATGTATATAGAGTCTTTGGATGTTCCATGGACCAAGCTAGAGGGCAAGAGTGAGTTTTTTCTCTTCATTGGCTATGATTTTAACTCCATGCTTTCAAATCCAAGCAGTGGAAATATCATCATCAGCAGAGATGTTTCACTGAATGATGGGACTGGAACACTTAAGAAGAAAAAAATGACAATTTATTTCCCCTCTTTAGAGCAAGCAAGTCCTTAATGGACTTAGCGGCGGCCTGTCTCTGATGTGATGTCTTCCCCTTGCATTCGATTTCTTGCCTTGAACCCAAGGAAAGTCATTAGGTAAGGCGGATTCTATCACCGGATTCTTTCTTGGCTCTTTCCTGTGCCTTTTTCATAAGTAGATCCATGGTCCAGGTCTCTTTCAACCAAAGGACAAAGCAAGAAGAGGTCGATGGGACATGCCACATAGGTAGAAGTAAAAGGTAGCTGGCACACACTACTGTTTCAAGCAAGGCCAAAAGCACACTAATTACTATATAAGTTAAGTCATGCTAGCCTAGGACAGAAAGTCTCTCATAGGCCATTCTTTGATCGTTTACGGCGGGAGAATCAAAACCAACCTGAAAATGGTTATAAAAGCATCCTCTGCGGTAACTAATTTGGGAGTGAACGAAGGTAAACCTGAAGGGTAGGAAGCAAGCGTGGAATATTCTTTCCCCGGGCTATTATAGGGGAGATTTCTTAGATTGTCATACGTAATTGATTAAAAAAAAGTGGGCTGACGTGATAGGCTTGAGAAGAAATAAAAACCCTTTTTCAGTCCTACTTCCGACTAACTACGAACCTTGCACATAGGACAACTCATACAGGACTAAGAACTGGCCCTTAGATGTCCTTCCTATCTTTTGCTCTTCGTAAGGTTCAACAATCGAGCGATAGAAATTGGTACAACGGACAACATTAGCAAGAAAAGTTGCTACAACTCAACTTTACTTAGAAAGATTTTCCCTTCGCCAAACATACGTCATGGCGAATCACAGCAACACGAATCACCTACCTCAATCGGCCCTAAGGATGATTGAAGGCGAATTCATTCTGGCTAACCAGTCAGGCCTAAGTCTAAGTCTTTGGTTACCTCAACAGTTGGTTTCCTACGGATAATATAGGTAACACATACCCTGCCCTTAAGGAAGAATGCTTTATTAATACCAACCTTAACTTAGAACAGGTACGGCACACTAACCCTTGCCTTACAAATGATACGGGAAACTATAAACGAGTACAAAAGCTGTATTTAATTCAGTCGTTGGGTCCAACCATCAACTGTTATAAGAATTCAACAGTTACTACTTACCACATACGGCCTCTAAACAGGAGAGATACACAGACGGACACATACCACTAGTGATATCGCAATCATCCAAAGCAAGGACAAAATAAAGATACTCCTTCCACTTGCAGTTTGTTTGATCCACTACCTATCTTTTATTTTAACTGATCAGCCCGTGAGATCCACTGCTTCTGTTTGACGAGATAACTGCTTTCTTTAAGGCGAAAGAGCCAGCCGAGTATGATTATCTATCGCAGGCACCAGCCTCTATTTATTATCATAGATACTTTATAGGATTTCCATGCTTTCTCTTCTTGCTATGGAAGACTGTCAACCTCCCTTGAGTCAATTTCTTCTTTGTTCTTGACTAAGGGATGTATCAACCGAAATAAGGGATGCTTCTTTTCCAATGACTAGAAAACTTCTGTACAGATTTCTTTCTGTATAGCTGCTAAAGTGAGATCTTTTTGTCCGCTAATGTTCTTTTAAGCTGAATATCTCTGTGATTACTTATGAGAAAATAAACCAAAGGTGGTGAAGTAAAAGTGTCTAAAGTGATCCATCAGCTGTTATTGGAGGCTCCCCGCTTTAAGTATATGTCCTTAGGTTGTCCAATCCAATATCGAATTCAGAGTACACTTTCTCTAAAGGGCAACTTCGATTTGAAATGCAATATCCAATATAAACAAAATGGAGCTCGCTGCTATCTCACTTGTGCTTGAAATCTTATCTTAAGCACAAACCTAATCTTTTTTTATTGACTGGATAGGGATGCGCATTCGAATCATTGATCTACTGATTGAGTACGAAGCTCTTGATTTGATGTTTTAAATGTCCACATGTACATTACTCCACTCTTCTTGTTCCACCAATTAGCTCCCGTAGCAATAGTAGCTTCTGTGTTAGCATCTTAGGAAGCCGTGATATGATAAGCATAAGCATAAGCATTTTCGTCCATGTGAGGCCGGTAATATGGATGAAATGTATGATGTATCCCCGTCCGTGGTAGGAATCGAGCCAAGCATTACTTTCAGGCTCTACTTACGGAATTCCCGACTGTTAGTCATCGCCTTTTTGATAGAGTAAAGGAAGGAGTGGGCGAATAAACATCCAGCAAAGGCACAACTAGCGCACGGGAGGTGATGACACCAACCACACTCCTAGCTAGGCGCACTCTCATCGATCCGCCATAAAGGTAAACGACGTATTCGACTAAGTTTTGAACCAAAGGAAGGAAAGGGGCACCAGCAGATTATCCATGTGCAAATCGAGATGCAGTCTGATTTTGAGCATATCCATATCTCACAAATCCATATTATTCGATTGAATACCTATCATTGGAATATTAGGATGATCAAGGAGGGTTTTCTTTTGGCGCATTTCCCCTAGGATCTCTACTTGGAGGAGATGAGACTTCGAAGCCCTTTTCAAGATGGAGAGCTTAGTATAGGGAATCCCATCTGTCGTGAAGAGGAGAGGAACGCATCAAAAAATGCAGTCTCATCACAACTCCACTTCCGTCCAATATCCTAGTCTAAGTCGACTACTTACTCAACTAATATCCAATTTCTAAAATAACGTAATTGAGCGCTGCCTATCCACTGGCTCGAACGAACCATCGCACTGACGCGATTGTGAATCCTGTTTTTGGCTCTTAAGCGAAAATAAAGTTCACTCCACTATCGAGAACATGAAAAACGAGATTCGTTAGTTCAGCTCTGGAGTCAGTCAGGTAACCTCTTCACAAGTCCTGATGGGATAATCGTAGGGGCCTTGAGACAGTTCGAAACTCTACTGAGGGTGGGCAAGATAGCATTTCTAACCAAATGTCACTTTTAGATAAAAAAACATAGGATATAACTATGCCTTACATAGTAGGAATTCACTTGCGGCACTGCATGTTCACCGAGCCAAAGTGATATCATGAGACCTGCACCAAACTTTTCCTGCTCCGGTTTCATGGGAAGATCCTTACTCAAGCTAGCAGCTGATACCATGGATATGTAGGTAGATGTCTTGTTTGCTTACAGCTGGTATAAGGGTCAGTCATAGATTCTATCCTATGATAACCAAGGCCGCTTAGGAGTGAAAACGTACGTCTCTTCTTTACTGAGGTTACTGGGACAGTAGGCACGAAGCCAGTTCCGGCTTGCTCCGCACAGGCTACACAAGTCTTGCTCGAATGAATCAAAGAATTTCTTAGGAAGTAGAATGCATTATCTGTAATTGAAGTTGAAGATAAAGAGCCAGCGAAGGGAGAAAGATTTGAAACACAAACCGTGGGCATAGTTCCTGAGTCTAGTTCTCAGGGAGAAAAGAGTGGCATTCCTTGAATGTTTTGGTGCTGCTAGCATCAATAGAGTAACAGGTTTTAGAGCAAGGTCACCCACTAGGCATCCCACTCGGAAAGAATTCCCCAAAATCAAAGAATTTTTATCTGGGAGGAACCTGATTTCAACCTTTCGCCCACCTTTGCCACAACAAAAAAGAAAAAGCTTGAGGGGCATGAGTTCTTCTTTAAGCAATAAGCAATAGGAGCTCTTGACTTCTTTCCTCCCTGTACAATGTGAAGGTAAGTAGCCCTAAAAGAAAGAATTGAACTTCTTCTACCATACAATGAAGCAAGAAAAGACCAGCAGCCGAAAAGCTCCAAACGAAGAAAGATAAAAGCTTGGGTTAGGATAAGGAATATAAGCCCTAGACATCAGCTAACCTACTTTAGTTGACTTGACCCCGGTTCACTTCAGTTATCGGTTGATAAGCTCAAAAGTCATCGACCCGGCATCCCTTTATCTATAACATATAATTAAGCCGCTTACGCCCTTGGTTTAATGAATATATTTATATTCTCTCCTATTTTATGTATAATGAGGATAACCAGGATTTTAGTTGGACTGCTCGAGAGTTCTATATCTACCCCAAAAGCGAGGAGACCCATCATTGAAGCATCAATCGTAGACTGGCATTGGGGGCTATGCTAGCCTTCCCAACGAGACCGACTTGCTTGCTGGATGGGAACACTTGCACAGACTTCCACTTGAGATATGACCATACCTGGACTCTGAAGGATCTCTAGCTCTGGTTTAGCAATGCCCTTCTTTCTGTCTTCCATTTCGCCTCTCCTGACTTGACCATATCTCCCTATAGTACCCATCGTCCCGAGCTTTCTTTGACCTCGTTAGCATGTGGGACCGATGCGCACTTCTCTTTTTACCTTTCCGATCAGGGTTGCTTGCTTGAAAGTCGATACCCTTCCATCGACCTCACGAAGCGAACAAATACACTTTCGAAAACCTCACCTCCCGAGTCATACCTTTCCTTTTCGTCCGTTCCATCTACCTCAATTCCTATTCGAAAGTCGACCACCGACCATCGTCAGTGGGGAGAAGCGAAGCTCCGTTCTTGAACCGATGGGAGGCCCGGGTGGGAGTTTCATGTTTCTCGAATCAGGACACAACTTAAAAAAGTTTACCGATTTGGCATATCTGGTGACATACGGTACCGATTGTGCGATCAAATCCAGACTATCCTGATGATCAACGGTCTAAATTTAGCACGACCCAAAGTCTACCATGAGCAACTCGAATATAGTTGAGCATTGAAAGTCGAATAGGCTCAATATTAAAAAAAAATCTAATAAACAGCCAAATTATTAAATTCTAAACCATCATAATTAATTTTGATACTTCTATAAAATGTGTTAAAATGCAATTTAACCACGATCAGATACGCGTATCTAATGAGGCCCTCACCATGACAATCCAACAGTCCAGATGCATGACAATCCAACAGGATCCGGTTTCTCTCATGTTTATGAACCAAAAAAGATCAAATGAAAAAAAAATCGGTAAATATGAGTCGTGACTCCTCCAGCTCTCCCTTTGTCTCAACTTGGAGAGGCATTTGTCATCGGCGTTGGAGGGCCGACAGCGTCTTGTCGTAATTCCCCCTGAACATTTCGCACAATGTAATATTTATTTCTCATGAGTTATTGGACTACTTTTACTATGTGTTGTCAATGAATATGATTATCATTTTCATTTTGGACCTTCAATGAATGGTTATACTTCAGAACCGTTACCACGAGATTGCATAGAACTAGTTGCTCTGGCTCGTATGTCTATAAATGCTCGTCCGGATCATCCAGGTACTAAATTTGTAATTTCACACTTAGATATTCCAAACTCAACTAATGATGATTATGATGATGATGATGATTAGCTGTATTATCTTATAATTTATAAATTATGTATGTGTGAAGTACATTTTAATGAAAAGTTAAATTTGCTTATGTTAATTTTTAACTTTTAATCATATTCATATTACTTATTGTATGTTTTTTTAATACACTAATATATATTAAAAGTAGATTATATCAGTGACTAACTGTCAAAATTAATTTTAATTAACTAAAATAATATTTAATATTATGATAAAATTAAGTATAAATTCATTCCTAATTTTTCAATTTTTTTCAAATTTTTTTAATATTTTATCTTATTTTTAATTTGAAGTCAAAGTACAGTCAAAATATAGTCAAACTCTGGTTAACACAGAATTAATAACTTAAAAAAATCTTTCGGCCGAAACCGAAACGGCCAAAACTAAAATCAAAGCAGCCGAAACGACTGAAACATATCGGTTTTGTTGGGTCCCAAAACCGAAATCGATACTATAAACCTTGCTTTTTCTTGAACAAGCCCCGCTAACTATCAATTTCATAAGAGAAGAGAGATGGGATCCATCACATAGAAAAGAGATCAAAGGAAGAGAACGGACATGATCAATAGAAGTAAAGAACTAGAGATGGTACCACTGACTTTACTGTTGATGACGAAAAAGACGTGAAAATGGACCGAAACTACACTAAGGAAGAAGGAAGCTTGACAGAAAAGAGAGGAAAGATAAATGTACAATGCTGATAGCGATATCACATAGGGGGTAAGGCGTAACGAAGAGGAAATACCTATTAACAACAGGAGATAAGAAGGGAAGAGCAAAAGTCAGGAACCAAGGGATAGGAGAATGTTAAAAGTGATACGATAAGATAGACATCTCACACACGCATCCCAAAGTCTATTTCTGATCTGATCTTGAATAGCCGTAGTCCTAGTAAACAAGGGAAAAAGTCCTTAAATGCACATAACGAAAAATGGAAAGCAAGAGAAGAGGGTAAGCAGTATGTACCGTATGAACATATGATGGTTGGTGTCTATTCGTTGTGAAAGACTAGTGATGGATTTCTACAACTAAGAAAGCAGCTTACAGCCAAGAAAAAGCAACCTCCATCCTGAGCAATGGATAAGCCTTACAACAGGAGTGAAAGAACTCGATGCCTTCATTGAAGTACTTCCTTAGGAAAAGATGGCCTATTGGAGGAAAGAAGAAAAGGTATGAAGTAATAAGTGGAAGCGAGAAAGAGAGGTTAGTTACCTGAGAGTGGGCTAGTCAATCAATAGGAATTCTCTCTGGAATGTGACGGCCTATTATCTTAGACGGAATGAGTGGTATGGCTTTGAAGCCCAAGGAATGATCCAGTCCCTGTCACGAGCAGGAACCTCTCCTGGAAGCTCTCCCTCATTCCGCGTCTGACCTAACGAGTGCTCACACGTATGGGTAGGAAAAGAAAGACAAGCTTGACTCCTTCGTTCAATCAGCATCGGCTTACGAATCTCCCACTCCACCGCTGCTAATAGGCAAAATAGCATACGTTTGATTGCTTGATGAGAAAGCTCGTGTTGGCAAGAACTACAACCCTTAAGCCAACCAACCAACCCAGATCGAAAAGGGGAGAGAAAAGAGAATGGTTAGGTTGACTCCCAGGTTTTCTCCCATTACACCGGAGAAATAGCATACGTTTGATAAATTAACCGGTATCTTTATTCTATCCGTAGTTTGGTATCTTTTTTTGGGTCTTTCACCTTTTGATTGGCCTATATCTTTTCATCCAGCTTTTTGCTATTCCCACAGTCCCTAAAAAAAGTTGCTTCTTAGTCTTGCTATCCCATAAAAGCATAAGAAGGAACATGCTTAATGCTAGAATCTTTCTTATAAGTAGAATAGTCAAAAGAATAATAAGTAATAAGCTGGAAAGGAAGTTTAATGTTGCTGGTGGCTGGTCGTAGAATAGTCTTTTCACGGTTGCAGTTGTAGAATAGAACAAGAAGCAATTTCTTCTTCCTCGCAACCCTTTCATTTTCATCCCCGCGCTGCTCTCTCATAGTCCAAAGCGAGTTCAATCATATCCGCCTTTGAGGAAAGGACCACATCCGTCTTTGAGCCATCCTAATCAATCCTCGTAGGTAATGCTCTTGGCATACCTTTCCGCTTCAATGCGACCTAAAACATGCCTTTCTACAATCCAAAATCCTTTCATTTCACATTTCATAGGGCTGTGTTTGGCCATGATGGGTTAGTTTTTAACGTTCTTAGTGAAACTCTCGGGGATTGAAGGGCGGTAGCAGCGGTTCATCAAGCAGCAGCTCACCAATCTCTTTTAGTTTCAATCCCTCCCTCGTGGGAGCAGGAGAAAAGCGAAGCGTATGAGTTATTGGAAAGGTAGTGGGCACAGTAAGCATGAGTCGATTTCAGGATGACGACTGCTATGTTTAGCTTTTGTCACACCAAAACAACATTTTCTGTTCTTAACAATAGTTATCCTTTCGTTCTTGCTTAACTTAAGCGCTACAGCAGCATGGTCATCACTTTCTTTGAAAAGAGATCATGCATCACAGTAATAACTCAGCGCACAGCGAGACCTCTTCTCGCAATTGACGTCTTTTTAAGACATTATCCACCTGTTGCTAAATGTCAGATTCCAGAAAATATCATTTTCTTAAGAGAAATTCTTATATGTTTGTAACAAAAATGTCACTTGCTTGCCTTACCACCGGGCGAAAGAAAGTAGAAAGAAAGTTCTGATTCACCAACATCTATAAAGGGCTCATATCGTTAGCTCGGGATTAGATACCTTGATCGGGCAAGAGCCTTAAGCTATAAAATGCTCGGGTTTATTCCCAACGGCTGGAGCTTAAATTACTAAGTTCACAACTGAATCATCTCGTTCCGCTCATACGCCACTTAAGAGAAGCGGTCTTGAGCGATGCGCACTCCTCTATATATAACATCCAGGTAGTACGAAGATGTACTGCAATTGACAACGGCAATTTGTTTGGAGAGGGATGAAGAAGGATATAGCCTCATATGTGTATAGATGTCTGACCTACCAGAAAAGCAAGCAAGGGAAGGCCGTCGAGCACCAAAGCCCTGTTGCTTTGTTACAACCCTAACCCATAGCAGAATGGAAGTGGGACCATTTACTATGGATTTGTCGATTGGCTTACTGTCACATCCGTTGTGAGTAGTAGGTGCCACCACAATGAGATCATGTAACGAACCTCATGATCTCGGAGGCAACGGAGTGCCTCCAACGTATGTGTACACGGGCAACACACATATGAGGAAACAACCAGCTGTGGTGGTCTGTGCCACTATGAGAAGGATCATGCGAGGGAGCGTATGATCATGCGAGGCGATAGACTGCCTCCAATGTGTGTGTGCGGGCAGCACACATATGAGGAAACAACTAGTTGTGGTGGTCGGTGCCATTATGAGGAGTATCATGCGAGGCGATGGACTGCCTCCAACATATGTGTGCATGGGCAGTACATATAGTAGCAAGTGACGGAGTCATGACATGTTAAGATGGAGATTCCGAACAGCCCAAACAGTCCTATAGAGTGAGCAGCGGGATAGGTTGGCTAAAGTGAGCCGCATGAGCATGTGAACAGTATGGACACTTGGTGCTACAAGCTGAAAACACATGGTTACAGGCTGGAGAATCAGAGCTGCAACTGTCAAGGGACATGTGGCCAGCAAAAAGGCAATTGAGGGTTCATGGGACAGGTGGCTGCAGCTGGAGGAAGTCAACAAACTGCCAGAAGAACATTGTGGAGCATGTTCTCCGTGATTCCAACAGCTGGACTATAGGGAGAATATTGTAGAGCATGTTCTCCATGATCTTTAGGGGTGGCTCACAGCCAAATATGTGTACTATAAATAGACTACGGGGTCTATTGAGCTGAGACACACACAGGTAGAGAGACTTGTAGTGTCACTCCGCATTAGAGTTGTATTTTTTTTATGTGAGCAATAAAAGATTGACAAGGTTACTATACTTCTCTTCTCCTCTATACTTTTGTGGGCTTGTGCGAGTTTGGCGGACTGAGGTGGGTGAACCTTGGCACCATCACGGGCAAAATTTCAAAGTAGAAGTTTGGCCGTGTGACAAGTGGTATCAGAGCCCGGTTTGGTGAGAATCTGGTTCAGCTGAAGCCAAGATCAACAAAAGCCAGGTGACCCAAATGGAGCTTCGGGATCGGTTGATTCGCATCGAGGAGATGCGGGGAAATCCTCCAACCAAAGATGCGGGCAGCTTATGGGCACAGTTGGCTTGGCAAGAGAGGCAAAATTCTGCTCTCAAGGAGACCCTTGCAAGTGAGGTGAAAAGTGCGTAGGAAAGATATGTTGCAATCATGGACTCCATGAGATCAAGTCTGATGTCCTTGGAATAGGACTTGATGGTAGTAAAGAGAGCGGTGGCAAACTCCACTATTGAAGGAGGAGCTCCTTCAAAGGTAAGAGTCCCGGAACCCCATTCCTTTAATGGTTGGAGAACTTCTTGTGGGATATGGAGCAGTACTTCAAGGCTGCTCACATTTCGGAACGGGAGAAAGTCACCATCACCAGCATGTACTTGAGTGGAGATGCCAAGTTATGGTGGTGTACTAGAGCATCGGAGAATGCTCGAGCTGGGAGATCTTAGCTAGAGGATTGGGAAATCCTCAAGAAGGAACTAAAGGAGCAGTTCCTTCTGTGCAACACAGGGTGGGTTGCACGAGAATCCTTGAAGAAGCTGCGGCATTTAGGGACCATAAGGGCGTATGTGTGGGAATTCAGCTCCCTCATGCTCGACATCACCAACATGGCTAAGGAGGACAAGTTGTTCAACTTTCTTTTTGGCTTACAGCAGTGGGCTCAAGCTGAACTCTGACAGCAAGGAGTGAGGGATCTTCCTTTGGCCATTGCTTCTACGAAAGGCTTGGTGGATTTCAAGTTGGCGACAATCACCAAGAAGGCCACGGATGGAAGGAAGATGGGGCGTGCAGAAAAGGATGGTAAGAAGCCCGAGGGCAAGGGCAAGAAGGTTGTGAAACCGAGCCAGTCCAAGCCGCAGCCCACTAATAGAGAGCAGGGCTGTTTATATGCAATGGTCCTCATCAGGCAAGGGAATGTCCAAGTAGGGAAAAACTATCTACTCTAACTCTCAGGGAATCTGAGGAAGAAGGACGTGGTGTGGCGGTGACACCACGCATGAATCCATTGCAGCTACTCAACTCAATGATGGCAGAAGGGCAGCCGCCTTGCAAAGGGTTGATGTATGCATCCGTATTGTTAAATGGGAGGCCTGTTTTGGCTATGCTGGACACAGGGGTGACCAGCAACTTCTTCTCCCATAAGTTGGTAAGTGAATTTGGTTTGCAGGTGCAACCAAGTTTATGAAAAGTGAAGGCAGTAAACTCAGGGCCAACTTTGATTCATGGAATGGCCAGCGCAACCATCAAAGTTGGAGTTTGAGAGGGAGAGATCAGTGTGACAGTCTCGGTGCTTGATGAGTTTGAGTTTATCTTGGGGATAGACTTTTTCATCCAAGCTAAGGCTAGCTTGATGCCTCACTTATCAGGTATGCTGATTTCTGTGGAGAAATCACCATGCTTTGTACAGACAGCGTATAGAGGAAAAACTGCAGCAGCTGGTATGCAGTCTCCCCAACAGCTGAAAGTAGGTTTCAAGAGGGGCGAGACCACCTATATTGCAGCACTAATTGAGATACAATTGGATCAGGTCATGGAGGTACCTGATGATGTTGCAACTATCCTGATGGATTATGCAGACGTGATGCCACCAAAACTGCCCAACAAACTTCCCCCTCAGAGGGAAGTTGTTTATCACAAGATTGAGCTGGAGCCAGGTGCTAAACCTCCTGCTCAGGCCCCTTATCGATTGGCAAATGTGGAGCTTTTGGAGCTGAGGAAGTAGCCCAATGAACTGTTGGATGCCGGACTGATCCAACCATCGAAAGCCCCATATGGTGCTCTGGTGTTGTTTCAGCGAAAATAAGATGGTTCACTTCGGATGTGTATGGACTATCGGGCACTAAATAAGGTGACTATCAAGAACAAGTACCCGGTGGCGAATGCAGGTGACTTGTTTGATCGATTGGCCAAGGCGACATACTTCACCAAGTTGGACTTGCGATCAGGGTATTGGCAAGTTTGGATTGCTGAGGGAGATGAGTCAAAGATGACAAGTGTCATGAGGTATGGCTCATTTGAGTTCCTAGTCATGCCTTTTGGATTGACGAATGCTCTAGCAATTTTTTGCAACTTGATGAACAAAGTATTGTATAAGTTCTTGGATCGATTCGTGATGGTATACTTGGATAAAATTGTCATCTACTTGGAGATGTTGGCAGACCATGTCGACCACCTTAGAAAGGCATTCTCTCGGCTTAGAGAATACAAGCTCTTCATCAAGAAGGAAAATTGCAAGTTCTGTTGGAAGGAAATCAAGTTCTTTGGACACAGGGTGAGCAAGGGACAGATACAAATGGATGAGAGGAAGGTTCAGGCAATCATCAATTGGGCGGCCCCAACAAAGGTATCGGATCTTCATTCTTTCCTTGGTTTGGCTAACTATTATAGAATATTCATTCAGGGTTATTCAAGAAAAGTGAATCCCCTGACTAAATTGCTAAGGAAGGATAAAAAATGGGCATGGATGGACTCATGCCAAGCAGCGTTTGACCAGCTGAAGGCAGCAGTGTCAACGGAGTCGGTGCTGCGATTGCCTAACTTTTTGAACTTTCATTCGAGATACATACGGATGCCTCAGATCATGCTCTTAGGGGAGTTCTTATTCAGGAAGGACACCCAGTGGCATTTGAGAGCCACAAGCTCAAGGATGCGGAGTAACAATACACCACACATGAGAAGGAAATGACAGAGTGGTGCACTGCTTAGACACTTGGAGGCATTATCTATTGGGAACGAAGTTCAAGGTTGTGACGGATAATGTCGCAAACACCTACTTCAAGACCCAAAAGAAATTAACCCCCAAACAAGCTCGGTGGCAGGAGTTCTTGGCCGAGTTTGATTTCATGTGGGAGCACAAGCCTGGGCAACAGAACCAAGTGGCAGATGCATTGAGTCGAAGGGAGGTGCAATGCTACGTAGTTGTGCTGTCCACAGTGTAGTCAACCCTACTGGAGAGGGTTAAAGAGCAAGATAACACAGACCCAACATACGTCCAACTTAGGGGAGAGGTACGTGAAGTGGTAATTAAGCATTATTGACTTGAAGATAACTTGTTGTATGCTAGAGGCAATAGGTTGTACATCCCGAAGGCGGGAGGGCTGAGGCATGAGCTACTATGAGAGACTCACGATCCTCAATGGGCAGCACATCCTGGAGGGCAAAGGATGATGACACTCTTGTCCATGTCATACTATTGGCCAAAAATGGGGGAAGATGTCAAGATATACATTAAAACTTGTCTTGTGTGCTAGCTTGATAAGACAAAGAGGAAGAAGCAGACAGGGCTGCTGTAACCCTTACCTATTTCGGAGAAGTCGTGGTAGTCCATTTCCATGGACTTTATCTCGGGCTTTCCCAAAGTGGATGGGATGAGCTCAATGCTAGTCATCATCGATCAACTTTTGAAGTATACAATGTTCATACCAACACCACACGCATGTCCAACAGAGGTAGCGACTGGACTGTTCTACAAGCATATGGTGAAGCACTTCGGTGTCCCGAAAGACATCGTGAGTGATCGAGATGCTTGATTCACAGGCAGGTTTTGGACAACACTCTTCAACTTGATGAGTTCAGAGTTGAAGTTCTCTACAGCTAATCATCCGCAAATGGATGGCCAAACGGAGCACATCAATGCCTTGGTGGAGGCATACTTAAGGCATTATATGACGGCCAGCCAGCAGAATTGGTTGGAGCTGTTGGACACAGCCCAACTTTGTTATAACATCCATAGGTCGTCGGCTACAGGAATAAGTCCTGTAGAGCTTGTCATGGTACAATAGCCTCTCACTCCTCTTGAGTTGGCTCGATCGACGGACCAAGGAAAGTGCCCTGTTGCCTATCACTTCGCCAAGGAGAAGGAGGAGCTGATAGAACAAGCTCGGGATAGCTTGCGCAAGGCAGCAAAACACATGAAGAGGCATGCGGATGAACGAAGGCATTCATTAGAGTTCCAGGTTGGGGACATGGTGTTGTTGAAACTTACTTCATAGATATGCAGCAAGACCATACATCGGGGGTTGGTACCAAGGTATGACGGCCCCTTCGAGGTGATGGAGAAAGTCGGGTAGGTCGCTTACCGGTTGAAGCTACCCGACAAGCTGAAGGTACACCTAACATTCCATGTAAGTTTTCTCAAACATTTCAACAGGGACTTGCTTGGAGATAGACAACAAGCCAAGAGAGCTCCACTAGTAGTTCGAAAGTAGTTTGACAAGGAGGTCGAGAAGATTCTTGCACATCGGACTATGGGGCAAAGCAAGAAAAATCAACAGACTGATTTTCTTGTGATGTGGAAAGGTGACAGTGAGGCCGATGCCACATGGGAGCAGGACTCTACACTATGGCAGTTTGAGGGATAAATCAAGGAGTACATGAATTTTACTCCAACGAGAACGTCAGACTCTCCTGGTAGGGGTGGTTTGTCACACATGTTGTGAGTGGTAGGTGGCACCACAACGAGATCATGTAACAGACCCGTGATCTCGGAGGCAATGGAGTGCCTCCAACGTATGTGTGCACGGGCAGCACACATATGAGAAAACAACCAGCTGTGGTGGTTGGAGCCACTACGAGGAGGATCATACGAGGGAGCGCATGATCATGCAAGGCAACGGACTGCCTCCAATGTGTGTGTGCACGGGTAGCACACATATGAGGAAACAACCAGCTGTAGTAGTCAGTGCCATTATGAGGAGTATCATGCGAGGGAGTGCATGATCATGCGAGGCAACGGACTGCCTCCAACATATGTGTGCATGGGCAGCACACATAGCAGCAAGTGACGGAGTCATGACATATTCGGATGGAGACTCCAACAACCCAAATAGTCCTGCAGAGTGAGCAGTGGGATAGGTTGGCTAAAGTGAGCTGCAGGAGCGTGTGAACATCCTGGACACTTGGTGTTGCATGCTGAAAGCACTTGGTTGCAGGCTGGAGAATCAAAGCTACAATTGTCAAGGGACATGTGGCCAGCAAAAAGGCAATTGAGGGCTCATGGGACAGGTGACTGCAGCTGGAGAGAGTCAACAAACTACCAGAAGAACATTCTGGAGCATGTTCTCCATGATCCCAATAGCTAGACTGCAGGGAGAACGTTGTGGAGAATGTTCTCCATGATCTCCAGGGGTGGCTCATAGCCAAATATGTGTACTATAAATAGACTAGGGGGTTTATTGAGCTGAGACACACACAGGTAGAGAGACTTGTAGTGTCAATCCGTATTAGAGTTGTTACCTTTTTATGTGAGTATCCCTTGTCTACCTTCATGTTAATCCATCCTCTTCTTAATAGAGTATAAGTCTAAATTAGGCTAAACTATTGGGTTAGTTTTAACCCAAGTTATTATCCAGATGGTCTACTTTTGGATTCCCAAGCATGCATTTTGGACCATGTTTCTTTAGAACTTGGTCCGTATGTATAGTGTAGAATTTTGAGTCTAAAACTTGTCATAGTTGTTTATATGATCTTAGAGAGATGAAGAGATTTTCCCTTGAATCTAATCTTGTATTTTAGAACATCCATTTTAGCTTTTATTATTGTAAAATGAATATATTTTATAAACTTTATTATGTTTCACATTAGCTAGGTAACCAACACTGGCATAAAATTGCTTCTTAAGGACTTTGCTTTGGAATTTTTGTTGAAACGACCCTGCATCTTCTTTCTTTCTCCCACATTTATTTGTACTTGTACAAGTATTTCTCAATGACGAATGCAAATTTGAAAAGATTGACTTGCTCTTTGACTACATTATTGTATTTGGAAGTTGTTTTTTCCCCCATATATTGATCTTTTGATGATGTGTGAGGATCATGCATAACTAGCTCTGTTGTGAAATTTTTCACCTAATCATATATCCATGTTTGCTGCTATCATCTGCTTAGTACCTTATGTTATTCATTGAATATCAGAAACTTGCTTATATTATTTCTATAATAACTAGTTTTCACTCTGAACTGAATATTTGCACAATTATATTCTTAAATATTTGTTCCTATTCTATATAGTTTTCAAAGTCCATATCTGGGAATAAAGGAATCCAATTTTCATTTTGGTGATAAAATGATCATCAACCACTAAAGGTTTCAGATTCCTTGGATCTTGTAGATTGTAGTCAATGCTTTCTTGTGTATTCAATGTTTAGCAAGTCTTCTAGAAGAAAATTGCATCAGTGCTTATTTGAAATTTTCCTTGGGCTTTTTTGTACAATATTTGACTATTATGCATTTTGAGATGAGCACAGAGAAAATGGAATGGCTAATCTTATTTAAATTTAGCTACAACTTACTAGGATGGTGGTAGAACCATTATTTTTATTTGTTAGGAATTTCGGTATCATGGTTTAGTGATTTAGTGTCATGATCTACTAGGGTCTATTTTGTATATCTAAGAAAAAATATATTCAATATTTTTCTATAGAATTTGGGTTGTGTGCACTTTCACTTTCTTTGAGATTCTATAGTTAATGGGGAGTGTTGTCATTAATGATAGAAGGAGGTTGCATGCAACTTTTAATTCATAAAAAAATAATAAAAAGTAGTGCTAATGTAATTTGAGGAATCCAAATGGGCCCTAGGATTTTAGGTTTTGGGGAGTTTAAAGATTTAAAGATGTTATTTAGATTTAGAGTTCGTTTGGATCAGGGTTTTAAATCTTGGCTTAAATCGAACCGTTTCGGCAGGTGGCGAAACCAAATTAATAATTTGGTTTTAGTTTAGGGTTAGGGTTTTGCAGTGGGTAAGCGAGCACAGTGAGCTTGCGCCGGGAGCGAGCGCGGTGAGCTTGCGCCGGGAGCGAGCGCGGTGAGCTCGCGCCAGGAGCGAGCGCGGTGAGCTCGCACCGGGAGCGAGCGCGGTGAGCTCGCACCGGGAGCGAGCGCGGTGAGCTCGCACCGGGAGAGAACAAGCGAGCTCACACGAGGAGCTTGCGCGGGGAGCTCACAAGCGAGCTCACACGAGGAGCTCGCGCGGGGAGCTTGCGCCGGCAGTGCGTGCGGGGAGCTAGCGTGGGGCGAGCTCGCGGGCGATGAGCTCTCACATGGTGAGCTTGCACCAGAAGCTCGTGTAGGGAACTCGAACGGGGTGAGCTCGCGCGGCGAGCTCATGTGGTGAGCTCTCGCAGGGCGAGCTTGAACTGGGAGCTTGCGCGGGGAGCTCTCATGAGGAGAGCTCACGCGGGGCGAGCTCTCGTAGGGTGAGCTTACGCGGGGAGCTCGCCCGGAAAGCTCGCACAGTAGTCGCCACACTTGCGCCCTCGCACCAGCTTTGTGCCCGAGATCGTGCCCTTGCGTCGGCCTTTGGCGCCCGCACCCATGTGCTTGCATGAGCGGGCTCGCCAGCCTGGCGCCCGCGTGGTTGCCAGCCTCGCACCCGCGCCCTCGCCGGCCTGACCCCTGCTCCCGCGAGCTAGCACCGACCTCACACCCGCGCCAGTGTCGTCGCCAGCCCGGCTCTGGCGTCCTCACCGGCTTGACCCCCGCACTGGCGCACTCGCGCCCTTGCTAGTCTCTGGTAGTTACTGTTCACATGCATGAGACTGTTCACGTGCATGAATTTTTAATATATGGTACTGTTCACGTATATGCATGTATGACCATTTCGCTGAAAGCAAAATAAAAAAAATTGTATCGGTCTCACTCTCATGTAAACCGTTGTCACAAGATCGCGCAAAACTAGTTGTTCTGTCTCGTATCCAAATGGGCCTATAGGATTTTAGGTTTTCGGGTGTTTAAAGATTTAAAGATGTCATTAGGATTTAGAGTTCGTTTGGCTACTTTCAAATTATATATTAATTGAGTTTTATACCTCTTACTTAGATGAAGTGCATTGGCACTTGTGGGATGTTCTCAGTACAGTTTCTGAGAGAAGCACGAAGCGACTAGTCCGTCATGGAAAAGACAGAAAAATTCTCACTACTGTTATATTTTATTATGTCTTATTCCACAAGCACATTCTATGCTTATGTTTGATGTTATTCATCTCAACTGATATAGTGCCTTACTTGCTTTGACATAGAAATGGTTGGTATACCATTAGTATACATCCATCTGTGATTGGGCATGTATGGGGACTACTGAGGAAAAGTGCTATGGTTCATTGTCTCTGAATTGCACAGTTGGGATCCCAATGTTGAAAATTGATTTCTCAAAATTATTTTCAGTATATATGAATCTATATATGTATAAATAAATATATCTATAGGCCAAGTGGGGGATTATCAGCCCTGTGGCCTTATAGACTGTTTATTGATTTATTTTTGAGATAAGTTTGATTATACAATTCGAGTCAAACAGTTTGGAAATGTAGTGAATGGTTCAAATTTGACTGTCTAATTGATATTTGTATAACAATGGATGATAGCATAGACGTAACCAAATTTTATATGTGTGTGCTCATTTGGGTGTCCGTAATGGATCGGAACGTTTTATAGTATACCCAACATCTGGTCTCACTTTGGGGCTGTCTGGTTGGAGGAGGATAAATTGCTTTATTTGAATTATTTGATTTGAACCTTTTTGTAAATATTTAGTCTTAATTATAATTACAAAATTTAAATTTATAATTATAATGAATTTTGGGTGTCTATTTGCAAAATGACAAATAAATAAGTCGGTTCAATTTATGAATCGAGAATTGAGAATTGAATTGTGAATTGAGAGCAGAGACAGAGGGTTTTCTCTGTGATCGTTCTCAGGCCTGTGAAGAGATTTTATTTTTGAAAATTTTTTCTCCTCTTCAACTCTTCCCCATCAAAGAGTGACAAGGATTTAAAGTGGATTTGCTGAGAGTTACAAATAAAAGTTTCAAAATTGGTGCACCAAGCCAAGCCTTGTAACACTAAAGTAATTGTATTTGCTAATATCATACGACTTGCATGAGGAAAAATAGTTGGAATTACTACGTAACCATATTTAGTTACTCATGTACATATTTTGAATGACTTACAGTAGGCATGTCCACATAGTAGTTCACATGATTGAAGGTGAGAGAAAGAGGCCGGAAAGGTAAAGCCATCCCTTTTTTAGCTTGAGAGTTCATTTTACATGCAGTCTCAGAACTCTGGCTTTCAACAGTGGTTGGCACATTGTCATCAACAGTTCATAAATAACACAAAGAATATATAAAGGGTCAACATCCCCAAGTGATTAGGCACTCAAGTTGGAGAAGCAGAACAATAGAATGGGAAAAATAATAGGCATGTATCCATAAGGGACAATCTGAAACTTAGCCTGGACTGGCCACTACCAAATTGCAAGTTTGAGTTTGAAAATTCTAGTAGTCGTGTGTGTTTACTGAAAAGCAGATATCAAAGGTCCAATACAAATTGAAAAGCCACGACATGTACAACTATTGTCCATTATAATACTAAAATTAGGCTGATGATACAAAAGGTGCAAATCTAATTTGTATAAAATTCTAAAATATATGTAAAAAAGGTTCAGAATTAAATCTAATTTGTATAAAATTCAGTGTGCATTTTGAAAAATATATGTATAATCTTTTAAACAGATTTTAGTTCAATTTTTAACTGGGTTATTTTTCGGTTCTAGATGAATCCTACCAAAACAGGGGACTTGCGAAGCACATGCCCGTTAACCACATGTCCGAATCAGATTGGCTCTTTTAATGTCGGCAAAAATAAATAATAAAAAATGGTGAAGTTCGCTGTGCGATCCGACTCTCCGCTCCCCACGCTCCTTTTCTTCTTCTTCTTCTTCTTCTTTTTCAAGCTTCGTCTTGTTCGTCCCCTTTTCTTATCCTCCTCCTTCTCCTCCCCCTTCGAGCCTGAGCCACAGATCTACATCCATTTTCTCTTATGATCCTCGATTTCTCCCTCTCCTTCGTCCCCTGTACCGACTTCAATTTGATGGCGATCGAAGCGCTCGGGCGTGGGCATCAGGTCGGCGAGCATGCTCACGCGAGCGCAAAGGTGCGGGAACCAGAGGCCAATGCGAGGGCACGGGCACACGATGCCAACGAGGGCGCGAGCACATGCACGAGGTCGGCGTGGGCACGGGCGTGAGCGCGAGATCGACGACGGTAGCACGCTCTCCCCGAGCGAGCTAACCGCGCTAGCTCTCTCCGCGCGAGCTCGCTGCGCTAGCTCTCCTTGCGCCAACTCGCCACGCTAACTCTCCCCGCGCCAGCTCACCGCACTAGATCTCGCTACGCACTCTCCCCGCGCTAACTCACCGCACTAGCTCTCACTGCGCACTCTCCCTGCGCAAGCTCACCTTGCTCTCCCGGCTCTCCACGCAAGCTCTGTGCTCGTCGTCGCTACAAAACCCTAATCCTAAACTGAAACCAATTTAGCCATTTTATTTCGCTACCGGCTGTAATGTTTCATTTTTAATCGAGATTTAAAATCCTAGTTTAAAGTTTCAGGCGAAATCGAAACATTTCAATTTTGGCCATGGGAGAAATGTTTTGGTTGAATTGGTTTCGGTTAGTGGTTGAATTTTTTTAAACTTATTATTTTATTTATTTTTGTTTCAAATTTTTATTTAAGTTAACCATAATTAATGTTTTAATTTTGATATTTTCATTTACAGCTACATATTATTCATCTTAATTTTGAACACTTTTGGGATCAAATATTAATATTCATTCACTTTATTTTTTTTGTTTTTATTAAAAAGTAAAAATATTCTTAATATTCTTCATTTGCATTTACATATTATTCATTATAAACTTGAATATTTTCGAACTTAATGATTAATATTCTCATTTAATTAATTAATTAATTATTTTTGTTAGGTTTGAAAATATTTTTGATATTCTGTATTTATATTTTCATCTTATTCAACTTAATCTTAAATAGTTTCGGATTTAATGATTAGTATTCATTAATTTAACTATTTGTGCTATTTTATTAGAGTTAAAAATATCTTTTATTTTTGTAAATCACTTCTTAGTCATTGCTCTTAAGGAGCATTTTAAGTCTATCTTATATGAATAAGAAACATCTTTAAACTTATCATATATGAAGAGAAAAATGCACAAGCACTTAGGATCTATTTGACCACCAAAAAATGAGATGAAGTAATTGAAAGTGATATTATTTTCTCACTTTTAATGTTTTATTATTCACAATAAAAATTTCAAAAGTTAATCCACTTTTCAACTACTTTGAGCTCGAAATTAAAAATAAAATACATCTTAATTCTATATTATTTGGTTTAAAGTGACTTGTGAAAGTAAATTTAATAATTTTTAAATTATAGTAATATTAATCACATCCAATAATGATATATTTTTTAAAAAAATATTTATAAAATTTTTCAAGGACAAAATTATATTATATATTAATAATTGTAATTCAAAAATTCACTTTTGCCCAATCTAATATTAGAAATTAACTATTTATAGTTATTTTAAAAAAATGAGTCAAAAATAAAGAAAAGTGATTTCTTGAAATCGACATATGAGTTTAGAGTTTGGCCGACAAGAGTAAAAGCGAAAGGAAAACCCAAAACATAGAGCCTCAAACAATTCGTAAATGAAATTTGGAGAAAATATAGTTAAAAAACTGTTAATGCAAATTCAGAAAACAACCCAATAACGAAGGTTAAAATCGAAAGAGATGGTGTCACATGAATTCTAAAAGTAAATAGTAATATAAGATTTTATAAAATTTATTTACAACATATATATGGGAGGATATACATAATTTTAAATAGAAGCTAATACGAAAAATAGGGGTTTATATTAAGATTTTAAAAATCAGTCAAAACATTTTAATTTGACCAGTATTTTAATTTCGATTTTTAGAACTTGCGAAGAAGACTGGCCTCCACTCTTGCTCTCTCCTTCACGACTCGGAGCTTGTTTTCCAAAGCTTCCACCTCCCAAGCTTTCTCGTTTACGACCTTTTCTAACTCCATCTCCTTCTTTCCTTTCTCCTTCGTGACCTAGAGCTCCTTTTAAAGAGCCTTCACCTCCTTTTTCAGCATGAGGATTCCCTCCTCTCTCTTGTGGAGCCTCTCCTTCCAGCATGGGCTTTTTGGCATCAAGCTTATCTAAAACTTGCCGAAAAAGCTGAGTCTCAGTATTAATGTCGATGGTGGGGACTCGACAATAACGATATCATGTTAAAGACAAAAGATCTCTTAAGAATGAGTTCTGAGTCACGAAAGAGAGGGCAAGGGAGGAGATTAAGGTGAAAATTATTAATTAATATTTTAATTATTAGAATTTTATAAATTAAAAAATTTTAAACTAATTTTTTATAATAATTAAAATTTTGACTATACAAATAATTAATTATCAAAATTAATTAAAAAATATTATTTAATATTATGATAAATTTAGTTATGATTCTTTTAAAAATTTCTATTTTTAAATTTTAAAAATTTTATAATTGTTTAATTTAAAAGAAAAAATAATAAAAAAATAATAAAAAAATATTTTGATGAAAATGAAAATGAGAATGATTTGAATCGAATCATCGACTTAAAAGCTTGGTAATTACGTAATTCCAAGTTGCTTATAGGGGCAAACACGTAATTCTGTCTCTTCCCTTCCGCCGCGGGGCTTCCTCTCCGTCAACGTCGCACCTATTTAAACACTTCCTTGCCATGCGATTTTTTTCATTTCCTTCGGAATCCTCTTCGCTTCCTCTTCGCCAATTTCTCGATGCCCCTTTCTTTCTCCTTTTCGCTCCCCGAACTCTAGCCTCAACCGTAGGTCAGCCTCCCGTCGCCGGTTCTTCTTCCCTTATCCGGCGAGACCCTTCGAGAAACCCCGCCCGAAGAGCCCGTGTCGCCGGAGTAGGACCGGTTGCCTCGATCGCCTGCTATAAATCCGGAGTAGTAAGCCCCTGAAGCCCTGATCCTCCTTTTTTGGTGTTAAGTTTTCTGGATTTTCAATTGTTTTGGTTGTTGAGTGATCTCGTAGGGTTTCTCGGGAGATCTTGTTGGGTCTCATTGTATTGTTGTTTGGATATGAGATATGCTTAGGGTTTGATGAGATCTGAGGTTTCTGGAGTGAACCGAGGTCTGTCTAATCGTGGTATTGAGCTGTTTGGATATTGGTATGCTTAGGAATTGATGGAGATCTGGTATTTCTGGATAGAATTAGGATCTTGACCGTGAGAAGATGCGTGTGTTTAGGGTTTGATGGAGATCTGGTGTTTCTTGATGGAATTAGGATCTTGATGGTGAGAACATGGGTATGTTTTAGGGTTTGATGGAGATCTGGATTTCTGGATGGAATTGGGTTCTTGCGACCGGGAGATTGAGTCGTTGGAATATGAGGTATGTTTAGGGTTTAGTAGAGATCTGGGATTTCTGGATGGAATGGGGTTCTTAGTTCATCATAGGGTGAGTTGTTTGAATATGGGATTGTTTAGGTTTGTTGGATATCTGGTGTTCTTAGATGATCTTGGGGTCTCGTTTGATCGAGGGTTTGAGTTGTTTGAGTATGCGGTATCTGGAGGATTTTTTGATCTGGTATTCCTGTTTGGAATTGGGGTCTGGTTCGATTCATTGATTGTGAGGTTGAGTTGATTGAAAATGGATATGATTAGGGTTTGATGATGATATGGTATTTTCTGAATTGAAAATGGATATGGTTAGGTTTGATGGTGATCCGGTAAACCGACTAATTTCAATATTTGGGGAAGACTTAAATAACTAATTTGAGGGCTTTCTGAAAAAAAACTCGGCACACTGTTGGAGCAGAAACAGGGGCACGAAGGGCCGAGGAGCGATCGCCCGATTACGTGGCCGCCGCTGTGACCGTCTCCAGATCTGAGATTCCACGCCGAGCGGCCGCGATGGAATCGTGCGATCAGCACCCTCGTCGGTGAGCACGCTGCGAAATACGGATGGTTCTCCCTTTGGATCCTTTATTTTTCCTTTTCTTCGCTTCTTGATCTGATTTTGGGGTTTTCCGCCGTGAAATCCCTGCTTATTTTGGAAATTCTGGTTTTCTCGCGATTCCTTTATGGCGATCTGTTGTTTTGCTTGTTTGATCGGTTCTTGTACTTCAGATCGGGTTCCATTCTCTTTGTTACTTGCGTTTGTTATAAGGTTTGCTTTCAAATTAGGGTTTGTTCGGCGTTAGATCTTTGTATGGTTTGGAGATTTGTCATTTTTGTGCTTCCGATTTTGGGCGTGATGATTCCAGTGGTTCTTTGTTCAGGGTTTCCATTTGGGTTTTTTTTGTTCCGATTTTGGGGTTTCTTGTTTTTCTGAGATAAAAGGCGAATTTCCGGACCAATTTGTCATCGTTGATCTTATTTCTCTATTCTCTTTTATTCTGTGTTGCTTTAGTTATTAATGTCATGATACGCTCTCTTTCTCTGATTAGGGGTTTGATAGCATGTCTGTAATTGGCAAGGAAATTGCTTGAATTTATTCGTTCAATGTGGTGATTCCGATGGTTATTGGGGCTGGTCTTCTCATTAGGATTTTTGCCCTTTTTTGGATGGTAAGTCTGCAACTAGTTCTAAGAGGGAAGCATTCTTGGATTTCAAATTATGAAACATTAGGATACTTTTTAGATTAATTGAAAATTCTCAGTTTAGAACCTGGAAACATAATTGGATTTCAAATTATGAACCATTAGGATACTTTTTTGATTGATTAAACATTGTAGGTTTAGATCCTGAAAACATTATTGGTTTCAAATTATGAACCATTGGAATACTTTTTGGATGATTGAACATTGTCAGTTTAAATCCATTTTTAGAGCTATGGCCATCTGACAAACAAAATGATCCAACTCCCTTCCTTCTTTTTCCTCTTTGTATGTAACAACCATGGGTCTGTTTAATGACAACATGAAGTGCTGTCGTGTGGATGGGATCTAATGGTCATTTGAAGGATATAGTGCATGCTCATCATTATGTGCTAGTGGTTTTGTGTTATACCACTGATGACCACTTTGTTGAAGCAGAACTGGAGAGTTGATTTCTCTTGTTCTAAATTTGAACAAATCAAACTGAATGCTCATGACTGCAAGATATTTGTTGATTTGGTCTGAGGTTGTTGCTTAGGCTGGAATTTGGTATGATTAACTTCCAAAAATGTTGTTTAGGAGAGGTGGTGTCATGATTTTTCATATATTTGGTAACAGTTGAAGAACAGTGAGTGTTCACCCAAGTCAACTGCATAGCTAGTCATCCTTGTTCCATTGTCGCACAAGATAAGGACATCAATTCTATTAGAATTGAGGAAGATTGATAGGGTGAGATCATTTGCTTGTCAGTGAAAGCTAAAGGGAATGTTCACCCAGTGGTCAAACTGTGTAGCAAGTCTGCATCTAGCTTACACTTGGTTTATACGTGCAGAAAAGGAAATCATGAAACATCTCTCTATTTACTTGGTTAACAATGTTCTTAATTATGTTCTTGCAAGTTGAACAGTCATGAGTAACTAATCATGGAAGGAGTTGTACATGAAGATACATTTCCATGGATCTGACATGTAGTTTGGGAGAAGTATTTTAGCACTATTGGGAAAAAATTTATTCAATAATGGTGTCTTTTGGTGGGCCTGCTTGTCAGTTTCAGCTTGTTCTTTAGGACTACATGCTGGGTGGGGGCCTATACTCTTTTCTAATTAGACTTGAGCCACTTCCAACCGTGGCTATTAGCATTCTGAGCTAGACTAAGGTGACCAATTGTGTCATGTTTTGGGTCAAGCTTAACACATTTCATGTGTTTTAATAAATTATGATATTGCTTGCCATTTGTCAATAAAGGTTTAAAAAAAAACTGAGGAATGTTGCCACAATTCCTGGCTGCTAGCAAGGGTGCTAGATTTCTTGCAACTGATGATGTATCAATATTTTTGAATTCTAGTTTCTATTTTAATAATTCTAGCTTCATTTGGAATTTGTTTGTTCGGACATAGCCCAGACATTTTATGACTCCTGAATCTCGCTGTGGACTGTTCCTTTCACATTATTGTGAGAATGGTATCTTATGGTAATTTGAAGGATGTAGTGCATGCTCATAATTTACTTTTTAGATTGAAATGCTGTTGTGAGGATGGGATCTTACGGTCATTTGAAGGATATAATGCATGCTTATCATTATGTTTCAATTGTTTGTGTTATCCCTCCCATTGATGACCTCTTGTTTGAAGCAAAACTAGAGAATTGACTGCAAGGTATTTTTTAAGTTGGTCTGAATGTTGAATGCTGGGCTGGAATTTGATATGATTAGCATGTAAAAATGCTATTAAGGAGGGGTGATGCCAAGATCCTTCATATGCTTGGTAAGAGTTCAGGAAGGGAGTGTTCATCCAGGTCAACTGCTCCTTGGCATACAAGATATTTTTAACATCAGTTCCAAGTCAACTTTGTAGCTAGTCATCCCAGTGCCCTTCTCTTTTTCTAAGGGCTGGATATTGTGAGATCATTTTCATATTTAGTGAAAGCTAAAGAGTGTTTTTAACACCTAGTAGTTAACTGTGCAGCAATCCACTTTTTTCCCTGGTTGCTCAAAAATTAAAAAGATAAAATTAGTGACTGATTATACAGTAATGCTTTTTAAGATCCCAGCTACAATGAAGAGGTAAATACAAATGGTAGAATTTCATCTGATACTCTTAGGATGAAATTTGTTCAGTAATGGAAGCACAGGTAGTGGCTTTAAATGGGCCTGCTTGTCAGTTTCTGCTTCTTCTGTAGGACTGCAGACTGGTTTGGGCATGGGCTGTTTTGTAATTGGATCTGAGCCAACTTCCAACCGTAATTGGCTCTTAGCATTCTGGACTAGACTAAGTGATCAATCTGGTGGTGTTTTGGGTCACTAATACAACTCATTTCATGCAGCTTAATAAATTATGATATTGCTTGTCACTTGTAAAAAGAATAAAAGACAGAATTGCTGAGGAATGTTGCCACCATTCTTGGCTGCTGGAAAGGGTGTTAGATTGCTACCAATTGATGACGGAGTAATATTTTTGAATTGTAACTTTTGTTAAAAGAGCTCCAGCTTAGTTTGGAATTTGTTTTGAACCTAATTCATATGTTCTGTGACTCGTGATCTTGCTGTTGACTGTTTTTACATTGTATGTGATGGTAAATGAAGTATGCTAATTAGGAATATGGACATGATTTACTTCAAATTAAAAGTAGTCTTTAGCCAACAAAAAGTGGGTTAGCATTAGTGCAGCTTTTGTTTATTATATGATTCGTGTTTTTGTCACTAGTACAACAAGGTTTAGAAATTGAATTTAGCCATGTCACACTTGATGAACATGGGGTCTAACCTAATGCTGGTTGTCTGCGCAACCAAGCTACAATGCTGCTGGTGTGTGATTTAAGATGTGATGTGTTGATGAATGTTTATGAATGATCTGATGCTGGTGTAGGATGTGATTCCATGCTGTTATGCTGGTGATACTAAAGCTAGGGTGCTGTTGCGCTCTGTGCTCTGATTAATGACGACGTATCTGTGTTAAGTGTGTTTTATTTGCATGTGAAGCTGCATAACTGAATTTGCTAAGCTGGCAGGGCCTGCAAGCCAGCGAATTTGATCTACCTTCATTGTTGGGCCAATGCCCTACAATTTGTAGCCCACGTTGCACCTGAGAAGAACCCAATATATCCTACATCTTATGGGCAAGGTAGCTCTTTATCCCCTGTCAACATCGGCCCCAACTAAATGGGAAACTGGCAATTGTGGCCCATGCCGCGTCGCATGTTTGCAGAAACAGACGGCAGTAATGGACCTTGGTGGATTGTTTATGGGTATGGGCTGGGATGCCATACTTGTTACAAGCCATGATATATAGGCTTAGTTGTGAATTTATCTAGGATATAACAATGAATACAGTTAATTAAATTTGTATAGCTCATAAGCAGCTCAAGCTTGATTTATTTGATTCAGTTCGTTTCGAACTTGAGTTGAGTTCAAGAACTCGTTTATTTGTTTAATACATAAAAAAAAATATAACTCGCCCTGAGGTGTGGCCACGGCTCTAGGCGAGCGCGTGCTCGCCTCGAGCCGCGGCCACCGCGCCCGCGGCTCAGGACGCGCCGGCGGCTCGAGCGCGGGGGTGCGCACTGAGTGGAGGGA
>RXID01021584.1:54967-143156 GCA_005019695.1 Trichopus zeylanicus subsp. travancoricus
GGGAGGGGAGATGGAGATGGAGGGAGGGGGAGGGGGAGGGGAGGCAGGAGGGACGTTTGCGTAATACATGTGATTCGGAGATGTTTAAGCACCCACAACACAAGAATCATCAACATCAAGATATACTCTGCATACATACAAACATAAAAAAATCACATCCTTAGAGGGTACTAACCTGATACCAATTGAGAACATTTGAGAAGCCAATTTCATGTAGGAGGCCCCCATTGTATGAAAAGTAAAACCATATGTGCACCATACAAAGAAGAACATGAGCTGTTATTTTTATTGATTCAAATACTTTTTTGTACTCAGATTTGAGTAAAGGAGCAGTAAGAAATCAAGAAACATGAGTCCATTGGAACGATATTGCAGTAGAATTGTTTGTTCAATTCTTGTAATATTAGCTTGTAACTGAATCCACATAAATGGGAAAAACTGAACCTTCAGATTTCATATCTTATTTGAAGATCCAAACATTTAATCAAGATAAGCCAACTTCAGCTTGATTCCTGCAGGACACCAATAACTTTTTACTGAGTCAAATAGTGCCTAAATGTTGATCCTTCAACCACCACTAACTTTTTCTATAAAACATAAGTTATCTTAATTGTCTTCTCGCCTCAGTCACTACTCTCCATTTCTTAGCTTGCAACTACTAAGCTTATGTGAGGAGGTTTATGCAACTAGAAGATGAGAACAAAAGACACATTGACAAACGCGTAACAATGGTTATGACTTGTTAAAGTGCACTCAAATTAGGCAAAACCTTTTTGTAGGGAAGATGGTGGATTAGAAAAAAATAAAAAGGATAGTTGGGCACAAGTGTAGCGCGTGAGTAGAGGTCAGGTTTACAATAATTTGGCCAAAACAACACGAAGACACAGAAAATGAAAAACGGAAGAGCAGGAAGAGGATCTTCTTTTTCCAGAAGGCGCATCCTAAGACCCTAATCACACCCCTCACGCTTACAAGAACAACAAACAAGACGAAAGAGAAACAGAGTAAGAGTAGCAACAAGATCTTCTACCAGCAAACAGGCCCACCATAAAACCCTAATCCAGTCACTCACGAACGCTCTTTCCCAACCAAAAGAACCTCATAGACTCCACCTAAAAATCTAACCTGGGAACCCAACGAAAGATTTTCACAATTCCACCCCTCTGAAGCCCAAGAACCTAAGGAAATAATCTTATATTTCCGCGTAAGACCCTTTGAAACCCTAGAAACCAAAGAAAGAACCCAAGAATTCCAACCAATACCCTCTGGAACCCTAGAAACCTAGGGGAAGAACCCCACAATCTCAACCGAAACCGTCCGAAACCCTAGATCTCAGGGAAAGAACTCCCCCAATCCCACCAAATGTCGTCCGAACCCTATATCCAAGGAAAGAACACCACAATCCCATCAAACGCCGTCCAAACCCTAGATCTCAGGGAAAGAACTCCGCAACCCCACCAAACGCCGCCCGAAATATTAGATCCCAAGAAAAAAAACTTCGCAATCCCACCAAACGCCGTCCGAACCCTAGATCCCAGGGAAAGAACTCCGCAATCCCACCAAACGCCATCCAAAAAACTAGATGCTAGGAAAAAAAACTCCACAATCCCACCAAATGCCGTAAGAACCCTAGATCCCAGGGAAAGAACTCCGTAATCCCACCAAATGCCGTCCAAAACACTAGATCGCAGGGGAAGAACTAAAAACACGCCGAAAGCATAGAATTCAAAGAAAGAACTCCGTAATTCCAACCAAATCCTCTGCAAGACTTAGATCCCAGAGAAAGACTCGCGGAAACAAAACCCAATCGAAACTTAAGCATCAAACGCAAGGCACATCGCCAAATTCACAAACAATGCCCAAAAGAAACCCAAAGAAAAAATGAAAACGCAGAGAAGAAAAGAGGAGGGAAGAAACCGTACCTTCGTCTTCCATCATCCAGCCCACACCGGAGACCCGACGACAACATCGCCGGCCTCCTGGCCCTTCCCTGCCATCGCACTACTCCTACTCACGCCATCACTCGCCATCGCTCGAGACCTCAGACACTCCGGCCCGCTCCTTCGCGTATATAGAGTGATTATTTGCGTACAGGTCCCTATAAAGTTGCCTAATTGCATAAGTCCTATCAGATTCTTAGGGGAATTTCTGGAAATTTGACTTTACTATGTATAAGTCCCGGAATGTTTTATAATTATATAGCCGTCCCTGAAATCTGTGTACATTTTATACATAAATCCTTAGACTTACATGACATAAATTTTTAAATCAAGGTGGTTAAAAGCTAATGAGGGACGACAAATTCATAAAGTAATTCTATTCACCCATAAATTGAAATTCTGCACTCAATTCTGGTTCTTATTCTAGTTTGGAGGGTGTTTTTATGTACCATGCCCCTTTCTTCAGGTTTGGGTGAAGTTTTGCTAAGGGGTTTCTCTTCCTGTGATGTCTAGAGAGCTGTAATTGGCTTGATACATATGTTTGTGTATTAGAAGGCATCTAGGATATTTGGTCATTCTCATCATCTGATAGAGGTCCAATGATGACCATAAAACATATATGATTGCTTAAAGCAAAGTCGTCCAGTCCTTTGAAATTCTTATTTTCTCTTCCAGGGATGTAAGTGCACCCTTAAGGTGGGTTCTATAGGTTCTCATCACTATTCTCAGCAACATATAATGGGTTATATGGTCTGTTGTCCTTGCTAGCAAGTTGTCCTTTGTCAAAGTAATGGTGGGAGTTTGACGAGCGTATAAAGACTCCATCAACTTTGTGAGATCCATTTCAATGGCTCAGGAGTGGTGGAGACCCTAGGAGTAGCCTCAAATTAGAAATTAGAAATTATTTTAATTTAAAGTGCACTATCAAGTATTGTGGATTCTAGCAGGTGAAAGCCCCTATTATTAATTATGCCAACAATTATCAAGAATCTCTTAAAATAAGAAAACTTAGCTACTAAAATAAAGACATAAAAAAAAATTTGATTGGTTTTAAGAGATGATACATGGCTTAAGTAAGGGTATATCCTCACTTTATAACAAATATTAACATAAAATTATAGAAAGCACGAAAGAAATAAAGAACAAATAAAGAGAAGAGAAAAGGCTTTGGTGTGTGCTGCTGCCTCACCCCTTGTGCTAGACACATGGCATCTAATCCAAATCGACTTGGTCTTTAGTAGGTATTGATGGCATCACCTGATGTGATATGGAAGGAAATAGGAGAAATTTAAAATGTTTTCAATAGCTTTAAACATTAGCGATAACTTTATATGGTTTAGTGGCATCACTAACGTCTTATAAGGTTGCGAATAGCTTTGAAAACTATGTTGTCAACTACTTTTGGGGTTGACTAGGTTGAGTGGTCTGTCGTCAACTACTTCTAGGATTGACTAACTTAAGGGGTGCACTGTCAACTGCTTCTAGAATTGATTAGCATGAAGGGTATATCGCCAACTACTTCTGGGGTTGACTAGCTTGAAGAGTGTGTCATCAACTACTTCAAGGGTTGACTAGCTTGAAGTGTATGTTATCAACTACTTCAAAGGTTGACTTGCTTGAGGGGATGCATCATCAACTACTTGTGGAGGCTAATTGGCTTAAGGATTGCATCATCAATTGCTTGTGAGGTTGACTAGTTCGAGGATTGATCATCAACTACTTGTGGGGTTGATTAGCTTTAAGGGTGCATCGTCAATTGCTTCTACGGATTGACTAGCTTGAGGGCTGTATCATCAACTACTTGTGAGGTTGACTAGCTTTGAGGGTGTATCATCAATGGCTTCTTAGCTTAAAGTGTGACCAATAGATTTAAGCATATTGGAATTTAACTTCTTTGATTTGGTAGTGTCACCAATAGTTTATGAGGTTGGGTATAGCTTCAGAGTATTATGAAAGGATTTTTTGTAGCACACCCAGCGAGATTCAGTTTTATCTTATTTAATTATAATCGGACTAGCTTTGGTTTAGATCAAGGTGGCAACATCACCCATTATTCATGGTCCTAGAGTATCACTAAAAATTTAGCATACCCAGTAGCACTTAGTTTAACCCTAATTAGCTCTGTTGGGGCTAATATTGTTTAGGTTTGAGTTCGATTTGGATCAGTTCAACACTCAACTTTGATTTGAGTTTCAATGATTTAACTCAATATTTAAAACTTGATTGAATTGTGATTCACTAATTCCTTGGAAGATAGTGACATGTTCCGAACTCTTGGTGATTGGGTTCGCACTGAGGGGAACTATGTAAGACATAAAAGTTACTAAATGTTGAGTATTGAATCCGCCAAGCTTAGCATCGATCTTTAAAAGAATATTTGTCAGATACTAATCATTGACTCTAGTTCAAGTAATACTAATTTTGATTCAAATCTGATTCAATTCAGTTCAATGTTTAGGGTTTGATTTTGGTTCAAGTTTAATTTCATTTAGCTCGAGTCAAGTTTGACCTTGTGTTGGACCTTTGTTGAGTTTGGGTCTACTGGACTTTAGCTCAAGTTCAAATCAATTTAGTTCAATATGGTTTTAGTTCAAGTCCAACCTAGCTTGGTTTTGGTTTGACTTTGAGCTTAGTTCAATCTTGATTTAACTTGATTTTGAATTGAGCCAACTTGAACTTGATTAGGGTTGGGATTAAAATAATTAGATTTAGATTAGCTAAACTTGGACCTTGAGCCTAGCTCAATTTGGATTAACTATAAAAAAAGAATTTGCGAATTCTTTTTGGACATTAACCAATTATTCTGTCTTTATCGCATTCATAATCGTAAAAAGTGGAAGTGGATTGAAATGAAATTTCAATTCTGAATCCATTTATTTTTTACTACACAATTTGATCATAATATCATACATAATAGGTAGAGATCCATTTTGATATTCTATACAAGACTCTATAAGTGTCTGTAAGGTAAGTGGCAGGGTTTTTTCCAGAAATATTTTATTAACTCATTTCTATTTGTACTTGTCGAAAATATTCTTCGTTCTTTCATCTCCTCTCACTTGATACGTATGGATAAAAGACATGGATTTCATTGCTATGGTTCGGACAGAAGGAAGTGCAAAGGTTCAAGAAGATGCGCTAGTAAGACCTGTAACCTTGCAAATCGGGAAGAAGTGCATATAGCACGCCAAGGACTCTAAGCCACTACGCCGAATCCCATGTATGCCGATACCATGATATAGCCACTACCGCTACTGATAGTGCAAAGGAATCGACAGCGTCCCTCGAAGTGCCGATTCTCGATACGCAATGATTTGCCCCTATGAATGCCAGGATTTTCATGATCCCATTCATAGTAAATCCGTAGATACAGACCAAAGCACTTAACTCTGTGCGTGTTCGGCACAGTGTGATAATCCGCTTAAAAGGGGCAGAGCAGAAAGAAATAGGCTAATCCTGGTCTATACCAGGTATGTCCCATCAAACCCTGACGCGTCAGTTGGGGAAGAAGAAGAATTCCCTGTCATGTCTCCATAAGCTAACCCTGTCTCTTCCTTTTAGTAAGCTAAAAAACTAATCAAAATAAAGGAAGCCAATGAACCCGCTTTTCCCAGGTGAAAGAGTAAGGAGGGTTCTTTTGCCACGGGATAAATAAAGGAAGCGCGCTCAGTCCCCATGATCTTTCATATTCATAAGTGAAGTCAGGTTCTAGAGTCAGCGTTATAATCATTCCCTCATGCTGTATGAGCAAGCAACCCCTGCCTGTGAGTTGTAGGAGTATCACAGGAGCAAGATGGATTATAAGTAAGGTGCGAGTCAGCCAATGTTCGAATCCTGGGTTATCAAGAAAGTCAAGTGCAAGATGAGAAGTAAACGTTTAAAGGCTTAAGAAGGTGATAAAGTCCGCCCCTGGTTCTGAAGCTAGAGCTAGTCAGTCCCTGGTAAGCTAGTACAGATATCGTAAGGGATGGGAGAAAGTCAGGTTGACTTCTTTTCGAAGCAAGGAATCCTTCCAAGCCGTAAGCATTGGCTAAGCAATGGAAGTCAGAGGTGGATCTGCATCCGCCAGTGTCTTAGTTGTGGAGTGTTATAATGTCAGGTGTGATAAATTAGTCCCACATCGGATATTGGATAGATAGGGTCCAATATATATAGTGAAAAAGGCTTATATCCCATAAACTTAAGCTTTTAGAATAGTTTGGTGTTCGGCCCACTATATTATTCCGGTTCGACACTCTTTCGACTCCCCCAACAAATGGTATCAAAGCTTTAGGTTCGAACCTGTGCAAATTCTTAAGACTGAAATTACTGTAACGGTGCGACTGAATTGAGTCACATGTTAGTTTCTCTTAAAAAAATCAAAAGAATGAGACAAAACCCGTTGGTATGGGTCACACGATGGAACTGGTTGAGTAAAAGAGTTCTTGATTAAGAGTGTTAAAACTGATGTGGTCAAATCACACCTGAAGAGAGAGATTGTTATAATGTCAGGTGTGATAAATTAGTCTCACATCGGATATTGGATAGATAGGGTCCAATATATATAGTGAAAAAGACCCATATCTCATAAGCTTAAGCTTTTGGGATAGTTTGATGTCCGGCTCACTATATTATTCCGATTAGACACTCTTTCGGCTCCCCCAACAGTGGAGGGGCTCTACTTTACAAAGATCTCGTTCTTCCTACTTCGCCAATGAAAGAAGAATAAAGCGATATATCTAAACAGTCTTCCTTGAGTGAATGGAGGATTTCCTCATAGTCTCCCTTGTTATTCTCCATCTTTGGGGAGACACCCAGAGCCTTGCAAGGCTCTTGTAGTAGATTAACTTGATGTGAGGGATGATTTCAATGAGCAGAACGGAGCTCCTGTGGAAGAGCTCACTCCTATCTAGATCAGCAAAGAAGATCTAGATCGTACAGTCTAAGTTGGGTCCTTACTATCCCCAGAAGCCTGAGTTCGACTAGAAAACTTTCCTTGGGACAATAGCGATAGGGATGTGTTTGCCTTGGCCACCTCAAACATGTCAGGGATCAATCCGACGATCATTACACACTGATTTCTTTATATTCTTTAGAGGGACCCCAACTTCCAATCTATTAGGCAGAAAAAGAGGACCTTCACTCCTGAGAGGCAGGCTCAACTGGCTCGCCAACGTGGTCCTCGTCAAGAACGTCAATGACAAGTGGATAATGCGTGCCAACTTTACCAATCTAAATAAAGTCTGCCTCAAGGACAGCTTCCCACCATCAAAGATTGATCAACTCGTTAACACGACATCGAGACATGAGCTCCTAAGCTTTCTTGACACATATTCGGGATATTACCAAATATGTATGCATCCTAAGGATGAGGAGAAGACCTCATTCATTACCAACCTTGGCACATTTTGTTATGTCAAGATGCCCTTTGGGCGATAAAATGTAGGAGCCACCTATTAGAGGTTGGTTAACAAGATTTTCAAAGACCAATTCGGCCGCAACGTGGAAGCTTATGTGGATGATATACTCGTTAAGAGCGTCTCGGCCGACTAGAACCTTGCTAACCTGGAGGAAACCTTTTCAACCCTAAGGTTGAATGTACAACATGAAGCTAAATTTGGTCAAGCCGAGGTCACATCCGGGGAGTTTCTCAAGTTTATGGTGACAAGAAGAGGCATTGAAGCAAACTCAAAAAAGATCCGGGCTATACTTGAGATGCAACCTCTAAAGAATAAAAAGGAGGTACAATGGCTTATCGGTAGGGTAACTGCCCTAAGCCGATTTATGTCAAGATCGGCTGAGAAGTGCCTCCCCTATTTCAAAGTATTGAGGCAAGTCAAGAACTTTCAATGGACAGAAGAGTGTCAACTGGCCTTTGAGTAGCTGAAGCACTATCAAATCTCACCTCCATTGCTGACTAAGCCCAAGGAAGGCGAAGAATTCGTCCTATATTTTTTTTGGGCGGTTACCGACAACACCGTCAGCTCGGTGCTAGTTCGAGAAGAAGATAGGGTTCATAAACCAATTTCTTATGTGAGCAAGGTACTCCACGAAACAGAGATCCGTTATCAGCGGGTAGAAATATTCGCATATGCGGTGGTGATCTCAACCCATAAGCTCAGTCCGTACTTTCAAGCTCACATTTTAACCGATCAACCCTTACCATTAAGGCAAATCGTCCACACGTCTGACACATCGGGGCGTCTTATCAAGTGGTCGGTTGAGCTCGGAGAGTTTGATATCCAGTACCGACCTCGATCGGTGGTAAAAGCTCAGCCATTGGCGGATTTTGTTGCTGAATGTACCGGCCATGAGGAGCCTGCAGAACCAGCTACCAGACTATGCAATCTCCTCTAAGCGTCCATCTTGGATGCCATCTAGATATCAGCCTTTCCAGGCCATCTGTGGGATGTTGAGACAGGCCCAGCTTCTGAAACCACTGCATCCAAACCTCCTTAGTAAAAGCACATCCAGTAAACAAATGGTCCAGTGTCTCGTCATCCTCTCCACATAAACAACATGTTGACCGAATATTCTCCTTAATGACCAGTTTGCAACTTTAGCTTTTATCGAGTAGAGAAAGCTGACGAGAGTAGGGGAACCTGTGGCTGGATTGAATCCCTCGAGATGGAGAGGAGAGGTGCCACTTCTGAGCTGTCCATTAGGCTCCGTCTTAATGGTTAGAGAAACCTTGCACGGCCTTTGAGCGATGATCTTAGTCAAAAGTTTAGGTCCAATGCAATATCACGCCCGACAAACCAAGCAACGGAAGGTTTCAAAGGACCAAGCAACTAAATGCTGAAAGGCGGATTCGAGCTCGCCCGCTCGAACGGCTGGCTTTTTTCCGAAGGTCGGGTTCAAATAAACCGAGAAGGGCTGCTTCCTAGGGTTCAAATAAACCTTATCTTGCAGGTGACGAGCTTGAGGGGCTAAAGTCATTTCGTATATGATCAATGGAAAGCAAACGGGATTAATTGGGTTGGTGTTCCCCTCATGACGTTTAGGGTTCGATTCCCGTAAGGGATACCAGAATGCAGTCGCTGGAGACAAGGGACTGGAACTCTCTGTTGGTATTCTAGTATAATGTCACGAACTGGACTCGAACCAGTCTGTATTTCAACCGTAGCTTGATCGTGAAGAAGGTTACCCGGTTCAAGATAACGTCCTCTACACGTCGATCCTACATTCGGGGGGGGGGGGGGCTGCTTTTCCTTAAGCTGAATGCCTCTTCAATCGATCGAATAAGGTCACACGTACGCAGGCTTAATTAACATGCCATGAAATTCATTATTGAAAGCCGACGGACTCCATTCCACAATTGTTATGTTGCGTAGTAAGGAAATAATACGGATATACGCAAGAAAGACTAGAGGTCATAAACCGACAGATAGGGACAGAGGTCAGCATTCCTGCAGTTAAGAAGGACTCTGATGCCACATCTTCACTTGTCTGAAAGCGGAAAGCATCCCTTTCTTTGACATCGAATCTGATCCCAGCTCCAGAAGGCGCATCTGTGGACATTAAAAGGAAGAGTTTCGATGCCATTTTCGATAGCATCCGAGTCTCGTTGATCCGATCGGAAAGGCATAAGTCCCACATCGAATGATGGTCCATCTGCAGCGTCCGAAAGTGCCACATCTGAGAACATGAATGTGCAGCAGATTATCCGGGGGCTACTCCTACTGCAACTCCTTCCTGACGCAGCTCCAGTATCGGCATCCGCAGCATGAACAGCTGAGCTGATTTTCTCACTCTCACTTGCAGCCTAGTATGTAACAAGAACCATGGCATTCCATGCTTCCTGTACTCCTCCTGTCTAGCAAAGAGCCAAAGATCGTAGGGTGTCGTATATATCCATATGATGAAGCAGTCTTCTCTGTCTTTATTGAGTTTTAGGTGTCTCAAACTGGAATTAGAATTTGAGTTAAAGTAGGAATCTAAAGTTGAATTTAGATTTATGATTGATTTGTAATATTAGGAATTATAATTAGAGTAAAACTTAGTCCCAATAAGAGTCTATAAATATACTATAATATATAGGGTTTAGGTGTGGCGCAGTATTGAGGTTGAATTAGAGAGAAATAGAGAGAATAGAGAGAAGAGAAAGAGAGAGAGTGTCGGCTCTCGTGTGTGTGTCTTTCTAGTGCTTCACGGTGGTCTCTCGTGGTGGTTCCTCGTGGTGCTTTCTTGGAGATTCTCTCTGAAGGTGGAGACGTTACAAGAAAGAGTGATGTCTTTCTTGTAAACTCTTGTAAAAGCCTTTATCTTTTGATAGTGGATTTCTCGCTGTCTTATCTTATAATTTTTTTTTATCTTGTATTACTTCTCATTTCTTATGTTATTTGAGAATAAATTGATTCGTCAACCTTCCGCTGTGAATCCCAATAATTGGTATCAGAGCTTGGAAGCAAACAACCAAAATGGCAAAATCCTTATTCGAGGTGGAGAAGTTTTGACGGTAAGATAAATTTTGCCTTATGGCAAAAGAAGGTGAAAGCGGATCGAGATTCGAAGAAAATTTGAGGGTTGTATTTGCAAAATCTTCATCCCTCTTGGCCAGAGCGAGGCGGTTGACGCTGGCGGCATGGCTACACGCGACTCGGCAGCGGTGCAAGTCTAGCGCGGTACACAGCGGCGGAAGCGGCTGGTGGCACGCGTAGCGCCACAATGCGTGAGCAGCGCGCATGACTGCGTAGGCTAGAAGTGGTGACGAGTGTTCATACAGATTCGGTGAGTGTAGTCAAGCTTTCTTTTTGAATGATTTTCTTTTTTTCATCGAAGATTCGGTGAGTGTTCATACAGATTTTGAGAACGGGAGAACTACTTCTTCGATCGTACTTTTTTTCTTGAGAGTCGGTATAGTCTTTTCTTTCTTTCTTTCTTTCGAAAAGCCAGCGCTCCAAGTCTTCGGCCGGTAACAGTCTGGCAGAGTAGATAGTGATCTGAAGTACGAGACTGGCTTGAAAGACAGATATATGAATGCCGTCTTCTTGATTCCTTGCTTGAGCTATGGCTTCGCTTACTTCTTCCCTTTCGTCAATCTACCACTGTCGATACGACCCAAGGAAAGCAACGTATCGGATTGGTTTAAGAAGGCGATAGCTGATAGCTACAGCCTGTAATCAATAGGGCTAGTAGTGGAGTTCTTTTAATGTGGCATAATTTCATTTCTTATTCTAGATTAGATTAGGCTGATACTTATAAGTACACTCGATTAGGAAAGCTGATGTGAGATGGAAGATAGAAGTCTTTTCACGTCATCGGTTGCAGCTTATCTAGTGAGAGTCTGAATCTCGCTACATAGGATGTGATAGACTGGCGTTGAAAGGTCGTTCAGTCACTTTCCAGGCTCTCCTGACTCTTGGAAAGGTAGCTTTTCGTTAATTAAGAAAAGAGCCGATTCTCTGCATCAATTCCTTGCCTTTGCTCTCATTGCTGCTTGAAGTCAAGTTTGTTAAGTGGAATCCCCCAAATGGAAAATAAGTAGTCTAGTCATTGTCGGGACGGAAAGCTACTCTTCAACGACTTATTTAAGCGCTATGCATCTAAGCTCCGTCTTTCTGGCAGCTATCTTGCTAAACCTAGATTCTTGCTAACTAAAGAGTTCCTTTTCATTCTCTTCTCTCTTTATGCTCGAATCGTACTCATTCGACATCTAATTCCATGGGCTGGGCATACCCATTCTTTAGCTCATTCCTCTCTTTCTTTTACTTTGAGGAAGATCGCAACTACCTGTGCTAGAGCCAGAGCGTCAAGCTTGGCATGATAGGCAGTTACGTCAGAAACCTATTTTCCAAGGCTACCAGACTTGGGGTTAGCTACACGGAGCATCTCTTTCTGTTTAGCATTCTTCCTGCCCACTCAACATATACCTGATTACTTGCTCTCATGCAGCGAAGAAAGCTTTCAGTCTCGCAGCTTCCTTCTTTTTTCCTTGAATTGAAGGTTCTACTTATTCGGAGTGGAATTGCGGAGGACCAAAAATTGCATATATAAAGACAGGGAATCCTAGATGAAACAAAGAAAAGTAGAAATGCTGAAGTCAAAGCGGAACAGCTGATACGCGAAAGCTGATATGCGGCAGGATCCTCCTTTCATGATAAATTACATATATATGAACTATAATCAATCTCATTGGACGAAGTAAGGAAGTAGACATGCATGTGCCAAACCCTTCATGGAAACCCAGGCGAAAACGATGGGCCAACATTGGGGGAGTCAGCGAGCCTTTTAATGGGAACATGCAACGATAGGGTCCGCCTAAAGAAAGGAATGGAGAAAGGTATTGATGACATCAAGAACGCCGATTCCGGAATGGGCCTGAACGGAAGCCACCTCGGGCGCTGTAAATAAGGCACGCCACTCATCGTGTCATGAAAGACGGAGCGAAGAAGTAGTGGCCGCACCCCGGATTAGAGCCGACGGAAAAGAACAGATTACCACTTGCAAGCAGATATGAAAAAGAAAGAAGGGACCAACCTTCGACCTTATAAATAGCAGTTGATATGCAACAGCTGATACGCGGCATCCCATAGAAAGGAAGATTGAAAAAGGTGTTATTGGGATGAGCAGCCGATATGCCGATCGGATAGTAGGTTGTTTAGCTAAGGAGGGAGGAAAGAAGTAGCGGAATCAGGCGACTTGCCACGCACCAGGGGGAATTCCTTCTTAGGCGGATCTAACTCTTTTGACAAATGCCCAGAAGCGTCTGTCTAACAGTTCAGTTGATAACAAGGTGTCAAACTAGATTGATAACTGATCGTCTATCGAATCGCCTCTTTCAAGGTAGGATGCCGAGAATTGTGTCTCTATCTACGAAGAGCAGGCATGTGTGGGACTTTAGGATGGCTCTGCAAGACCTTTCGTTTAATATGCCTTCTGTATAACCGGTCTTGGTTTTCCTTCAACTAGAAGAGAAGACGAAGCGAATCTCTCATCTGGACCCCTCTCACTGCCAGCTTGACTCAGCTTCCTTTTTGGCTTAAACAATATGAATTTTGCCTTCTAGGGATCAAATTGAGGTCTGACGGATGGGATGCAATTCTGAAGCTGGTACATGCTGCACTGGTCCATTTTCTGGCAGGCCTGGCATCCCGTAGCAATTTTGATGCAATCCGACAAGAAATTCTTCTTGGTTTCAACCCGTTCGAACCAGTCATTAATGGTCGGCAACATGGGTCCCTTTTTCGGTATGCGTTGCCAACACTTTCATTTTTAGCCTCTCATCTTCTCTGGAGAAGCTCAAATCGAACGGATAATGCAGATGGTCCAACTACATAACTTCTTATTGTTCATTACTTCGACGGTCGTGCCTTGTGGCACGGCAGCACCCGTACTATTGAAATGGTTCGCCAGTAGAGATGTTCCCACTGGTGCCCCTTCTTCCAATGGAACTATAATTCCTATTCCTATCCCTGAATTCCCTTTTTTGGTCTATCTACATTCCAGGAAATTCATACGCTCCATGGACAGAGCAAAAAGTGGAGTGTTGGTTAGAGCAAGCCGCCCTACTCTATTACCACACATAATTGGGAGAAGCTCATCTGCTAGAAATGCTTTATTTCGTTTCGTTCCCGTTCTTCATTTCCTTCTTTTAGAATACATGGGGGACTTGTCATATTTTGCATTTTTTTTGTCTGCTCTGTTTACAATTCTTTCGTACTCTCCTCTTTACCACGCAATAGGTCAGCGAAGCGTGAGCGAGCGTGGAGAAGGAAAGGCCAAAGATTTCGGCCTAACGGGAATGAGCAAGGATGAAATGACAAGATGAGGTGGCCCGGGCACACCCATATAGAAAGAAGAGTCAAAGGTTTTGGGCTTGTAGCTTTCCCTGTCCCCCCTTCGTCGAGTGGTGCTTATTTGGGGGGTGTGCCACCAGAAATCGGGCTTGAAGCTCTTACCTTACCAACGAGCTGACTGCTGATGGCTGTTGGTCACGATGACTACAATAAAGTTCATATTCCTCTTCCTATTTCTCATGGGGGAGTGTGCATATTTATGTTGGGTGTTCTTCTGTCGCGCGACCTGGCGGCTTATGTGCGACCTGTGGCCCACGCCTCCTATTTGTTCAGGGCGGGCGGCGTGAACTCTGATTCGATCTGGGTATTCAATCTTGCCGCTGAGATGCTCAGTTGACTCCTTAACCTTGATAGGAAGATGGCTTATTCCAAAATTCGTGCATAAGGGTAAGGAACTTTGGATGAACTAATGTGAATGGGTGTAAGCCTTGCTGCTCGAAAACACCCAGTGCTGATCACACTTAGAGAGACGAAAGCACAGGTAATGCCAGTTGGCGAAGTGATGATATCATCTACGTCCGTACCGCTCCTCGTGGAGTAGATCCCGCATCCAACCAACCCTTTTTTACCAGGGAACGGGATAATTCCCACCACCGCTGGCAGGCTAGCCGGGCCGTGAGCGCGGCGGGAACTCCATATGGGGCAGAAACTCATCCCACGTACGGTTCGGAGGCTGAGCCCCACCCCAGCAAGAATGGTGTGGCTTAGGTCAACTAATACGAATAAGATACAGTTCACTCGAAGATTGCCTTTGGGTTCCGAACTCCATATGGGGAAGGAGCGTTATCGTTTGCGAGGTTTCGATCATTTACATGGACCCACTTCTCATTCCATTTGTGGAAATTTTTTTCTTTATAAACCGTCCCCAAGGAGTGATCGGTTCATGTTTGAGGATGATGAATCACTTCGTGCCGACCTGTTGTCAATACACTTTCCTGCCTCATATGAGAATGGAAAACTAGAACATTTTCTGCATTGGTGGATGAAGAATCACGAACATAAGAATTTCTGGTTTACCACATTCCCAGAAAAAAAAAATACTAAAATATTTTTTTTCTATTCAAGAAACGACGAGCACAACTGAAGTGGCTATACATACAAATCTATTTACGGATCTATATGCTCCGATTGGAACTGGAACTTCAAGAACAGGCGGTTGGTATACCACCATAATAAAATTGCCTTTTCTTTTTAGTATTCGGATAGGATTGATGTTGGCTTCATCGGGAGGCTCGTGTAGTTTGTTACGTCAGCTCCAAAAAGATAAGTTGCATTCGAATCGAGAAAGTCTAGTTTAGTTCATAATTGCATAAAAAGGAGTCAATCCTTTCAAAGAATCTGGGCTGACCTTCTCACTCATCGAATCAGCGCCCTCTGCTTGTGGCGCTGCAGCTTTCGACAGGTCAAAGAGCAACTCGTTCGATGGCGCAGATAAGAGCCTTCCGCAGCAAGTAAAAGTACTCCAACCCAGCTCCCCGAAAACAACGTTCGACTTGCATGTTGGCATGGTTGGAAATGATAATGCGGAGCTCCAACAGGGCAATTGCGGTGAGGACATGCTCCTTCAAGGGTGAGGCATCTGATAGAGCTTAAGTACCTGAAAGTGAAAGACGTTAGTAGAACATAAAAGCGGACATACACACTAGCGCGGAGAAATGCCGCCATCAACCTAACCTATGACGAAAAACAGGGAAGAACTGAGACAAATAGGGAAAAAAGGTAACTAAACGAGATAGAAAGAAAGCGTCAAAACAAAGACAATGAGGGCCATGAAGCCAGAAGCAACAACATGGGAAGAATAAAAAAAGAAACTTTGACAGAATCCAAATTCAAAAACGGTAGTCACTCGGAGAGAAAACGTCAAAACAAATATAACCAAAAACATGCAAACGATAGACACATGCATGACTAGGTTGTAAATGATTACAAAAGTAATACATAAACTCTCCATCCAGGAGATTTGAAACGGATTTTTGAAAGAAAGATAGTTGGAGCAAGGTTTGCTGTTTTGGTATCGGTTTCGGTTTCGAGACCCAGCGAAATCGATACGTTTCGACCGTTTCGATTTCGGTCGAAATTATTAGTTGGGCGTTGACCAGAGTTTGATTATATTTTGACTGTATTTTGACTTTAAATTAAAAATACGATAAAATATTGGAAAAAATTTGAAAAAATTTGAAAAATTAGGAATGAATTTATACTTAATTTTATCATAATATTAAATATTATTTAAGCTAATTAAAATTAATTTTGATAGTTAGTCACTGATATATTCTACTTTTAATATATATTAGTGTATTAAAAAAATATATAAAAAATAATATAAATATGATTAAAATTAAAAAACCCTTACTGCATGATGTGTGTAAAAACGAGGACTTGTCTCACGTAGCTTTCCCAAACCCTCGACTACATAAACAACTCGCTCAAAATTCCAACCCCTCAACAAACACGAGAGCTCGCCGCATCGCTTGAAACCAAACCCAACATCACCTCACCGAAACCATAGCCGTAGAATCCAAAACAGCTTCAATCCTGCAAGCTCTCTAGGGCTTCAGAGAAAAAGATGAGGAAGGCAGCGGCCGTAGAGATGTTTCTTTGATTAGTTTGTCAGTTAAGAGAGCGTGATTGTAATTCAGGCAAACAATATAAATATTTAGAAGCAGGACCCTGGAAAGTGGAAACAAATGCAAATGCAATTAGGGAAGCCCTAATACTGCTACTACTCATCATCTTCTTCTCTCTCCGGACCACCCTTGCCAAGCTTCTCCACAACTCCAGCGAGCATCTCCTCCACCTCCTAGAGCTCTGTCTCGATCTCACTCCCTTCCTTCTCCCCACAACCACGCAAACTCCGAATCTTCTCCACACTCGCTGCCATAGCTTCCCTCACCTTCTCCTCCCCACCCACGAATGCAATGACTTTCTTCGTCAGCATCTGGTTCTGCTTCCTGAGGTCACCGACGAGCTCCTCCTCTCGCTCACCAAGTGCACCTTCCTCGCCATCTCTGTGACCATCATCTGCTTCTCCCTGCTGATGCTCGAGAACATCCCCTCCAAGCTCTTCTGCGCCGTCACGCACGCTGCCAACTCCCGCCGCAGCCACTAGTTCTCCTCCGACGGGGACAACGGCTCCTGCGTAGGATGGCAATCCTTAGGAAGCGGCTGCCCGGAGCCCTGCGCTCGCCGCCGGCGCCCTGTACTCCCTGCGCCCACCCCGCGCTCCCTGTGGCCACACCGAGCATCCTGTGCCCGCCCCGCGCAGCCTACCGCCGGCCCGAGCCCACCACCCTCGTCGCACACGCCCGAGCTCACCCGCAATCGCCAGAGCTCACCACCACTTGCAGATTGATACAAAAAACCCTAAACCGATATGGTATATTTGATTTCATTACGGTTCCGACCGAAACTGCAAACCTTGAGTTGGAGCACTTCCAACTCTTTTTTTTTTCTTAGGCTTTTAGTGAATGCTAGGTTAATCTTTCTCCCCTTACTTATTTATCTGATTTTATAGTGCTAGTCATAGAAAGATTATCTCAATCTATAGCTCTTGCATCCGCTGAAACTGCTATTGGAGTGCTTTGTCGATCTTATAGACATTGCAACCTCAGAATTAGCAGCTATTGGGCTAGCAGACTTGGGACCAGCACCTTCTCTTGATCTTTTTGTGCTGTAGCTATGGTTGAAGTGCTGCTATTTCAGCTATTCGACTAGAGCAGCTTTTGGAAGTTGAATGATGTACGGATACTAATGTGCCAGTATATAGTTGAATATTAATCTTTTCTAGGAGAATACAAAGAGAAGACGAAGACGAAGCGGTCTTGGTTTTCCTTCAACTAGAAGAGAAGACGAAGCGAATCTCTCGTCTGGACCCCTCTCACTGCCAGCTTGACTCAGCTTCCTTTTTGGCTTAAACAATATGAATTTTGCCTTCTAGGGAAATGCGTAATGAAGGCTAACCTCAACCTCGGTTCTTATCTTAGACTATGTCCTATGCCTTATGGAGGTGGAGGCCTAACGACGGAACTATTGGTGGGAGGCTTTACGACTGGTACTCTAATTTCTACACCTCGAAAGGCGACAACAGCGTCTTCTTATTCCGAATTCCTACTCAATTATGTGCACTCGCTCGCCTTCGGGTGAGGGAAGAGTTCGTCGCTTCCTAACTTGCCGAAGAGAAGGTATTCATTAAAGCAGTAATCATCAAAGGCATACCGATACCGACAGGGTCAAAAGCCTCTGGGTTAGAGTCACCAAGAAAGCAAGCCGGGAAGGCATAGAGTCGACGCAGTCAAGAAGGAAATCCCGTAGTCGATCGCAAAAAGGCATAATCAAAAGTACAGGCAGAAGGCTAAGAGCAGCTATTGGAGTGCTTCGTCGATTTTATAGACATTGCAACCTCTGCAGCAGCAGCTATTGGGCTAGCAGACCTGGGACCAGCAGCTTCTCTCGATCTTTTCGTGCTGCAGCTATAGTTGAAGTGCTGCTATTTCAGCTATTGGAACAGAGCAACTTTTGGAAGTTGAATGATGTACGGATACTGATGTGCCATAGTTGGATATTAATCTTTTTCAGGAGAATAAAGGAGTGTGTAGGTAGTAAAAGATGCCCATATCTTTCTCCAACAAAAGAGGCTGATTAAGTTATTAGTGTACGGTACTACTGGTTTCTTTAGCTTTAGATAGGGAATGAGACTCATGCATGGTCTATTTCTAACACTACTTAAGGAGCTTTTATGGCTTGCTTGGCCTGCATTGACTTGATCTCCCATTTCCAACTATTATATTAGCAAGAAATTTCTTTTTAATTTGTGATTTGTGATTGACCCTACTAAGCCATAACTCCGGCTCAGGATCCCCTTACTCAACTTTATCCTAGTTCCGGCATGGCATGAGAGTACCAATAAGCCTTCTTCAACCATTTAGCTATCTACGTAGATAAAGAAGGAAGATACGTAGGCCAGCCAATTGCTTTTGGCTTTAAGGACGCTCTCTCTGTATTGGCCTTGGCGCTCCTATGCTATGATTGAATGTCTATGGATTTGGGAAATTATAGGACCAACAGAGTAGAAGCATTCGGATCCTAACCACCTAGGTAGGCCCACAGGTCAGATCTTATTGAATGCACCTATGATGGCCCACTGCTAATCGACCAAGAAGTGACAATTTCGTGGGACTTCGATTGGCGACCAACTCATTGGAGTCAGTCCCTTTCCAAGGGAGGGCCAAAAAGAGTCCCATAGAAGTGGGGTATGAAGTTCAACTGGGCGTCAAGGTACACTTTCAGAATCATCACAAGGGTTTCGTGTTCAGTTTCAGGCGTGGTGGCTATAGTAACTAACCAGCGGTAGCCCTATAGAATAGAATCATAGTAACCACCTGGGATCATCATAGGTGCTCCTATCTCTTGCAATGGATCTCTCGGAGGACCTAACTTCTGAACTATTCCAGCTTCCCTCTTCCCTGAGTTCTTGCGTCCATAGCACCGAGACAGCCTTAATCATCCCCCTAATAGAGGGTCGACGGGAGTCCAGTGAGAAGGAGCAGCTAATCATCCTGTAGTTCTTGAGTCTGTTAACTTATTTCATTTGATTTAACACTGCTTCCCTTTTGATTCTAGTAAATCCCCTTCTTCCACTTCCCTTCTAAGTCGTATACTTGTTATTAGTCTAGTATTTCTATTTATACTTGTTACACGATAGTGTAACTCATTTCCTATCGAACAAGCTTCTTGTTCACCTCATTACCCGATCATGCCCACCTTTCATAAGATCAGACGATTGTTGAATGATTATCATCTTCTGTCTTCAACAAGTTATCTCCATTCTTCAATAGTCTTCTTCTTTACTTGCTTACCCCCAACTTTCAGGGCATTTTCGAGGCCGATCTGATCCTACTTCTTTTTCTTGCATACTCGTGGTGGCGGTCTCCCAAAAGAAAGCAATTCCCCTAATATACGAATGATCTTGGAGTGAAAGGAGAAGGGTGAAGAGGAGAGGAAGAAGAGTTTTCTAAAAAAAAGTCAATCCAATTCATTTTTGGAAGTTCTTCAGTGAAGTCAACAATTTAGGGTAACTCGTACAAAAAAAAACCATTGTCAAAAGTGATTTGATCATAATCATTAGAACTGAATCCCACTACTTAGACAAGCCCGTCAGCCACCTTTCTTAGATAGAACCTTCTAATTAGATAGACAGGGCCTAACCCCAATAGGAAGAAAAGGGCTATAGCTCCTAGAGTATGTTCGTTCTTTTGCACTGAAATCCATTCCTTTTTCAAGGTTAGCTCTTTCCCGAGAACTCCGTAAAAAGGAAGCCTACATCTATTCTATAGAACCTTTTTTTATCACTAAATGGACCTTTCAGAAAATAATTCAAAAAAGACCGACGGCCTCTGACCTAGGAACGCTATTCTCTAAGTCTAAGCTCAAACGCTGTTGGGTGGGGCTCCCCTTCTTCTTCTAAAATGGAAAAGAAAAGGTCCTTTCAACTTCAGGGATGACAGGTCAGTAGCACCTTTCTATCTAAAAATAAGGTTCAGTACCGAACGGACTCTGATCGACTCTACCTATTAAAAAATCTTACTATTCTTTTTTCATTAGAACTAGAATAGGCAAGAAAAACCTTTTCAGTAGGAGTTCTTTCTGCCTTTTTTTGGAAAGTGAAAGAAAGCCTTGAAGCTTTTGATTGAAGCTACAAAGTATTCGAGAATGTACAACAAGGTCACAACTTTCATTCTTCTCTTCTTTTCTTATCTTATAGGAGAACTAGTCTAGTTTAAAGAAGATTGGCTGGAGAACGCCGATAAATAGAGACAAGTCAAAGCCCTTATCCGAAAGCTTTGAAGTGCACTGGAAACAAATACTTGGGAAAACCGACAAGGCTCAAGGCAAAGCCCAATCTGGATTCAAGTCTGAAAGCTAATTTTCAGATTTTAGGGGCGAGAGAAGCAGAATTTTCTTTTTATCTGGAACCTCAAGAACACTAGCTACTACTGATTATGAAAAGAGACTCCCAGCTAAATCCTGGTGGGATTCAATGACATAAGTGAAAATTCTTCCACGAAATTGCTTTCTACCTTGGAAAGAGGCCTCTTCCCCGGTAAAAGCTGCTCTTCGAATTCTATTGACCATACCATACCCTGAAATTGCTTAGGGCGCTTAGCTTGGCTCTTCATTCAACATCAATACCTAGTGTCTCTTGTCAATCTTCATTCAGCTTTTCGATGAAAGGAAGCTCACTATTGACGGTGGGGAATTATCCATTATAGAAAGATGGGTAGGAGAATTCTACTATAAAAAATCTTTCTACGAGAAGCTGGTCAGAGGCCTAACATTAATTAGCTCAATAGGAAAGGGTGGGATCATTAAGGGATCCTAATAAAGCAATCTATGAAAGCTTCTTCCTAAGGGCAAGGGCTTAGCCCAGATCCAGCAATGCTTCCTCTTTTTGCTAGCGCATACTTTCCAGTCCTATCAAAAAAAAAGTCTTGTTCTTGAATATGTTGGTAAGTTAGAAAATGAGAGATCTCTTGGTTTAATGAGGTTTCAGCAAATGATATTGTTGGCTTAATTGTGTCTCGAATTTGGATTTTCCGGAGAGTCTTAATTATATTAGGAAGTTATTTAGTAGGCCTAATCCTTATTTAGATTTATCTTCTACTAGAAGACTTAAATTAATAGAAGTCTTATTTGAATCAGTCTTCTACTTTGACTCAAACACAGTTAGGCCACATCTATAAATACTCCATTGATGTAAGGGTTTCAATATAGAGTGAGAGAGAGATATATAGATCAATACTCTCAAGACGTCTTATGACGGTTAGACTACTTAGTCTTTTGTGAGAGTTGGTGATATCGGAGTTTCGTCTCCATCATTGTAATCTTCTCTTTCTCTTCTCATCAATACAATATTCTCTGGATCGTCTTTCCCACATATATCTCTTGTGTGCTATCTTTTCCTCTTTTCTATTCTTTCTCTATATCGTGAATTGTGATGGATATCGATATTTTGCGCAACAAGTGTTATCAGAGCTTGGTTCAACATATCTACTACGAAGTTTGATGTAGAGAAATTCAATGAAAAATAAGGATTTCCTATTTGGCAAGAAAGAGTTCATGCAATTCTTACTCAACAAGGGTTGAGAAACACATTGGAGGACGTCAAACCTGAAGATGTCACCAAAAGTGTCTGAAAAAATCAGAAGGGTAGTGCATATAGCACAATCATCCTCAATCTCACCGATGAGATACTCTATCCATTTCTTGATGAAACATCACCTTCAGAGTTATGGAAAAATCTGGAGAAACAATATATGAGTAAGTCTATCTCAAATCGAGTTTACTTAAAGTAGAAGCTCTTCAATTTTCGAATGAGAAAAGGTACGAATATAGTTGATCATCAATTTTCCTGGGTTATGCTAAAGGCGTCAAAGGCTATCGTTTGTGGGATCCTACTATTCAAATATAATTATTGAGTGAGACATAGTATTTGATGAAAGTGTTATATTAAAATCTCTCAAGAAAGATCCCAATGATATAATGCAAGTGGAGGTGGAGCATGTAGTTCCTTCAGAAGAAGATATTCAGGGTATGCCCAACTCTCAAGAAAATTCTAAGAATCAAATTTCTGAAAAGACTCCACTTCGAAGATCTCAAAAAAAAAATAAGTCATCTGAAAGGTATGATTTTGAAGATATGGTAGCTTTTGCTTTAGTTACTGACAATGGTGATCCTTCTTTCTATAAAGAAGCAGTGCAGGATAAGAATTCTTCTCAGTGGCAAGCTGCTATGAATGAAGAGATGGATTCTATTCAAAAGAACTATACTTGAAATCTGGTGAAATTACCAGAAGGTAAGGGCGAAGACATCTATTGAAGATTCAAATTCAGAGAATAAGATGATTCGAGCCAAGGTGGAGATTGTTGGCTTAATTTTATCTCAAATCTGGATTTTTCGAAGAGTCTTAATTATATTAGAAAGTTATTTAGTGGGCTAATCTTTATTTAGATTTATCTTCTACTAGAAGACTTAAATTAATAGAAGTCTTATTTGAGTCAGTCTTCTACTTTGACTCAAACACAGTTAGCTCACATCTATAAATACTCCATTGATGTAAGGATTTCAATATAGAGTGAGAGAGAGATATATAGATCAATACTCTCAAGACGTCTTATGACGGTTAGGCTACTTAGTCTTTTGTGAGAGTTGGTGATATTGGAGTTTCGTCTCCATCGTTGTAATCTTCTCTTTCTCTTCTCATCAATACAATATTCTCTAGATCGTCTTCCCCACATATATCTCTTGTGTGTTATCTTTTCCTCTTTTCTGTCCTTCCTCTATATCGTGAATTGTGGTGGACATCAATATTTTCTGCTACATGATATAAAGGGTCCTCCGTAGTAGACAGCGAAGAACCACACTTTTAGGAGAGAGTATCTGGAAAGAAAACCGCCGATTGGGCTCCAAGTCTATGAGAGAAAGATAAAACAAATTCATTATTTACAAAAATGAAAAGTCAAAAGTTCGGTTAAATCGTCAAGATTCGCTCCAGACTCACGATGACATAATAAGAGTCCCGAAGGCTAAGCCGAAGAAGTTCATCATCAACGTAATCGTGATTGAAGACGTGGTGAACCCGTGCTACTAGAACTATGTCATTGTTATGTAAGGCGCACCTCTTTTTCTTACCCCTAAGAAAGAGTTGCTCAAGTTGTTCCCTTTGCTTAAGGTGATACTGCAGTTACCACTGCTACTCCACCTACTATCCCTATTAGCTTAGTGGGGCGTATACTCTCCTCTACCTACAGGTGATTATGTAGATTCGTTTTTACACAGCTTCACTCTGATCCTTTCTCTTTCTCGCAGCCTCTTCAAGAGTCGAAAGTGTTTGATTCCCTTTACTCAAGTACCTTTTTCTATCCTTTCTTGATCTTGAGGGAGGCCAACTGTTTTCCCAGTTTACAGGCCATATATGGAGACAACTCTGACATAGGGACACTACCTAGGGCACCACTACGAACTAAAGTACTCGAATGATTACGAGACAGATGACCAAGCCTCCGATGTCATAGATTAACCAAAGAGGAAGGCAGACCCACGCTTAGGACCATGACCAATTAGGGTTCTGGTATGACGATCATGCACGTAGCAAGAAGAAGCCTAAAATGAAATGAGACAGTGCAGTCAGGACATGTAGGGTTGGATGGGCAAAGGGATTCCCTCTTTCTTTCAATTGGAATAAAGGTAAAGGATAGTTAACCTTTTAGATACATTCGGTAAGTTGGCTAAGATTAAGATAAAGAGAAAAAGAAATTCATAGCATAGACAACTTCTGAATATGTAAAAGAGAAAGAATAAAAAAAACCGGCAAATGGTGGTAAGTGAGACACAGAGCGGGCACATGTGCTAATAAGAAAGAGGCTGGAGTGGATGCCACATCATCAAACAGCTCAATAGTCTTAGACCAAATCTAATACCTGAAACTCAAAGTAAAGCCTCCACCTACTTTCCAAACCGGAAGATAGATCGAAGAGAAGGGGTATATTACTGATATGACTGAGTTCTTGGTATTCTTTAATAGTTAAGCCTACAGGGGGAAAGAAAGAAGCTCTTAGCAAGCAGATGTGCGGAGCTACTCGACGATAGGACAGATTCCTTGGCAAAGACTAAGGCAGAGATCTTCTGAGCCAAGATTTTTTTATATAGGAGTGAGGGGCATTGTTGATAGTGAAAGGAAGAGAGATCATTCCAGTCAAGTCTGTTCCTAGCTCGATCGTAGGGGATCATGGGTCTATCTTCGCTATGTGGCTCGACTCGGCTACCAAACTATAAAAGCTTCTCGTTACATCTCTTTCCCAAGTGGCTATCTCCTTGCGTTGAGGATTTTGTATTCAACAAATCTAAGGTTTTAGAATGGGAGATACTTGGCATTCTATTCAGGTACTCAAGCTCGGGGTTAGTTGAAAGGAAAGACTGGCCAGCCGACGGGGATTCCCCTCTCGAAAGAAAAGTGGCCCTTCCAACAACAGAGTCAATAGCAACTGAGTCCTAAACAACTGCCTATTATTTATATCTAGCAACAGTCGAGAAAACTCCTATTCTATTTGCCATGAAGAAAATACCAAATGAGACATCCCTTTACCTTACGGCTTCACAAGCACAAGTCCTACTGGCTCCAGCCCAGAAAGAGAGAATCACATACTTCCCAAACCAAAAGAAGCTACTACAAGAGCCACACAACCACAAAAGCTTAGGGTGGAATGAAGACAAATGTATATAGAGTCTTTGGATGTTCCATGGACCAAGCTAGAGGGCAAGAGCGAGTTTTTTCTCTTTACTGGCTATGATTTTAACTCCATGCTTTCAAATCTAAGCAGTGGAAATATCATCATCAGCAGAGATGTTTCACTGAATGATGGGACTGGAACACTTAAGAAGAAAAAAATGACAATTTATTTCCCCTCTTTAGAGCAAGCAAGTCCTTAATGGACTTAGTGGCGGCCTGTCTCTGATGTGATGTCTTCCCCTTGCATTCGATTTCTTGCCTTGAACCCAAGGAAAGTCATTAGGTAAGGCGGATTTTATCACCGGATTCTTTCTTGGCTCTTTCCTGTGCCATTTTCATAAGTAGATCCATGGTCCAGGTCTCTTTCAACCAAAGGACAAAGCAAGAAGAGATCGATGGGACATGCCACATAGGTAGAAGTAAAAGGTAGCTGGCACACACTAATGTTTTAGGCAAGGCCAAAAGCACACTAATTAATATATAAGTTAAGTCATGCTAGCCTAGGACAGAAAGTCTCTCATAGGCCATTCTTTGATCGTTTACGGGGGGAGAATCAAAACCAACCCGAAAAAGGTTATAAAGCATCCTCTGAGGTAACTAATTTGGGAGTGAACGAAGGTAAACCTGAAGGGTAGGAAGCAAGCATGGAATATTCTTTCCCCGGGCCATTACAGGGGAGATTTCTTAGATTGTCATACGTAATTGATTCAAAAAAAAAGTGGGCTGACGTGATAGGCTTGAGAAGAAATAAAAACCCTTTTTCAGTCCTACTTCCGACTGACTACGAACCTTGCACATAGGATAACTCATACAGGACTAAGAACTGGCCCTTAGATGTCCTTCCTATCTTTTGCTCTTTGTAAGGTTCGACAATCGAGTGATAGAAATTGGTACAGCGGACGACATTAGCAAGAAAAGTTGCTACAGCTCAACTTTACTTAGAAAGATTTTCCCTTCGCCAAACATACGTCATGGTGAATCACAGCAACACGAATCACCTACCTCCATCGGCACTAAGGATGATTGAAGGCGAATTCATTCTGGCTAACCAGTCAGGCCTAAGTCTAAGTCTTTGGTTACCTCAACAGTTGGTTTCCTACGGATAATATAGGTAACACATACCCTGCCCTTAAGGAAGAAAGCTTTATTAATACCAACCTTAACTTAGAACAGATATGACACACTAACCCTTGCCTTACAAATGATACGGGAAACTATAAACGAGTACAAAAGCTGTATCTAATTCAGTCGTTGGGTCCAACCATCAACTGTTATAAGAATTCAACGGTTACTACTTACCACATACGGCCTCTAAACAGGAGAGATACACAGACGGACACATACCACTAGTGATATCGCAATCATCCAAAGGAAGGACAAAATAAAGATACTCCTTCCACTTGCAGTTTGTTTGATCCACTACCTATCTTTTATTTTAACTGATTAGCCCGTGAGATCCACTGCTTCTGTTTGATGAGACAACTGCTTTCTTTTAAGGCGAAAGAGCCAGCCGAGTATGATTATCTATTGCAGGCACCAGCCTCTATTTATTATCATAGATACTTTACAGGATTTCCATGCTTTCTCTTCTTGCTATGGAAGACTGTCAACCTCCCTTGAGTCAATTTCTTCTTTGTTCTTGACTAAGGGATGTATCAATCGAACTAAGGGATGCTTCTTTTCCAATGACTAGAAAACTTCTGTACAGATTTCTTTCTGTATAGCTGCTAAAGTGAGATCTTTTTGTCCGCTAATGTTCTTTTAAGCTGAATATCTCTGTGATTACTTATGAGAAAATAAACCAAAGGCGGTGAAGTAAAAGTGTCTAAAGTGATTCATCAGCAGTTATTGGAGGTTCCCCGCTTTAAGTATATGTCCTTAGGTTGTCCAATCCAATATCGAATTCAGAGTACACTTTCTCTAAAGGGCAACTTCGATTTGAAATGCAATATCCAATATAAACAAAATGGAGCTCGCTGCTATCTCACTTGTGCTTGAAATCTTATCTTAAGCACAAACCTAATCTTTTTTTATTGACTGGATAGGGATGCGCATTCGAATCATTGATCTACTGATTGAGTACGAAGCTCTTGATTTGATGTTTTAAATGTCCACATGTACATTACTCCACTCTTCTTGTTCCACCAATAAGCTCCCGTAGCAATAGTAGCTTCTGTGTTAGCATCTTAGGAAGCCGTGATATGATAAGCATAAGCATAAGCATTTTCGTCCATGTGAGGCCGGTAATATGGATGAAATGTATGATGTATCCCCGTCCGTGGTAGGAATGAAGCCAAGCATTACTTTCAGGCTCTACTTACGGAATTCCCGGCTATTAGTCATCGCCTTTTTGATAGAGTAAAGGAAGGAGTGGGCGAATAAACATCCGGCAAAGGCACAACTAGTGCACGGGAGGTGATGACACCAACCACACTCCTAGCTAGGCGCACTCTCATCGATCCGCCACAAAGGTTAATGACGTATTCGACTGAGTTTTGAACCAAAGGAAGGAAAGGGGGTCCACCAGCAGATTATCCATGTGCAAATTGAGATGCAGTCTGATTTTGAGCATATCCATATCTCACAAATCCATATTATTCGATTGAATACCTATCATTGGAATATTAGGATGATCAAGGAGAGTTTTCTTTTGGCGCATTTCCCCTAGGATCTCTACTTGGAGGAGATGAGACTTCGAAGCCCTTTTCAAGATGGAGAGCTTAGTATAGGGAATCCCATCTGTCGTGAAGAGGAGAGGAACGCATCAAAAGAGCATGCGGGTCTCGTCACAACTCCACTTCCATCCAATATCCTAGTCTAAGTCGACTACTTACTCAACTAATATCCAATTTCTAAAATAACGTAATTGAGCACTGCCTATCCACTGGCTCGAACGAACCATCGCACTGACGCGATTGTGAATCCTGTTTTCGGCTCTTAAGTGAAAATAAAGTTCACTCCACTATCGAGAACATGAAAAATGAGATTCGTTAGTTCAGCGCTGGAGTCAGTCAGGTAACCTCTTCACAAGTCCTGATGGGATAATCGTAGGGGCCTTGAGACAGTTCAAAACTCTACTGAGGGTGGGCAAGATAGCATTTCTAACCAAATGGCACTTTTAGATAAAAAACATAGGATATAACTATGCCTTACATAGTAGGAATTCACTTGCGGCACTACATGTTCACCGAGCCAAAGTGATATCATGAGACCTGCACCAAACTTTTCCTGCTCCGGTTTCATGGGAAGATCCTTACTCAAGCTAGCAGCTGATACCATGGATATGTAGGTAGACGTCTTGTTTGCTTACAGCTGGTATAAGGGTCAGTCATAGATTCTGTCCTATGATAACCAAGGCCGCTTAGGAGTGAAAACGTACGTCTCTTCTTTACTGAGGCTACTGGGACAGTAGGCACGAAGCCAGTTCCGGCTTGCTCCGCACAGGCTACACAAGTCTTGCTCGAATGAATCAAAGAATTTCTTAGGAAGTAGAATGCACTATCTGTAATTGAAGTTGAAGTTAAAGAGCCAGCGAAGGGAGAAAGATTTGAAACACAAACCTTGGGCTTAGTTCCCGAGTCTAGTTCTCAGGGAGAAAAGAGTGGCATTCCTTGAATGTTTTGGTGCCGCTAGCATCAATAGAGTAACGGATTTTAGAGCAAGGTCACCCACTAGGCATCCCACTCGGAAAGAATTCCGCAAAATCAAAGAATTTTTATCTGGGAGGAACCTGATCTCAACCTTCCGCCCACCTATGCCACAACAAAAAAGAAAAAGCTTGAGGGGCATGAGTTCTTCTTTAAGCAATAAGCAATAGGAGCTCTTGACTTCTTTCCTCCCCGTACAATGTGAAGGTAAGTAGCCCTAAAAGAAAGAACTGAACTTCTTCTACCATTCAATGAAGCAAGAAAAGACCAGCGGTCGAAAAGCTCCAAACGAAGAAAGATAAAAGCTTGGGTTTGGATAAGGAATATAAGCCCTAGACATTAGCTAACTTTTTGTCAATGGAGTCGGTGCTGCAATTGCCTAACTTTTTGAACTTTCATTCGTGGTATATACGGATGTCTCAGATCATGCTCTTGGGGGAGTTCTTGTTCAGGAAGGACCCAGTGGCGTTTGAGAGCCGCAAGCTCAAGGATGCGGAGTAACAATACACCACACATGAGAAGGAAATGACAGAGTGGTGCACTTCTTGGACACTTGGAGGCATTATCTATTGGGAACGAAGTTCAAGGTTGTGACGGATAATATCGCAAACACCTACTTCAAGACCGAAAAGAAATTGACCCCCAAACAAGCTCGGTGGTAGGAGTTCTTGGCCGAGTTTGATTTCATGTGGGAGCACAAGCCTGGGCAACAGAACCAAGTGGCGGATGCATTAAGTCAAAGGGAGGTGCAATGCTATGTAACTGTGCACAGCAATCAACCCTACTGGAGAGGGTTAAAGAGTAAGATAACACAGACCCAACATACGTCCAACTTTGGAGAGAGGTACGTGAAGGGGTAATTAAGCATTATTGACTTGAAGATAACTTGTTGTATGCTAGAGGCAACAGGTTGTACATCCCGAAGGCAGGAGGGCTGAGGCGTGAGCTACTATGAGAGACTCACGATCCTCAATGGGCAGCACATCCTGGAGGGCAAAGGATGATGACACTCTTGTCCAAGTCATACTATTGGCCAAAAATGGGGGAAGATGTCAAGATGTACATTAAAACTTGTCTTGTGTGCTAGCTTGATAAGACAAAGAGGAAGAAGCAGACAGGGCTGTTGCAACCTTTACCTATTTCAGAGAAGTCGTGGTAGTCCATTTCCATGGACTTTATCTCGGGCTTTCCCAAAGTGGATGGGATGAGCTCAATGCTAGTCATCATCGATCAACTTTTGAAGTATACAGTGTTCATACCAACACCACACGCATGTCCAACAGAGGTAGCAGTTGGACTATTCTACAAGCATATGGTGAAGCACTTCGGTGTCCCAAAAGACATCGTGAGTGATCGAGATGCTTGATTCACAGGCAGGTTTTGGACAACACTCTTCAACTTGATGGGTTCAGAGTTGAAGTTCTCTACGGCTAATCATCCATAAATGGATGGCCAAACGGAGCACATCAATGCCTTGGTGGAGGAATACTTAAGGCATTATGTGACGGCCAGCCAGCAGAATTGGTTGGAGCTGTTGGACACAGCCCAACTTTGTTATAACATCCATAGGTCGTCGGCTACAGGAATAAGTCCTGTAGAGCTTGTCATGGTACAATAGCCTCTCATTCCTCTTGAGTTGGATCGATCGACGGACCAAGGAAAGTGCCCTGTTGCCTATTACTTCGCCAAGGAGAAGGAGGAGCTGATAGAACAAGCTCGGGACAGCTTGCGCAAGGCAGCAAAACACATGAAGAGGCATGCGGATGAACGAAGGCGTTCATTAGAGTTCCAAGTTGGGGACATGGTGTTGTTGAAACTTACTTCATAGATATGCAGCAAGACCATACATCGTGGGTTGGTACCAAGGTATGACGGCCCCTTCGAGGTGATGGAGAAAGTCGGGTAGGTCGCTTACCGGTTGAAGCTACCCGACAAGCTGAAGGTACACCTAACATTCCATGTAAGTTTTCTTAAATATTTCAACAGGGTGCTTGGAGATAGACAACAAGCCAAGAGAGCTCCACTTGTAGTTCGAAAGCAGTTTGACAAGGAGGTCGAGAAGATTCTTGCACACCGGACTATAGGGCAAAGCAAGAAAAATCAACAGACTGATTTTCTTGTGATGTGGAAAGGTGACAGTGAGGCTGATGCCACATGGAAGAAGGACTCTACACTATGGCAGTTTGAGAGATAAATCAAGGAGTACATGAATTTTACTCCGACGAGAACGTCAGACTCTCCTGGTGGGGGTGGTTTGTCACACATGTTGTGAGTTGTAGGTGGCACCACAATGAGATCATGTAACAGACCCGTGATCTCGGAGGCAATGGAGTGCCTCCAACGTATGTGTACACGAGCAGCACACATATGAGAAAACAACCAGCTGTGGTGGTTGGAGCCACTACGAGGAGGATCATACGAGGGAGCACATGATCATGCAAGGCGACAGATTGCCTCCAACGTGTGTGTGCACGGGTAGCACACATATGAGAAAACAACCAGCTGTAGTAGTTAGTGCCATTATGAGGAGTATCATGTAAGGGAGCGCATGATCAAGCGAGGCAACGGACTGCCTCCGACATATGTGTGCATGGGCAGCACACATAGCAGCAAGTGACGGAGTCATGACATGTTCGGATGGAGACCCGAACAACCCAAACAATCCTGCAGAGTGAGCAGTGGGATAGGTTGGCTAAAGTGAGCTTCAGGAGCGTGTGAACATCCTGGACATTTGGCATTGCATGCTGAAAGCACATGGTTGCAGGTTGGAGAATCAAAGCTACAACTATCAAGGGACATGTGGCCAGCAAAAAGGCAATTGAGGGCTCATGGGACAGGTGACTGCAGCTGGAGAGAGTCAACAAACTACCAGAAGAACATTCTGGAGCATGTTCTCCATGATCCCAACAGCTAGACTGCAGGGAGAATGTTGTGAAGAATGTTCTCCATGATCTCCAGGGGTGGCTCACAGCCAAATATATGTACTATAAATAGACAGGGGGTCTATTGAGCTGAGACACACACAGGTAGAGAGACTTGTAGTGTCACTTCGTATTAGAGTTGTATTCTTTTTATGTGAGTATCCCTTGTCTACCTTCATGTTAATCCATCCTCTTCTTAATAGAGTATAAGTCTAAATTAGGCTAAACTATTGGGTTAGTTTTAACCCAAGTTATTATCCAGGTGGTCTACTTTTGGATTCCCAGGCATGCATTTTGGACCATGTTTCTCTAGAACTTGGTCCGTATGTATAGTGTAGAATTTCGAGTCTAAAACTTGTCATAGTTGTTTATATGACCTTAGAGAGATGAAGAGATTTTCCCTTGAATCTGATCTTGTATTTTAGAACATCCATTTTAGCTTTTATTATTGTAAAATGAATATATTTTCTAAACTTTATTATGTTTCACATTAGCTAGGCAACCAACACTGGCATAAAATTGCTTCTTAAGGACTTTGCTTTGGAATTTTTGTTGCATGACTACATTATTGTATTTGGAAGTTGTTTTTTCCCCCCATATATTGATCTTTTGATGATGTGTGAGGATCATGCATAACTAGCTCTGTTGTGAAATTTTTCACCTAATCATATATCCATGTTTGCTGCTATCGTCTGCTTAGTACCTTATGTTATTTATTGAATATCAGAAACTTGCTTATATTATTTCTATAATAACTAGTTTTCACTCTGAACTGAATATTTGCACAATTATATTCTTAAATATTTGTTCCTATTCTATATAGTTTTCAAAGTGCATATCCGGGAATAAAGGAATCCAATTTTCATTTTGGTGATAAAATGATCATCAACCACTAAAGGTTTCAGATTCCTTGGATCTTGTAGATTGTAGTCAATGCTTTCTTGTGTATTCAATGTTTAGCAAGTCTTCTAGAAGAAAATTGCATCAGTGCTTATTTGAAATTTTCCTTGGGCTTTTTTGTACAATATTTGACTATTATGCATTTTGAGATGAGCATAGAGAAAATGGAATGGCTAATCTTATTTAAATTTAGCTACAACTTACTAGGATGGTGGTAGAACCATTATTTTTATTTGTTAGGAATTTCGGTATCATGGTTTAGTGATTTAGTGTCATGATCTACTAGGGTCTATTTTGGATATCTAAGAAAAAATATATTCAATATTTTTCTATAGAATTTGGGTTGTGTGCACTTTCACTTTCTTTGAGATTCTATAGTTAATGGGGAGCGTTGTCATTAATGATAGAAGGAGGTTGCATGCAAATTTTAATTCATAAAAAAAATTAAAAAAAAGTAGTGCTAATGTAATTTGAGGAATCCAAATGGGCGAGCTTGAACTGGGAGCTTGCGCGGGGAGCTCTCACGAGGAGAGCTCACGCGGGGCGAGCTCTTGTAGGGGGAGCTCACGCAGGGAGCTCGCCCGGCAAGCTCGCGCAGTAGTCGCCACACCTGCGCCCTCGCGCCAGCTTTATGCCCGAGATCGTGCCCTTGCGTCGGCCTGGCCCCTACTCCCGCGAGCTAGCACCGGCCTCACACCCGCGCCAACGCCGTCGCCAGCCTAGCTATGGCATCCTCACCGGCTTGACCCCCGCACTGGCGCACTCGCGCCCTTGCCAGTCTCTGGTAGTTACTGTTCACATGCATGAGACTGTTCAGGTGCATGAATTTTTAATATATGGTACTGTTCACGTATATGCGTGTATGACCATTTCGCTGAAAGCAAAATAAAAAAAATTGTATCGGTCTCACTCTCATGTAAACCGCTGTCACGAGATCGCGCAAAGCTAGTTGTTCTGTCTCGTATCCAAATGGGCCTATAGGATATTAGGTTTTGGGGTGTTTAAAGATTTAAAGATGTCATTAGGATTTAGAGTTCGTTTGGCTACTTTCAAATTTTATATTAATTGAGTTTTATACCTCTTACTTAGATAAAGTGCATTGGCACTTGTGGCATGTTCTCAGTACAGTTTCTGAGAGAAGCACGAAGCGACTAGTCCGTCATGGAAAAGACAGAAAAATTCTCACTACTGTTATATTTTATTATATGTCTTATTCCACAAGCACATTCTATGCTTATGTTTGATGTTATTCATCTCAACTGATGTAGTGCTTTACTTGCTTTGACATAGAAATGGTTGGTATACCATTAGTATACATCCATCCGTGATTGGGCATGTATGGGGACTACTGAGGAAAAGTGCTATGGTTCATTGTCTCTGAATTGCACAGTTGGGATCCCAATGTTGAAAATTGATTTCTCAAAATTATTTTCAATATATATGAATCTATATATGTATAAATAAACAGATCTATAGGCCATGTGGGGGATTATCAGCCCTATGGCCTTATAGACTGTTTATTGATTTGTTTTTGAGATAAGTTTGATTATGCAATTCGGGTCAGACAGTTTGAAAATGAAATGAATGGTTCAAATTTGACTGTCTAATTGATATTTGTATAACAATGGATGACAGTATAGACGTAACCAAATTTTATATGTGTGTGCTCATTTGGGTGTTCGTGATGGATCGGAATGTTTTATAGTATACCCAACATCTGGTCTCACTTTGGGACTGTCTGGTTGGAGGAGGATAAATTGCTTTATTTAAATTATTTGATTTGGACCTTTTTGTAAATATTTAGTCTTAATTATAATTACAGAATTTTAATTTATAATTATAATGAATTTTGGGTGTCTATTTGCAAAATGACAAATAAATAAGTCGGTTCAATTTACGAATCGAGAATTGAGAATTGAATTGTGAATTGAGAGCAGAGACAGAGGGTTTTCTCTGTAATCGTTCTCAGGCCTGTGAAGAGATTTTATTTTTGAAAATTTTTTCTCCTCTTCAACTCTTCCCCATCAAAGAGTGACAAGGATTCAAAGTGGATTTGCTGAGAATTACAAATAAAAGTTTCAAAATTGGTGCATCAAGCCAAGCCTTGTAACACTAAAGTAATTGTATTTGCCAATATCATACGACTTGCATGAGGAAAAATAGTTGGAATTACTACGTAACCATATTTAGTTACTCATGTACATATTTTGAATGACTTACAGTAGGCATGTCCACATAGTAGTTCACATGATTGAAGGTGAGAGAAAGAGGCCGGAAAGGTAAAGCCATCCCTTTTTTAGCTTGAGAGTTCATTTTACATGTAGTCTCAGAACTCTAGTTTTCAACAGTGGTTGGCACATTGTCATATGCAGTTCATAAATAACACAAAGAATATATAAAGGGTCAAAATCCCCAAGTGATTAGGCACTCAAGTTGGAGGAGCAGAACAATAGAATGGGAAAAATAATAGGCATGTATCCATAAGGGACAATCTGAAACTTAGCCTGGATTGGCCGCTACCAAATTGCAAGTTTGAGTTTGAAAATTCTAGTAGTCGTGTGTGTTTACTGAAAAGCAGACGTCAAAGGTCCAACACAAATTGAAAAACCATGACATGTACAACTATTGTCCATTATAATACTAAAATTAGGCTTATGATACAAAAGGTGCAAATCTAATTTGTATAAAATTCTAAAATATATGTATAAAAGGTTCATAATTAAATCTAATTTGTATAAAATTCAGTGTGCATTTTGAAAAATATATGTATAATATTTTAAACAGCTTTTAGTCCGATTTTTAACTGGGTTATTTTTCGGTTCTAGATGAATCCTACCAAAACAGGGGACTTGCGAAGCACATGCCCGTTAACCACATGTCCGAATCGGATTGGCTCTTTTAATGTCGGGAAAAATAAATAATAAAAAATGGTGAAGTTCGCTGTGCGATCCGACTCTCCGCTCCCCACGCTCCTTTTCTTCTTCTTCTTCTTCTTCTTTTTCAAGCTTCGTCTTGTTCGTCCCCTTTTCTTATCCTCTTCCTTCTCCTCCCCCTTCGAGCCTGAGCCACAGATCTACATCCATTTTCTCTTATGATCCTCGATTTCTCCCTCTCCTTCATCCCTTGTACCAGCTTCGATTTGATGGCGATCGAAGCGCTCGGGCGTGGGCATCAGGTCGGCGAGCATGCTCGTGCGAGCGCAAAGGTGCGGGAACCAGAGGCCAATGTGAGGGCATGGGCACACGATGCCAACGAGGGCGTGAGCACATGCACGAGGCCGGCGTGGGCACGGGCGCGAGCGCGAGTTCAATGACGGCAGCACGCTCTCCCCGAGCGAGCTAACCGCGCTAGCTCGCTGCGCTAGCTCTCCTTGCGCCAACTCGCCACGCTAACTCTCCCCGCGCCAGCTCACCGCACTAGCTCTCGCTTCGCACTCTCCCCGCGTCAACTCACCGCACTAGCTCTCACTGTGCACTCTCCCCACACAAGCTCGCCTCGCTCTCCCGGCTCTCCACGCAAGCTCTGTGCTCGTCGTCACTACAAAACCCTAATCCTAAACTGAAACCAATTTAGCCATTTTATTTCGCTACCGGCCGTAATGTTTCGGTTTTAATCGAGATTTAAAATCCTAGTTTAAAGTTTCAGGCGAAATCGAAACATTTCAATTTTGGCCATGGGAGAAATGTTTTGGTTGAATTGGTTTCGGTTAGTGGTTGAATTTTTTTAAACTTATGATTTTATTTATTTTTCTTTCACATTTTTATTTAAGTTAACCATAATTTATGTTTTAATTTTGATATTTTTCATTTACATCTACATATTATTCATCTTAATTTTGAACACTTTTGGGATCAATTATTAATATTCATTCACTTTATTTTTTTTGTTTTTATTAAAAAGTAAAAATATTCTTAATATTCTTTATTTGCATTTACATATTATTCATTATAAACTTGAATATTTTTGAACTTAATGATTAATATTCTCATTTAATTAATTAATTATTTATTTTTGTTAGATTTGAAAATATTTTTGATATTCTTTATTTATATTTTCATCTTATTCAACTTAATCTTAAATAGTTTCGGATTTAATGATTAGTATTCATTAATTTAACTATTTGTGCTATTTTATTAGAGTTAAAAATATCTTTTATTTTTGTAAATCACTTCTCAGTCATAGCTCTTAAGGAGCATTTTTAAGTCTATCTTATATGAATAAGAAACATCTTTAAACTTATCATATATGAAGAGAAAAACGCACAAGCACTTAGGATCTATTTGACCACCAAAAAATGAGATGAAGTAATTGAAAGTGATATTATTTTCTCTCACTTTTAATGTTTTATTATTCACAATAAAAATTTCAAAAGTTAATCCACTTTTCAACTACTTTGAGCTCGAAATTAAAAATAAAATTCATCTTAATTATATATTATTTGGTTTAAAGTGACTTGTGAAAGTAAATTTAATAATTTTTTAAATTATAGTAATATTAATCACATCCAATAATGATATATTTTTTAAAAAAATATTTATAAAATTTTTCGAGGACAAAATTATATTATATATTAATAATTGTAATTCAAAAATTCACTTTTGCCCAATCTAATATTAGAAATTAACTATTTATAGTTATTTTTAAAAAATGAGTCAAAAATAAAGAAAAGTGATTTCTTGAAACCGACATATGAGTTTAGAGTTTGGCTGACAAAAGTAAAAGCGAAAGGCAAACCCAAAACATAGAGCCTCAAACAATTCGTAAATGAAATTTGGAGAAAATATAGTTAAAAAATTGTTAATGCAAATTCAGAAAACAACCCAATAACAAAGGTTAAAATCGAAAGAGATGGTGTCACATGAATTCTAAAAGTAAATAGTAATATAAGATTTTATAAAATTTATTTACAACATATATATGGGAGGATATACATAATTTTAAATAGAAGCTAATACGAAAAATAGGGGTTTATATTAAGATTTTAAAAATCAGTCAAAACGTTTTAATTTGACCAGTATTTTAATTTCGATTTTTAGAACTTGCGAAGAAGACTGGCCTCCACTCTTGCTCTCTCCTTCACGACTCGGAGCTTGTTCTCCAGAGCTTCCACCTCCCAAGCTTTCTCGTTTACGACCTTTTCTAACTCCATCTCCTTCTTTCCTTTCTCCTTCGTGACCTAGAGCTCCTTTTAAAGAGCCTTCACCTCCTTTTTCAGCATGAAGATTCCCTCCTCTCTCTTGTGGAGCCTCTCCTTCCAGCATGGGCTTTTCGGCATCAAGCTTATCTAAAACTTGCCGAAAAAGCTGAGTCTCAGTATTAATGTCGATGGTGGGGACTCGACAATGACAATATCATGTTAAAGACAAAAGATCTCTTAAGAACGAGCTTTGAGTCACGAAAGAGAGGGCAAGGGAGGAGATTAAGGTGAAAATTATTAATTAATATTTTAATTATTAGAATTTTATAAATTAAAATTTTTTAAACTAATTTTTATATAATAATTAAAATTTTGACTATACAAATAATTAATTAAAAAAATATTATTTAATATTATGATAAATTTAGTTATGATTCTTTTAAAAATTTCTATTTTTAAATTTTAAAAATTTTATAATTGTTTAATTTAAAAGAAAAAATAATAAAAAAATATTTTGATGAAAATGAAAATGAGAATGATTTGAATCGAATCTATCGACTTAAAACCTTGGTAATTATGTAATTCCAAGTTGCTTATAGGGGCAAACACGTAATTCTGTCTCTTCCCTCCTGCCGCGGGGCTTCCTCTCCGTCAACGTCGCACCTGTTTAAACACTTCCTTGCCGTGCGTTTTTTTCATTTCCTTCGGAATCCTCTTCGCTTCCTCTTTGCCAATTTCTCGATGCCCCTTTCTTTCTCCTTTTCGCTCCCTGAACTCTAGCCTCAACCGTAGGTCAGCCGCCCGTCGCCGGTTCTTCTTCCCTTATCCGGCGAGACCCTTCGAGAAACCCTGCCAGAAGAGCCCGTGTTGCCGGAGTAGGACCGGTTGCCTCGATCGCCTGCTATGAATCCGGAGTAGTAAGCCCCTGAAGCCCTGATCCTCCTTTTTTGGTGTTAAGTTTTCTGGATTTTTAATTGTTTTGGTGGTTGAGTGATCTCGTAGGGTTTCTCGGGAGATATTGTTGGGTCTCATTGTATTATTGTTTGGATATGATATATGCTTAGGGTTTGATGAGATCTGGGGTTTCTGGAGAGAACCGAGGTCTGTCTAATCGTGGTATTGAGCTGTTTGGATATTGGTATGCTTAGGGATTGATGGAGATCTGGTATTTCCGGATGGAATTAGGATCTTGACCATGAGAAGATGCGTGTGTTTAGGGTTTGACGGAGATCTGGTGTTTCTTGATGGAATTAGGATCTTGATGGTGAGAACATGGGTATGTTTAGGGTTTGATGGAGATCTGGATTTCTGGATGGAATTGGGTTCTTGCGACCGGGAGATTGAGTCGTTGGAATATGAGGTATGTTTAGGGTTTGGTGGAAATCTGGGATTTCTGGATGGAATGGGGTTCTTAGTTCATCATAGGGTGAGTTGTTTGAATATGGGATTGTTTAGGTTTGTTGGATATCTAGTGTTCTTAGATGATCTTGGGGTCTCGGTTGATCGAGGGTTTGAGTTGTTTGAGTATACGATATCTGGAGGGTTTTTTGATCTGGTATTCCTGTTTGGAATTGGGGTCTGGTTCGATTCATTGATTGTGAGGTTGAGTTGATTGAAAATGGATATGGTTAGGGTTTGATGATGATCTGGTATTTCTGGATGGAATTGTGGTCTGATTGTGATGTTGACAGGAAGCAGGCTCTAGATCTGGTGGGACTGCTGTATATCTGTCTGTGAGGTTGTGATATGGGAGATATGGGATGTTATTGGTTTTCTTCATGGAAATTACTTTTCTATAGTTTTTTTATGTATATTTTGGAAGTGGTTACGTCAATATGCATCCAATAGGAAGGGTTTCATCATTTATCTTTCAAAGGGATGTTCCTTCTATTTTTGCGTTGGGGATACTTTTTTGTAATTTTATAAATGAATAGAAATGGTTCTGTTTGAAGTAAAAATAAAGGTGACTAATGGATGACAACCTGTATGGTTTCCTTCTGTTGTTGTGCATCTTTTAAAGCTGAATGGTGGTGTCACTTCTGCATTTCAATGATATTTTATGTGAACTTTCTTGCTCTGCCTTTATATATCAAAATACTTCTTATGAAACTAGTCAGTGTTGTGCGATTACTTTCTATTTAATTTTTTTCCACATAATTTTATTCGTGTGGTGAGCTCCATCTGTAGGTCTTTGGAATTGTTCATGTTCATGCCCCTTGTTGGTTTAGACATAGTAGCCAATGTCCTTTTGAGTTAATATTGGAGATGTGGTTCTGACACTTCGAACATATGATTTGGCTGTTTGAAACTGCCTGCTCAAGTTTTTCGTCTGGTTTATAATTAAACTAGGAACAGGCCATGTGTTTGAGTTATCCTTCCCTAACATTTGGGTACTCGAGTCATCCTTGTCTGCTGTCTCTCATTTGAGAATTTTTTTATTTTACACTTATGTTTCTAGCTCGGCATACTTGGCATTTTAAGCTGCCAATTGCATGCCCAAGTTCTCTTTCAACATTAAACTGTTATGCATACAACTATGCATCTTAAGTCGAATGGTTGTGATTTAAGTTTGTGATGAAGCCTTCCCAATGTAACACTGTTGACACCACTGGTTTCATGTGTTTATCCAAGTAGTAGCCTACCAAATAGGAGGCCTTGTGTACTTCACTCTGAAAAATATGCTTTTGGTTCTATAGGTGTTATCCTTGACGTTAATCCTATAAGTTATCTGTTATTACTGAGACTAAAATAATGCAAAAAATTCAGGGCTAATTTTCATTTTTTATTGTCATTTATGGTTTGGTGTAAAATACTTTTGGGGTCCTAATTGAGATTTGGGTTGTGAATTGTTGAATTTCTACATACGAAGACTATAGGGCTTTTAAGTGGTTTTTTATATGTTGTATACTTTTTAGACTGCCAATAAAGGTTGCAATGTTAGCACCGATTCTACATGTTGAAAAAAATATGTGCTTCTGAAGTGAGATGTGTGAATGTGATACCATCAGGTGAACAGTTTATATTTTGTTTGTGAGTTTCTTTGACAAATGGTTGTGTTCTTGTCTTCCAATGTTATTGCATTTGAATATAGAATGTGGAGTTGTGCATTAGCTGAATATTATAATATGCAAATAAATATCAGTAATTATTCTTTTCCTGATCCAATGACTACTTGTTCAAGCTTTTTCTTATTGGAGATTCTGGTGTTGGCAAATCGTCTCCTTTTGAGATTTGCAGTAAGAAGTGTACTTCTGTTTCTCTGTCGTAACTTATCATATTTCTCTAGCAATGAATCACAATTTATGTTTTGCAATTCAGTTGTGCTGTTCGTGTATTGTGAGTGAAATCATGGAGGCTGTTTTCGTGTGTTATTATATGGTGTATGGATATTCTGATCACCCGGGCCACCTTTGGTTCAAGGAAAGCCAAGTTCAACCGTAGAAATTGATGAACCACAGTTCTTCCCATTATATTGTGAAATACCCAAACTACCCTTTTTTATTTATAAATATTTATTATATCCTTTTACTACGAAGGGTATTATGCTCAAAATGGACACAAGATTTTCAGTTATTCTAAAATTCAGCTCAACTTATTGCATTTTCCAAAAGAAGTGGCTAACCAAAAAATGGATACGAATTGTTTGTGTCTATTGTGGTTTTTTCATTTGAACCATCAACTTGTTTCTTTAATATTTGCAAATTCTAAATGGAATATTGATATATTGATTCATGCATTTGTGACCATCTTGAGATCATGGGAGAATATCTCCATATAATGCATTTGAAAAATAATGTAAAATACTTCATCACAGTTTTCAACTTGAATATAAAAAATGTGTCCTTAGGCTAATTGTTTATGATTGTTCTGAACAGGTACTATTGCTGATCCTTGCAAACCTAAATTTAGAAGTTTTTAATCTGAATTATAACATGACAAGCTTTTTCAGGTTTTGATATTTTATTGATAATGGCATCCTTCTAACATGGGATTGATGTTTTAACTTGTTTCTTGGTTGATAGGATGACTCATATTTGGAGAGTTACATTCGCACCGTTGGTGTTAACTTGGTAAGCAAGAACCTCTCGTGGCTTCTAGTATTGGCAAATCTCAAAATTCTAATCTGGTTTGTTTGTTTTGCAGAAAATATGAACTGTTGACCAGGATGGGAAGACCATAAAACTTCAAATTGTGAGTTTTTCATAGTTCTTTGGGTTCTTTTCGCAATCTTTATATCTGATCAGCTTTGATGCCCATTGGATGTTGATTCTCATTTAGGATAACAAATAATACATATCAAATGCAGCTGATGGCGCTTGAGCATCTGTTATGAAAATGATGTCTCGAAATCATGTGTTGGTTTTTTGCATTTATATCGTTGAACATTATCAGATGTTTGTCTTACAGATAGTGGTCATATGCTTTATTGTGTAACCAATGTCAGTTCATTCCCACAAACACACCCCACAAAAGAAAAAAAGAAATAACCATTAGTTTATTCTAGTAGCTTAGTTGATATTCCTGTTTCTGTTATTTCTCAAAACAGTTGACAAGGGCACTATTCTAATGATTCTGGTATTACTGAAAACTTGTTCTCTTGTTTCAATTTTCTCTTCTGAGTTGACGACTTCATGCTGCATTTTGTTATTCCATTATTTTGCTTTTGTTGTTTGAAATTGATAACTTATTCTTTTCTGTGGTACATCACAGTGGGACACTGCTGGGCAAGAGCGTTTTAGAACAATCACTAGCAGCTACTACAGAGGCGCCCATGGGATCATTGTGAGTTCTTTAATATTCCCCAGCATATCTTGTCTGGCGGCTCAGACCAAGGTGTACATTGGCATTTGGTCAGGTGGACTTGGCTTGCAGGTTGTATATGATGTTATTGACCAAGAGAGCCTTGAATAATACCAAACAATGGTTGAATGAGATAGACAGTTATGCGAGTGAAAATGTTAACAAGCTTCTGGTTGGGAAGAAGTGTGATCTATCTGATAGTAAAGTTGTGTCTTATGAGACAGCAAAGGTGCTGTGAGAGGGGGAGAGGGACGGGAGGGGAGGGGAGGGAGAGGAGAAGTGGGAGAGGGTGGGAGGGTGGGAGAGGAATTAGGGTTTAGGGGAGGGAGGGAGCGGGAGCGATGGAGGGGGCGAAGCAGGAGAGGGAGGGAGGGACGCGAGGGGTATTTAGGACAAAAAAAAAGCACGAATGAATGTACAATGGGAGAGACTTCATCGAGTTGACCGCATTTCTAATTTACAAAATTGTGAGGTCACCTCACTGATCAAACCCGAGTTTTGCAAGAACTAACAAAATTATTGCGAGAAAAATTAAAAATTTATTTAGCACAACCCCATCTCACATTAAGAAAATAAGTTTTTATTAAAGAAATAAAACTATTGTGGCATTTTCGCTTTTTTTAGTAGAAATAGCAATTTGGCAAATACATTAGTCAAAATCTTATCCAAATATTAACAACCTAGAATTTAATGATAGTAAAAGAGAACAAGATCGAACTAAAATTTAAGTGCTTCAAATTAATATTGTAGAACAATAAATTAAAAGTTGACCTCACCAAACGTTAAAAGATGATTAAATGAGAAATATAAAATAAATAGTAGAAAATAACAAAATATCGAAGTAAAATATTCTTTCATTTGAATTGAGACAATAAATTTTGAAGTAAAGAGTTTAAAAGAAGTAATTGTTTTCAAAATATTGGTGTCATAAGGGATTCTAAAAATTAAGGGCTCAAAGGTCATAAAAGTTTTGGGCAAGGGTATAAATAATCATTCAAGCTTCACACTAAAGCTCTGAAACATCATTAGATCATTCCCACTCAAAAAATAAAAATAAAAATAAAAACACCCCAACCAATAACACCCAATGATTGTTTCATGCAGTTTCGTTATTTATTATACTAGACAGACATCAACCATATGTGAATGGTAATGCTGATCAAATAATTAGAAACATATACACAAAATCAGAAATCACGAAGATGAATAGACAAATGCCAGTACTTACAATCACAGGACACTGAACTTTGAGAGCAGAAACTTCCTGTTTATCAGTTCCAGTGGAGTGTGCAACTTAATTTAACGCTTCAAAGTGACATTTTGTTTCTTCAAACTGAACAACAAAAACAAAATAACTAAATTTATTCTGCATTTCAAGTAAAAATTTATTACAGAAGGAAGTCTGTCTTAAACACATAAACCTGAAGCCTAATGCAGATAAATATGCACCAAACAACATCAACTGCTTCTTGCACGACCCGCTGTAAATCACATTACTGTAAACTTATTAAGAACCTGTATTAGCCACAACAATTATAATTGGTACCAACATATCCCCCAGCTTAACATGGAACAATTATATGGCTGTAAGGAAAAAACATCAAAACTGTCAATATATCTTAGAAATCTTCTTTTTAAGGAATAAAATGCATATTAAGTGTTTCAATGAAGTTCATTTTACATTTACGCCATGCACTTTTAATAAACAATCTCTTATGGAATATGGATAATCAAACACTTATGAAACCATTTCATAAGAGCAAGAGCAAGAGCAAAAGCAACCACAAAACAAACTAAAGTCCCAAAGCAAAAAAAAAACTATGTCAAACACATCCACACAATATCAACAGATAATTAGTAGGAGACAACAAGCAAGAAATCTTCTCATCCCAAAAACATCAAAACGAATGATGCCGACATTATTAGAGTAGCTCAGCAGCTATATTTTATATGAAACCATTTCATTTCATGCATCATAAAACAACTATATTTTGAATGACAGCATTTCATTACATGCAACATGCAGCAGTACCTTACTCTCAATGTGCATGATAGTTCAAGCAAGGGAAAGAAAGCTAGACAACTTTAATTGTGGGTGATCATTTTATTCACTTGGTTATCAGGAAATATTTGGAAGAAAGGTTCTTTTTTATCTTTTCAAATAACTTAGCAAAGTAGAACTTTTCAACAGAAAATGTTCTAACAATAACAATCAGACAGAACTACAGAAATTATGTAGATGAACGATTGTAATCATAGATGACAAGACACAAGTACTTGTTAATTCCTGAGACACAATGAAGAGCTAAAAAGACAGCATGAAGACTGACTTCTTTAATAAAACATTCTTAGGCAAAGCAAGAAATGCACCAAATAAGGAATTTGACATGATTCCCTTCTGTATCTAAGTATACTAATAGAGAGTTACCAAAGCTCTCGTGAATATAACTAAAGCATTTTTTGGTTGCTTGCATTTCATTTCCAAGCCAAGCCTTAGATTAGTCCGCAGGCTCTAACATGGAATGCATTTTAATAGGGATGATTTTTGCATAATTGCTGGATATGGACTTTTATAGGTACTGCTACAGAAACAGATATTCCAAAACAAAATGGTGTCAGTATTCAATATTCAATTCAAATGCTTATTGCCTTGTAATTCAATCACACTACAAGATGTAGCCAAGCAATTAAATTGATAATAGAAAACCCAAATTTGATATTCCAAATATTAGTTATTGTTCCTTCTAAATTGGTGTTTAACTTTTATGTCAGTCTTTTTTGTCATCAAAAAAATTTTATGAGTGACATTCCTGGTAGAAAATGTATTTCTCATATGGGGGGAAATATGTGGTTATCCTACACAATATTATCTGAATTAAACAACAGTTAAATCAAGGACTACTATGGTACACACACCCACCTAATGGTTGTATAAACAACAAGGGAAATTCTTTGGAAGACATTTAAGTATAATTTAGACATTTAAGTATAATTCTTTGTCCCACAAGCAATTTAAGTATTTGCTAGACATATAACATTATGAATAATGATAATTGAGAAAGATCAAAACAATAATTTAGAAGTTATTAATTTCAATAATGAAAAAACGAGAGATGTAGCTTACCTCACAAAATCGTGTAGATCGAAGAATATTTGGCTTCAATTTGTTAGAAGCAAATTTAAAATGTGATCCTCCAACTTATTTTTCCAGAGTGCAAATCAAAGGTGGATGCTAAACATATGCATTGAGAACTTATGAGTGCATTCAGTAAAGCCCAAAATTTTAAAGGGAATCATATTTACAGCACATATTGGCTTTTGACAACGAACATGTGGGAAAGTGAATGCAATTCTCTATGAACCAAACATATAATATATAAAACTTGTGCAACTATTGTCACGCCTAACTAGAGTATAAATAAAATGTCAGGTTATGTAAATATTTCACATCATCTAAACTAACATTAATCTTAGTTGCAGATAACTTCAATAACATAGAAGAACTCAACTAATTTGCCAAAATCATGGAGATACTCTAGGTTCTGAAGACCTAAAGCTTTTTGAGAACAAAAGATTTATCCCAATCAAGTCTTAAGGCTGCACAATCAGTGACACTAGAATGGGTACATCTAATCTTACTGCTCCCGTACTCTACTAGAAGAGAGGCCTCTCCCAACATTTTGAAGAGACTTATGATAATATTGGTTGGTCATTCCTCCTAAAACTACTTAAAATACATGGATAAGGAAGATCCTAGAAACAATTAAAGTATCCATCCTCCTGAATGGGATTCTACATGACAACATACTCAACAAAAAGAACAATTAAACGAGGAGAACGATTGCCTCCTTATCTCTTTATTCTAGTGACAAGTTGACTCTTTTTGATAAAATGTTGCAGCTAGTATAGGAATTAAAATTGATCAGAGGGTTATACGGAGTCCTGAATTTGCATTATGCAGACGATACTCTGATCTTTGGGGAAGTTAAACTTGATCAACTTCTAAACCTAAAATGTATCTTGTACATATTCAAAGGTGTAATTGAACTGAAAATTAACTTCCATAAAAACTCAATGGTCAAACTTGACAGTTGTACTCGAGACCTGCTGTAATCTGTTGGCAAAGATCATGAGCTGTAAGGCTGAGAACTTTTCCTTCCTGAGACTATCCATAAAAGACTAAACTAATCCAAGGAGAATGGAAACCTCCAATTGATTAGGTTGAAAAAAACCGGAGGCATGGAAAGGCAAATATTTATCTATTGGAGGTAGGATAGTACTGATCAATTTCTTTCTGTCCACAACTCTCATCTATTGGATGATTTTTTATCAGCTTTCAAAATGAATTATACACAAAATTGACCAAGTTAGGACCAGGCTTGTGGAGAGGGTCGAAGGAAGAAAAAAAATCCACTTGGCAAATTGGGACTTGGCTTGCACTAACAAACAAAATGGTGGCCTACGAATTCAAAACACAAAAGCTTTTAATCAGGCTCCACTGATGAAGTGACGGTGGAAGCTCTGTAGTGAGGCCGAAAATATGTGGAAAGTCTAGGTTTTGAATAATTATTTTAGAGGTGAAATACCATCCCTTATACACCACAGAGATCCCATGTCAAGTTTTGTCTTTTGGAGAGTACTGAATGTCAAAAATCAGTTCATTTCTAGTGTGGACTGTGTAGAAGGTTCTGGCCAGAATATTTCCTTCTGAAAAGACAGATGGCTGCAGGGCCTTAGTCTTAAAATACTAATACTATAAGTTGCCCAGTTTGCTAAAAAACATGTCACTATTGCAGATGCTACAACAGAAGAATTTTTTACTAAAAGAAGAGCCCCGCTCGACATCAAATCTTGGGGAGGGAAACTCAGAGACCTCCTCCCTGCTCCATCTAATCAAGACCATAATAAACTAAGCTAGAGATGGGCTAAGGATTTCTTTGTTAGGTCAACCTATAATTGCATTACTAACAAGAGAATAACCTCTCTATTCCTCCTCAGAATATGGAAACTGAACTGTCCTCTCAAGGTCAAAATTTTCTCAAGGCTTATCTTTCACAATAAAATTCTTATCATGGAAAATCTATTGAAAAGGGCCTGGAATGGCCATGCTTTACCTTGAGATCTTATCTCTATCTGTGTAGTAAGAAATTCAAGATCAAGTTAGAAACAACTATAGCAAAGATTACTAACAAGCAATGGTACTTTCTTTACTGTTGTTTCTGTAGCAAGGCCAGCCTCAAAACGATGCAAAAATGAGACCCATTGAAGCTGCTGCTCTTGCTGCTGGAAACAGATGCTGAACTGGTTTTTGTTGCTCATGTTTTTCAATAACAGGGATTGTTATTTTTGGTTTTGGGAGGACTTCTTTTTGTATACAGCAGATAAACTGCTTTTGTAAGGGATACTACTGTATATTTTATTCCTTATCTGCTTTAGACAAGGCTTTTTAGTGGTAAATCCCTGTTTGTTCAAAAAAAAGAAAGTGAAGAAATAAAACTGAAACATAAAAGAATTGCAAACCGTCATTTTCACTTGAAACAATTGAGATATCCTCATGTCAAACCAATGTCATCGCACACAGCTACCACTAAAATTTGTTGCCTAGAATTCAGAAGAGCCCATCAATAAGCATAATCACTTCTTATTTAGTGGTATACATCAGGGAAGTGAATGAAGCAGATTTCTAGAGGGATATTGTACTAGTCCTTGTGGTCTTCACACCCACAAAATGAAAATTCTAACTTGTGACAACTGGTCTTGAACCAATATACATTTTTTTTGAGCAACCGGGAATTTACCCTTAAGCCATGAACCAATATAACTGTCTTAGATAAGGTTGCAATGGAGAGCAGTGAGAAAGTTGGAGACTAGAAAGCAATCAAAAGAACCAAAGGTGTGGTGGCTGCAACATGCCTGAGGGTGATAAAAATCCTATGATAGAAACTCGTATGCAAAATTAGGTTTAAACGAAGTACAAACTATTTCTGTAAGCAAGCTTTTCATTTTCTATCAACTAATTGACACATCAACTCAGGGGCCTTTCAAGAAGGTGTTGTTCTTGGAATTCTAGTCGTTCTAATTCCTATGTTCGGAAGACAAGGACCACAGTTGTTCAAATCAAGGAAATCAAAGAATAAAACAGCACGATAGAAGATTCAAAAGTCAGAAACTAATGTCCATGATAAACCAAGAAATCCATCAATCCTCCAACGTCTTCAGAGGACTCGTTGAAATAAACCAAGAAACCCATCCGTCCGATTCAAGAAAGAAATCGGAAGAACGAAGAAATTATCAAAATTCGGAAGCAACATAAGAGATCAAGCCAAGAATTTGCAGAATTACCAGAATCATCGGAGCCGACACAAACCCTAATCGGAAGAGGAACCGCCGGAAATCGAGATCTTGACGCCACAGAACTAAGGACCGCCTCCGCCGGAGGATAACTAGGATTAGCCGCCGAAAACCCTACAAGGGCCGTGAGATCGAAGCCGATCCGCAAGAGGAACGAGGAGGACAAGGGGAAAGGGGAATTCGAGGGATCTGGATCGGGCTCATCGAAGTGGGAGGAGAAGGAGGAGATGAAGGGGGAGGGATGAGCTCGTTGCTCGAAGAAGAAGAGAAAGGGAAGGAAGGGCCGTGAGATCGCCGTGAGATCGAAGCCGATCCGCAAGAAGAATGAGGAGGGCAATGGGAAAGGCGAATTCGAGGAATCTGGATCGGGCTCGTCGAAATGGGAAGAGGAGGAGGAGGAGGAGGAGGAGCTGAACGGGGAGGGACGAGCTCGCCGCTCGAAGAAGAAGAGAAAGAGAAGGAAGGGCCGTGAGATCGAAGCCGATCCGTAAGAGGAACGAGAAGGACGAGGGGAACGGAGAATTCGAGGGATCTGGATCGGGCTCGTCGAAGTGGGAGGAGGAGGAGGAGGAGGAGATGAAGGGGGAGGGACGACCTCGTCGCTCCAAGAAGAGAGGGTGGTGGGGAAGGGGTTTGTGGGGAACGAATTTGGTTGTGGGCCGCACGTCCATCCGAAGAGTCGCTCAAAAACTGGATTTCGAGTGAACCGCTAATCCGGTTCGATTTTTTTCAGAAACGGGGAACCGGCTCGGCATACAGAACAGTTGTTCAGACGCTTCCACCAAATCAGAAGCGGTGTCTGCTATTTTTCACAATAGCATATCTATCTGACTTTTGAAATAAAAATTTTATGCTATTACCCAGTGCAAACCTAGATTTTGTTAGACATGTAGTTTTATAAATTATTTATTAATTTATTTTAAATAAATTTGATTATGTAATTCACGCCTTTTTGGATACAAGTATACCGAAAATTTGAAATAGAAAATTTGAAAATTAAAATGGGGGTTTCGGTATATCTGTATCCAAAAAGGGAGGCCAACCGGTATACCTGTATACAAATTTATGTCACCATCGGTATACCTGTATACAAATTTATGCCACCATCAGTATACCTGTATACAAAATTCCAATACCAACCTCCGGTTTCATTTTTATTTTTTTTTCTTTTTTTCATTTCATATTTTTTTATTTTTTTTTGTTACTCATTTCAGATGCCGAAAAATATCACCGGTTGGTTGGATTTTTTCCGTCATGTAGTTGTCCAACCGTTTAAGTCTGTCCTTTTCCCTGGTCAAGCGGACGACTCACCCACCTGAATAAGCTGTAGGCTAAACCGATGTGGCTTTCACAGTTTCACCAGCCTGGAAGGAAGGTTGCAAAGACAGGCAATGGCAAAGAAAGAAGGTAATTTTAAAATGTGGTGAGTGAATTAAATTTGATTGTCTGATTAATATTTATATGATAATGGATGATAATATAAATTGAATCAAATTTTATCTTCGTACTCAATTAAGTATTCCGTGATAGGTCGAAATATTTTTTTTTTTATCTAATATCGGGTTTCACCTATAAGGTTACTTTATTGAAGAAGAAATTTTTTTTTGTTTCAATTCAATTAAAAAATTAAATTTAAATTAATTTATCTGAATTATTCGATCATTTGACCCTTTTGTACATATTTTGGTTCTATTTATAATTACAAAATTTTGAATTTGTAATGACATAATAACCCTTGAGAGGGTTTTTGTAAAAAAAACAAAAATTTATGTTTTTAAATAAGTGAGAGCAAACAGAAAATGAATTCAAGTTTTTGTTTTCGTTTCTCTTCCTCTTTTGATACAAAACAGAACCCCTGAATTTTGATTTCAAATTTTTTAATTCTATTTAACTCTTTTATATCAAATAGTGGCATAAATTAAAGTGGATCAGTTGGGATTTGTAAAAATAAAAAAAATTAAAATTTCATCAATTGAGTATTTGCCCTCTGAGGTATGTAAATTTATTTAATTTAGCTTTACATCATTTTTTCTTATGAGTCTTGCATTAAAGTATAGAATTCAAGTCCACAATTAATATCAGAGTCTACATTTTCATGAGGAATCGAAACATAATTTTATTTTTATTAAATTCCTGTAGCCCAACTTGGAAAAATTGAATTTTTATCTCAAATTATTTAACTCAAAATTATTTTGAATAATTTTTTGGTATTGTTGATCTTATTAGTGGTGGGAAATTTGAGATTGAATTCTAAAATATCTCAAATTGGTCATTTTTAAAAAAATTTATGAATTACAAAATTTAAAAGGACTTTAATGTAAAATTGTAATTCATTTGCCATTCATTTGCATTGAATTTGAACTTGAAAGTGGGCTAAATTTATTATGTAAGAATGAACTAAATTCTTAATATAAAAGTGAGATGATTCGCCAAGCAAAAGTGTACTAGATTTGATACGTGGGAGTGGGCTTAATTTTTCACATCAAAGTAGGCTTGATTTCTCATGCATAAAGTGAATTGAATCTGTCATGTGAGAATGAACTTAATTATTTAGATAAAAACGAGTTTGATTTGCCACTCACAAAGTGGGTTAGATTTGTCATATGAAAGTAGAATTAATTATTTGCATAAAAATAGGTTGATTTGCCAAATGAAAGAGTTAAAGTTATTACCTGAAAGTGGACTTAATTCTTCACATAAAAATGTGTTGATTTATCAAGTGAAAGTGAGTTGGATTTGTCACCTGAAATTGAACTTAATTCTTTACATAAAAATGTGATGATTTGCTGGGCAAAAATATGTTAGATTTACCATATAAAAGTGAACTTAATTCTCTATATAAAAAATGAGTTTGATTTATCCCATACAAAGTGGATTGAATTTGTTACGTGAGAGTAGACTTAATTCTCCATATAAAAGCGAGTTTGTATCGCTATGTGAAAGTGAACTGGTTTTGACACGTGATAGGTGATTTAATTCTCCACATAAAAGTGGACTTGATTCACTTTTATAGGCCATACACCACATAAAAGTGTAGTTGATTTGTTCTGTAAATGTGGGTCTGATGCATTGCGCAAAATAAGCTTGATTCACTACATAAAAACAAAGTTGATTTGCTATAAAAATGTGGGTTTGATGCATTACACAAAAGAGGGTTGATTCACCACATAAAAATAGAGTTAATTTGTTATATAAATGTGAATTTGATTTATTGCTACCAAATGAGTTTTAATTTTCTATGTGCAAATAGACTTAACTCACTATATAAGCGTGAACTTAATTCCTTTACCTTCGAAAGTTGTTACTTTGGTTTTATAATGTTATTGATGGCATGCTTGATTTAGCCATCTTTGCAAATAGCATATCTGATTTTTGCATTTTGGAAATAATCTATTTAGTTTAACCACTTCATAAATGGTATACTTTGATTTCACCGTTCGTGAAGTGGTGTACTTGATTCTATCATTTTGGAGGTATTAAGCTTGATTTTATCACATTAAAGGTGATATATTTTATTCTACTATTTTAGAGGTATAATGTTTGATTTCACCACTGTACAAGTGGTATATTTAAAGTTTTAGTAAAAAAATTTCACAACTTTCAATTTGACTTATTGATTATGGAGGTAAAAGGAAAAAAAATCAAATGTTCATTTGAATGTCACGACAACAAACACCTTAGTTGTCTAATCATAACACTTAACTTACTTTCAATCATTAGGGAAAAGAGATCTTTTTTACTTGCTCCAAATATTTCTAGGTGAGTGAAGAATCTTTCATTTTTTTTTATTTTTTGAATTATTAGCTACATACCCCCTTTGTGAATATTAGACAAGAGACTCAATTTTTTTTAATTTAATGCAACCTTTTGATGATGAAGGAATAAAAGTCTCGCTTAGCAAGCTCAATAGTTTGGTTGTTCACTTCAAATACTTTAATACCATACTTTTTCTTTAAAATTCAAATGAAGAAATATTTGACTTTATATATTTTCCATCTTCTTTTATGAGAGAATAAATTTAATATTTGATTAAGCATTCATTGCACATGCTCAAGTAATATGCCTCTTGTCTTCGTCACGAACTTTTGACAAAAAAAATTTTCATATTCTCAAATTTTGTCATGAGAATGTTCACTTTAAATGTTTCGATCGTGAGTATTTCTTAATAGAATTATTTTTATTTTTGCATGGAATAACAAAGGAGTATCATTTTTTTAAAGAAAAATGCCCAATTCCAATCAAAAGGAGTCAGCTTTCCCTTTAAGTGAGTTTGAACCCTGTATCCATCCATAAGCATAATATGGAATGTTGTATTCCGATCAAAAGAAATAATTTGGAATCTTGTAGTACTTTAGAAAAATCTCATTAGGAAGGTCCATCTTTAACTCTTCAACTAAACAAGTTAACATCTTATTAGTTAACCTAATCCTTTGAAATAAAATAAGGCAATAAATATCAAGATAAACCAAAGCATAACAAAGATGTATCATTTTGTTTAACTTGCCCACAAACTTATTGATGTGTCAAAAAGCGACAGTGAACCAGAGTCGGGTAATCAACAATGACAATGCCGCTACAATAGCAGTGCTCTAGGAAGCAAGCAATGGCTTGCATATTGGAGTGGATAGTCACAACAAGCTTCCTCAGAAAATGCTCTAGACCCTTATCTCCTAAGTACAAGGGCCTCACGGGAGCTAGGCCTCAGCCAGCCAGATCCAGAGTGAGGGGGTCATAATGAAGAACTCGCCTCCAGGGGTGTTCGCATAGTTGGTGGTGGAGATCCATGTCATTGTGTAGCTTGTAAAATCACAGGCCTAAGTAGCACAAGTTTGTGTACCCATCAGTTGACCCCTAGGAGGATAAGTCATGCCAACGAGTGTTGAAGGGCCATGCAAGTCAGGCTAAAAACTGGCACACTTCGAAAACTTCAACCTGATGAGAGGATTAGGCTTGGACTGACCCTTCTCATAAGAGCTATAAACTATTTGCTGAGACAGACGTGACATGGAGTGTCAAAAAAATCGAGAAGTGCATCGCTCAGCTAGTAGACGAAAGGTTGTAGCACTCAACAAAGCCCATACTGGCATTAAGCAATGCCATAGGCATGCTAAACCCATGGCTCATAGCCGAGCCTCCACAGCCCAAGTTTTAACAACCACCTTGGGAGTCCTACAATGAAACTAGGGACCTTCTAGACCACATCAGGTCATTCAAGAATAGTATAATACTACATAGAGCGATCAAGACTACAATGTGCAACACATTCCCATCCACCCTTCAAGGCTCAACACGAGCTTGGTTCTCCAGCCTCCCAGCAAGATCGGTGGAAAGTTTCACAGACCTAGAGCACAAATTTGTGAACCATTTCATCTTGCTAGTCCCAAGATGCCGCAACTCATCCACCCTGTTGGCAATCCACCATGTCGAAAGAGCTTGAGAGATTACTTCTCCAAATTTGACATAGCCCAAATTCAAGTAAACGATCTCGATAGTTCTAGTATTTTAGCTGCTTCTATGAATGGTCTCAGGGTTGATAGGGAATGGCCCCTAAGGACACTGGTGGAATTTATGGAGCAAGTTTATGAGTACATTGACATAAAAGAAATGATGGCAGCTAGGAGAGAGATCAATGGCTCTCATAGCAAAAAAAAGAAAAGAGAGTTGCGATAGCTCGAACCCAAGAGACAAAGAGCCGAGCCTCGAAACTACAGAGCCAAGTTTCAAAGCTATACCCTGCTTGATCATTCTCATATTGAGATACTAGCGCAGTTCAAGGACCGAGAGTACCTGTGGAAACCCCCTCCAATCCGCCAAGATCGAGGAAGACTTGATACCTCCAAATACTACAAGTCTCACAAAGACTATGACCATGATACAAAGGAGTGTTAGAATCTGAAATTCAAAATTAAATACCTCATCTGTGAAGGTCACCTAGTGAGGTTTGTTCAAGTTTAAGAGCAAGACCAAGCTAGAAAGGGAACGACCCCACGAAAGCCAGAAACAACCATTGTCTTGGTGATAGGTCACCATCCCCTCTCCCAACTCAGACAATTAAGAACTACCTCACCATGATTTGAGAAGATACCTATCAGGAGAGCAAAGTCACTATAACAATAAAGTGGGGATTCCCTGTTGAAGCACCTGACCGTGAGAAACACCCGTGAGAAGAAGAGCTACGTGAAGAGATGCCGATCCCAAAAAAAGAACCAATCACCCTCGTCTTGGAGGGATACTTAACAAGAAGAGTGATGGTAGACATGGGAGCATCTATCGACATTCTTTTTGCTCAGGCATATAACTGAATGAAGTGTGATCAACCTCTACACCCCTACCAGAGCCTACTAACAAAATTCATCAGAGACTCCCTGGACTCTGAGGAAATGGTGAGAGTGCTAATGACAGTTGGAGAAGGCTGAAAACACTTCATCTTATTCACTGACTTTGTTGTGGTAAGAGCACAATCTCCTTATAATGCAATCCTAGGCCACCCTACATTGAACAGATTATAGGCAATAATCTCTACGCAACAACTGCTGCTCCTCTAGTTTCACACCAAGTTCAAAACTGGAGAAGTACAGGGAAACAAGGACATGGCATGTCATTGTTACACTTGCCTACCTTGAAGAGTAAAGGAAGCTCAAGGGAAAAGAGAAGGTGGGAGACGAACCACAACGTGAACCATAAGCAATAGAGTAGCTGATGAACATCACCTTTAGAATAGCAAAAGCTCACACCATCCAAAAGCAAACAAGGCAGTTAGAGCACAGGCCCAAATCTAACATGTGAATAATTTACTAACATTTTATTAATAAAGCATGAATGCTCTTTTTTGTCATTATAGGAAGTATGATCTTAAAATTTTGGTTACAAGATTTGCTTTTAACTAAGGTATGGTTATGAGCTCTCGCACTTAACCTCCCGAAGGCTCGATTATAAGATCTGCTCTTGACTACGGTATAGTTACAAACTCTTGTGTTTGATCCCTCAAAAATCAATCACAAGATCAGCTCTTGTTTGAGAAAATGAAGGTCTGACTACAAGAATTTCCCTTGACTACGACATAGTTATAAGCTCTTGTGTTTGACCCTCGAAAGCTTATTTACAAGATCCTCTCTTGACTAAGATATAATTATAAGCTCTCACGCTTGACCACCAAAGATCCAGTTAGAAGATCAACTCTTGATCAAGGAAATGGAGGCTCAATTACAAGATTCACCCTTGATTGTAGTGTAGTTATGAGCTCTCATACTTGACCACCGAAGGCTCAATTATGAGATTCACTTTTAACAAAGGTAATGTTACAAGCTCTCATGCATGACCCCCCGAAAGCTCAATTACAAGATTTGCTCTTGACCGTGGTATGTTTTACAAGAACTCATGTTTGACTCCTGAAAATCTAGTTACAAGATTAGCTCTTGACCAAGAAAATAAAGGTTTGGTTACAAGATCCACTCTTGATTATAGTATGCTTATAAACTCACACACTTGACTCTCAAAAGGCCTAATTATAAGATCTGCTCTTGACCGTAGTATGGTTACAAGCTCTTGCACTTGATCCCTCGAAGACCCGATTATGAGATCAGCTCTTAACTGAGGTTTGGAGGCTTTCTTGATCGAGAGTTGGTTACAAGCCCTCGTGCTTGAACTCTAAACCTTCCAACTAAAATGGCTTGATGAGCCATGCCCTGTAAGAAAAGATACATCTAAAGCCTTCCTTTTGATTATATATTCAAAGCAAAACAATGAATTGCTAGGGGATGGAAGTTTTCAAAAGAAATGAAAACTAATTATGAGATTTGCACTAGACTAGAGAGGGATTACAAGCTCTAATGCTTGATCCTGAGAAGGCTTGATTACAAGATCCGTTCTTGACCGAAGATCGATTACAAGCCCCCCTGCTTGAACTCTAAAATCTTCCAACTAAAATGGCATGACGAGCTACAAGAAATGATACATCTAGAGCCTTCCTTTTGATTATATATTCAAAGCAAAACAATGAGTTGCCAAGGAATGAAAGCTTTCAAAAGAAATGAAGCCCGGTTATAAGACCTATGCTCGACAGAGTAGTTACTAGCCCTGCGCTTGACCCCCAAAAGTTTGATCATAGGCTCAATGCTCGATTGAGAAAGCACCTAGGTGCTAGCACTAGCCAAAGCCTATGACTAGATGAGGGAGCGCAAGCTTACAACTGAGGATAACAAGTTCCTTTAAATGGAACATTGTAAGCCCCAACCCCAATAGGGGCAGGACACTCTCCATGACATCATAATGAAGATAATTTCAACATAGAAAGATACTAAGTAAGATAAATCTTAAGTTTAAACAAAGAGTGAATCAGATTATTTGTCATGGCCCCTTGACTTCTGAATTAACTTCTTTTGATATTTCTTAATTTTCTTTGAGCATCCTACATCAACACCTTGCTACAATACTTTGAGGGGGAATATCGATGAGGAGGGGTATCGAATCTCCCACGTAAGCGGCAGGCTATAGTTAGGCTTTTAAGCATATGTCGCATCGGGCAATAGACGGAGTAGTTCACACTCGGTAGGCGAGGTACCTCATATGGAATCTTGGAGCTCGGTATTCTATTCACAAAACAATAGGATAGGATCCCACTACACTACGCCGGCACGCTAAGGGTTCAATAGCATATGGAAGGAAGTTCACAGTGGGAAAGAATTGGTCACGTCAATCGAGTACGACTTTGTTGAAAGTAAGGACGAACAATAGGGGCAAGTGAACTAATAGGAACTAATAGGTTAGGCTCAAGGAGTTGCGCATTATGCTCATAATGGACTCAATTGCGATATGCTTAACACAAGCTCCTTGGAATTGAGGTCGGGACTCAAAGTCAATTTTACCCTGATAGTTCTGGTTCGGGAAAGAAGAGAGAATCTGTCAATCTACAATCCCTACCGTACTGGGAAGAGTCCCACGCAAAGTCAGTTGTAAGCTATCCCACTATGCTCGTCCAACTCCTTCCATACCAGCTCCAAGTCTCATAGGCTACATACCTGAAAAGAGAAGTGACAATCAATCGGGAAATAGCCTACGTAGTTCGCCACACCTTGGTGAGGGTAGTAGTGCTAACCCCTTGGTGAGGGTAATAGTTCAATCGGTCAATAGCATTAGGTCTAACCCAACTTGCCCGGTGTGCGCTAACTCGTCAGTTCTATATTTGTTCACAGCAAAAAATAATCTGTCAACCCAGTACGACTTTGAAAAACCAACCCAAATGTAAGCCAAACCCAATTGACTCCAATCTTCCATCCAATTTAGCCCACTCCACCGGCACGCATTAGGCTTTCGGCATTGGGAGAGGAGACATGAAAATGAGGGCCTACAATACGAATAGGTGGAATACCTGATTTTCTTTCCCAAGAGCATAAATTGAAAGCATTCGTGAATTGACTCAATTAATCATTCATTCAAAGGAGAATGGCTCAAGTGGAAGCAGTTGAGTTTGCTGATATCAACAATCTTAAACAAGTTGATCCCACGTGCTATCCAAAAGGATTTTTTTTGTTAAGAGTTTATCCCCGATGGCAAAGGAAGTGGCAGCAATGGTACCGATGGTACTCGTGTATCATTGCATAGGCCGAAATTCACTACTTTACCTACCTGCCCCTTACTCGTCTTTTGAAAGCCAGAACATTCACATAGAGGAGTCTTTGTATCACGCATGCTCCTCCACTGATGACAAAATGACCTTCTATCCTCTTCTAGGAATTTCTACCCCTAACAATTGGAGAGGGGAAAAAAGTGGAAGAGTATTCTACATGAATATGCTTCTGCATTGGGAATATCTCACAGTGGGAAGGCCCAGAGATCATAAAGGATGGCATGGGAATGGAGGCATTCTAACCCAACATACTTTGGCGAATGTGTCGAGAGAGATAGGGAGGGGAGTGGGATCAAGGAAGTATAGTGAACAATTGAGTGGCTATCCAACCAAAAAATCGGCTATGGAGGGAGGTTTCAGCATGTGGGTAAACCGATGATGACTAGTACAAACTTAGGTAGGTCAATCGTCGCTCATCCCATGTGTTTTCCTCCGTGAAGTGAGTAATCCCTATGGAAAAAAAGTCTTCCGATTGGAGGAAATTTCCACCCTCTAATGATCCATTCTGCCCTTCCCTATAGCCAGAAAGGTATTAAATCTTATGGATTACTTTCAGTAGTTCTTCCACCCCCTATTTGAGAAAGGCTGGAAGGAATTGGCAGAATTTTCTTAGGTCCCAATGAGAGGGGACCAGGTCTTGCGACGGATGCAAGCTAGACTTTAAAGCAAAAAATCCAAGATTTCATAGAAGAAGGAAAAATCAACGTGGCGGATGAACAGGAAGCTCCTAAGAACCCCCACGAGAAAATGGGAGTTTTTTTTTCATTTAAGAACTCGCTCCCTAGTTACGCTCCGGTCTCAACATATTGGGCCGAGGAAGTGTCTGATTTTCAACATCCCTCTACCATCACTACAATTAATGTTATTAATACTTTCTGGCTTTGTGAGGAAAGACACTTTTTCAACCAAGTTTCTGTGGGTAGCAAAAAAAGACGAAGGAGCATTAGCAGTCTTTCAAGAGTCAGATGAATGTGCAGCTGAGTCGAGAACAGGGAATTCTCTAAGACCTAACTGCGCTGTCGAGGGAGATCTTTCAAGAGCACATCTCAAATAGGGGAATTCCCCTTTTTGAAAGAGCTGCTTGTACTAAATTGAAGGTGGAGATCTTATAAAGTTTGCCAGTAAGCAAGAAGCAATCAGGTATCTATTAGCAGCAATAGTAAGAGTCATATAAAAGAAAATAAAGGTAGCCAAAAAGCAGCTGAAGTCATAGCTCTTACGGAAGTGGATTGCTTGCAGATAATGAATTTTGGGAAAAAGATGTTCAAAAAAATTATACCTCCTTCTTGATTTACCCGTATTATATCTAGTTACCGTCCCGTGGGAGACCACTATGCTCCTTTGTTACAGAATTAATGGTCAACAACTTTGACAGCCTTGCCTAGCTAAGAGAGCCATCTTGAAGTAGGATAGATCACGATATCCCATTCTCCCTTTGCCAAAGACATCACAGGAGCTATCAGCCGCTCCATAGATAGAAAAGGAATTACTAGCTCGGGCATAATCTATGTCTAATTCTCACATTCTGAAGAGGCACTTTCCTTTGTTAAACACATCCCAGGGAAAAAAATATGGAAAGGAAAGAAGGTCTTCCTATCGAGGCATACTACGTTAACTCCTAACTTAACTAGATTTAGCTGTGGCCAAGAGAACAGCTACAAGATTAGAGGAAGAGTCACCCTAGTAGAAAGAACATAAGAAAGATAAAAACAGAATGTCACTAGCATCGATGATTTCTCCCATTCTCTCATGGAGTAGCCAAAACAGTCTATTCATTTCTTCTTTCTCCCCTGCTTTAGAGGAAGGATCAATAGCTAAAGATATCCCACGAGCATAACAATTAACACGAACAGTCTCCAAGACATGTCGAGTCTTTCTTTTTCTTCCTCAGCACATGAATAGGACTTAGGAAAGAAGAAAATCATTTGTCAGATGTGGAGATTAGGTTGTTTTCCTCTAGGCCAATTAGACTGAAGGGGAGTAAGGCATTAGACTATTACGAAATTTCTTATAGAAAGAGAAAGGATTCATCTTGTAATTGTCAGAGCAGGTTGAAGCTTATCTTATTTATAATATAGGTAGTAGCTAAAGCACTAAGAAGCTATCGACGAAGGGTGGGGAGCACACCAATTCCAAGAGAGTAATCTATCTTTTATTCTTCCAGTACTTGTGCATGCCCTGACCCCTATACTGTTTTGATAGTACGATCCCGGATTAAAATTTTCCTAACCTCGTTCACTGGCTGAAGGCGTAGTCTTAAGAAGAATTGGGAATGAAATATCAACTCCTTAATAAGTCTACTACTATCCTATTTTGTAGAAAGCTAGCCAAGGTTATTAGCAACAATTGTTCAAAATAAAATTCGAAGTGAAGATCAGGTATCTCCGTCGTAGTTATTAGTAAGAGTAAGAGTTTTATCCTCCTTTTGGTGCTCCTAGAGCAAAGCCCCGAGAACAACTAGGTTCGATTTCTCCATGTGCCCAACAAAAGGGTATAATTATGGCTTACCAATCTCGATGAAGAAAGACCCTCCATTTCTTTTGAGGAGATAATGATTTGTTAGGGCTAAAGAGAAAGTCTTTGTGACCGAAGTCAGTTGATGCCAAGAATAAAGATGTAGTCTTTCCTTATAAAAGGTTATAAGCTCTAAGTAGTAAGGCTACGTTTCAGAAGGCCAAGAAGAAACTAGTTTTGAGTTTCCCTTCTAAGGCTCAAGACTAATAAATTAAACTATAACAATTCTTTTGCTTTTTCTTCACTTCCTAGCTTTCGAAGAGATGGAACCTCTCGACCCCTTTATTCGCTTCATCTCTTCTTACTCCGAGGAGATAGAGCGGGGTAGTGATATATGACCGATCATGATCATCTTGCTGCAAGAAAGCTTAGGAATGAATCTAATGGTAATGTCGATCTATGCCCACTTGTAAGAAAGGATCACTGCTTAGGTAGCTGACCAAAAGCCAAAGGTAGGTGATTTCGGGATGGCCTTTGAGTCGAGTCTGATTAAAGGGATGACTCTTATTATTTTATTCATGCCTAGGATGAAGAAAAATCCTTGTTTCGGCACATTTGATTTGGCAGATTCGAATTCCCATGCCTCCATGTCCCCCAATGTAGCTGACACTTACTTTGTACTTTGTTCAGTCTCTGAGGTCTGGACCTTTTGCTTATAACTTGGTTTTTAAGTATTCATAAGACGTCTTTCTTCGGATCGTTGGGTTACTTCGGAAAGTCAAATAGCAAGCTCCACACTAAAGTAGTTAGAAGCTGCGGGCAAGGTCAACAAAGGTCACAAATAAGAAGAAGACACGAATTTCTGTTCTGGCATAGGGAACCAAGTCCTGCTTACGCGATGGTGTGCGTGGACGGAGGGCTAACAGGAATCTTCTTGAGAAGAGTACTCTCATCCTCTGTTTATCAGTTTACGAATGACCCCACAGGCCTAAGAGATGATGGCTCTGGGTTTCTTGGTCAATGATGTCATTCACTTCTCACCTTCCAATTTGTACTATAAAAGGAGGCCGTCAAAGGTCATTTTTTGGTGGGTTGTAGAGAAGGCCTTTTCCCTTACTTCTCTTTCCTTCGCTTGGTGGATGAGTCAACAATAGAGCGAAAGAAATGACCTCCGAGTACAACTCGCGAGAGCTCCTACTGCCTCCGTGCCTAGAGAGTAGCCCCCAACAGATCAAAGGAATGAACGATGATGCAAAATAGGAAGCCTTTTGAGAGCTGTGTCAAAGGAAGAATCCCACCCTACTGGTAGAGGACTTGCTTCAAAAAGAGGGCAAAAGGGATCCATCCTTAGATAGACGGGTGGAACTCACCGAGATCAATCATCAAGCCAGCTACCCATGGTCAAAGAGGGAGTTAACGAGAAGAAAACCATATCGCTGCTGACCCATGGGCTAGTTCTTTCAAAATAAAGACCAAGGGAGTGCAATGAAAGGGCCACTGCTGCAACTGAAGGTGACGACTAGCTATCTCGGATAGGATAGAGAGGCTTGATTGGTAACCACAGATTGAAAGGTCTTTCTCCACTATCTGAAAGAGCCATTGATTCACACTACCCGCTATAGCGAAGAGAGAGGGTTTTGGTCTGTTCTTCCTAAATAGAGATTCAACCGGAGATGGGCAATTTGATTAGCTATCTTGCGCAAAGGGTGGAGCGTATGATAAGCGATCAGGGCTGACTCAAATAGAGAGCTCAGAGTCCTCTTCTTTTTGAGAGGTGGACCTTTAGGGCCCCTCCTTTGCCGGGTAGGGCGGCACAACGGATAAAGAATGGGTTAGAAGCGCGATGGTTGAGAGCTCCTAATTGGGCTGCTATCTGCTGCGCAAATGGATAGAAAGGCATCCTAAGTAGGGCTGGCGGGAAAGTTGCATCTTGCTCAGGATGAGAGGGCTCCTTATGCGGGAAAGTTGCATCTATCCGGGTTGGCCTGATCAAAGTAATCGGGGATGTAGTCGCCCAAGCACCTACTGAGAGTAGCCTCATCTTCGCTCAGTGATGGAATCCTTGAATCCAGTACATTCTGGGTCTCCGCAATGGGTTTCCAAGGTCTTCGTTCGAAGGTATTAGATAAGATGGTTAGAGTCCAGGTTCATAGATTGCAGGAGATGGCTCACTCTCCTCATCCTTATACCGTTTAAGGTTGGATCGAGGGTTGGTTTCCTAAGACAGTTCCTATGCAGATTGAAGTTCTAGTTGACGCTTCATGTTCAGGGAGCGTTGGTGGTAAGGAACAAAGCTTTCAATGGAGAAAGGGATTGGCTATCAGGCGTGACCCTTTGACTTGCTTTCCTTGTCGAGTCAATTCATTCTTCCAATATGGCAGCTGTCTAGCGAGTATGAGGTTTCAGTTGTATGATGGAAGTGGAGATCTCACAGAGCAGTATATTAGCCCGAAGAGCAAGGATCTGCGTCCGCTGCCATTGACTCTTTTTGAGTAAGATCAGTAGGCGAGAAGCTCACATCCGGCTCCATAGAAGGAAAGGAAAGATCAGAGTCATCTTATCTTGACTACTCCATAGAAGGCAGAACTCTTAACTTTGCAAGGAATAGCAATCTTTCCTACCCCATTCAATAGACTTGCCTTGTGAGATGGGAAAGCTTAATAGAGTGACCAAGCCAAGACCTTAGACGAAGAGAGTGTCTAGGCCAAGAAGTGAAATTTGAATGCCTTAACACACTGACTTCTCTTTTCTTTCCTCAGTCAAGCCCGGGGGAAGTTGAATGACGCTCTAGGGAGGTCTTTTGTTTAGCTTTTCACGCCTCTACTTCTATTTCATCCGCTCTCGTTCTCTTGTCGACACTTGCTGATTGTTTTCGTTGAAAAAGAATAGCGATTGTTGAATTAGCGAGGAGATTGATTCTTACTCTTTCTCGATGCGAAAGATGTTGTGGCAAGGCAAGGTGCGTAGCCTTCTGAGATGGGCGTGCTCGTCCTTGTCCTTGAGGAAAAAAAGAACCTAATCACTCCACTCTTTTTCGGTGCTGATAAAGACGAGAAGATGGTCTCTTGAATCTGCTGACTGCTTTCAACGCTTGGCTAAACTGAGCTTTCACGTGGAAATCCAGCTGTCATTGCCAGAAAGACGAAGACAAAAGGTGCGAAGTGAGTCTTTAAGCCTGCAGAATGAAAGATCCTCCCTTCTTTTGTGGGAAGGGCTAGTTGTCTTTATTGGAGGTATCTCTTGTCTTATTCAAGCAGGTATCCGATGCTAGTTAAAATAGGAACTCTCTGCCCTTCGCCCGCCCCTGAATAAGCAGTAAGGCGTGGGCGCGTTGGAACTTTGAAAGCTCAACCTCGGGAGAATCCGTTTCGCCGGTCCAGTGACTTAGCATACAAAGGCGAGTAGGGGTCTCCTCTATGTGGTGCACTCCCACTTCTTCATACTTGGAAAAAGTTTCCAAACACATTCTTGTTCCACTCCTTCCATTCTTGGAAAAGCCTATTTTGTTTCCCCACAAGCGTGCACATGGGACTGGCATAGAAGGGCAGCTCCCTTAAGCCTCTGACCAAATCCATGAATGTAGGATGAGAGGCCCACATGTGTTGATACCTGAACGGCCGTAGTCCTGTGTCTACAGCATCCCAACAAGTGAATAGAAGGGGGCATGATCAGAAAGAGTTCGAGTTAGGTGCTGCATAACCGTATAGAGGAAGGAAACGCTCTCGCAATAGTTGTTCTGTAAGGGCTTTCATTAGCTTATCAAAGGCAGTGAAAGGGTATTGAGCGTAGAATGCTTATACAGAGCAACAATAGGGCAACTAGAGAATGAGAGGGCCTCACTTGACAGAGTGCTGAGCATTGTTCATCGTGCTAGTTCCACTACTCCAGTTCCAGTTGTAAAGGAAACCTTATCTCTCTTGCTTTTGGGCCTAACTCTCACTACTTTCAAGAGCTAGCTTTAACACTCCTTCTCTTAGAAGATCCATAGTTTGAACAAGATAGCTGTTGGCTTTATGGTGTCTCGAATCCGGATTTTTCGGATAGTCTTAATTATATTAATGGGCCTAATCTTTATCTAGATTTATCTTCTAGAAGTCTTAAATTAGTAGAAGTCTTATTTGAGTCAGTCTTCTATTTTGACTCAAACATCATTAGGCCACATCTATAAATACACCATTGATGTAAGGGTCTCAAGATATTAAAAAAGAGAGGGAGAGTTGGTGATATTGAAGTTTCGTCTCCGTTGTTGTAATCTTCTCTTTTCTCTTCCTCATTAATACAATATTCTCTGGATCGTCTTCCCACATATATCTCTTGTATGCTATCTTTTCCTCTTTTCTATTCTTCCTCTATATTGTGAATTGTGGTGGACATCGATATTTTCTGCAACAAGTGGTATCAGAGCTTGGTTCAATATGTCTACTACGAAGTTCGATATAGAGAAATTCAATGGAAAGCAAGGATTTCCTATTTGGCAAGTAAGAGTTCGTGCAATTCTTACTCAACAAGGGTTGAGACACACATTGGAGGACGTCAAGCCTGAAGATATCACCGAAAGTGTCTGGAAAAACCAAAAGGCCAGCGCACATAGCACAATCATCCTCAGTCTTACCGATGAGGTACTCTATCCATTTCTTGATGAAACATCACCTTCAGAGTTATGGAAAAAGCTGGAGAAATAGTATATGAGTAAGTCTATCTCAAATCGAGTTTATTTAAAGCAGAAGCTTTTCAATTTTCGAATGACAGAAGGTACGAATATAGTTGATCATCTTAATGCTTTCAATAAACTTGTCTCTCAATTGTTAAGCATTGATGTTAAAATTGAAGATGAAGACAAGGCAATTATTTTATTATCGTCCTTACCTCCTTCTCTTGAGAATCTTAAAATTACTCTCATGTATGGGAAGGATTTGAAATTTGACGATATTTCTGCTGCCCTTCTATCTAATGAATATTTGAAAAAGATTGGAGGGGATGTGTCACACTCAGAAGCATTAATTGTCAAAGGTCGTACCAAAGAAAGATCAAGGACAAGTCGTTCTAGATCCAAATCCAAAGAAATAAACTGCAGGTATTGTAAGAAGATGGGACATGCAATTAAAGATTGTTGGAAGCTCAAAGCAAAGAAAGAGAGAATCTCAACCTAAAGAGCAAGCCAAAGAACAAGTGTCAGTTGTTGAAGAGAGTTCTGATGATAATTTGGGTAACGTTCTCTCTATTAGTTCTAATTTTGATCGTTACCATGATATTTGGATTCTTGATTCTGGTTGTTCTTACCACATGTGTCCTAATAAGGATTGGTTTGAAAACTACACGTCTTATGATAGTGGTTTAGTTTTGATGGGTAATAACAATCCATGCAAAATTGTTGGAATTGGAACAATCAAAATGAAGATGTTTGATAATATTATTAGAACTCTTACTGATGTCAGACATGTTCCTGATTTGAAAAAGAATTTGATCTCTTTGGGTGCTTTGGATTCTGCTGGTTATAAGTATTCTACTGAAGGTGGAGTTCTTAAGGTTTCTAAAGGCTCATTGATAGTGATGAAGGGCCTAAAGCATGGAAATTTGTATGAGTTAGTAGGAAAAACCATTACAGGTGGAGCAGCAATTTCTTAGGCCTCTTCTTCTAATATGACCCACTTATGACATATGCGTCTCGGTCATATGAGTGAGCAAGGCTTAAGTGAACTCAATAAAAGAAAATTACTGAAAGGCCTCAACTCATGCAAATTGGATTTCTGCGAGCATTGTCTCTATGGTAAACAGTCCAAGGTAAAGTTTAACACCGGTATTCATTGCACTAAAGGCTTAATTGATTATATTCATTCTGATGTGTGGTGCTCTCCTATTCCATCAAAATCTGGTGCTCGTTATTTTGTCAGTTTTATTGATGATTTTTCCAGAAAAGTGTGGATTTATTTTTTGCATCACAAAGCCGAAGTGTTCTCTGTTTTCAAACGGTAGAAAACTTCAGTTGAAAAAAGGACTGGCAGAAAAATCAAATATCTCAGAAGTGATAATGGTGGAGAATATAAATCAACAGAGTTTCTCAAATTCTGTGAAGATGAAGGAATCAAACGCCACTTTACCATCCCAGGAAAACCTCAACAAAATGGTGTAGCTGAAAGGATGAACAGAACTTTGTTGGAGAAAGCACGTAGTATGCTCAGTACAGCTAATCTTGATAAAGATTTTTGGGCAGAAGCAGTCAATACAGCATGCTTCATTGTGAATCGCTCTCCTCAAACAGCCATTAATTGCAAGACTCCTGAAGAGGTATGGACTGGTCAACCTGCAAATTATTCTTCTTTAAAGATTTTTGGTTGCTCTGCTTATGTGCATGTTGTCAAGGATAAGTTAGATGCACGTTCCAAAAAGTGTATTTTCTTGGGTTATGCCAAAGGCGTCAAAGACTATCGTTTGTGAGATCCTATTATTTCAAATGTAATTATTGAGAGAGACATAGTATTTGATGAAAGTGGTATGCTAAAATCTCTCAAGAAAGATCCCAATGATATAATGCAAGTGGAGGTGGAGCACGTAGTTCCTTCAGACGAAGATATTCAGGGTATGCCCAACTCTCAAGAAAATTCTAAGGATCAAGTTTTTGAAAAGACTCCACTTCGAAGATCTCAAAGAAAAATAAAGCCACCTGAAAGGTATGATTTTGAAGATATGGTAGCTTTTGCTTTAGTTACTGACAATGGTGATCCTTCCTCCTATAAAGAAGCAGTGCAGGATAAGAATTCTTCTCAGTGGCAAGTTGCTATGAATGAAGAGATGGATTCTCTTCAAAAGAACCATACTTGGGATCTGATGAAATTACCAAAAGGTAAAAGAGCAATTGGTTGCAAGTGGGTATTTCGAAAGAAAGAGGATTTCTCTGAGATAGATGGTGTTAAATTCAAGGCCCGTTTAGTTGCAAAAGGGTATTCACAAAAGGAGGGTATTGACTTTAATGAAATTTTCTCTCCTGTGGTTAAACACACATCTATTCGTTTTCTACTTGCTTTAGTTGCTTTTCATAATCTTGAGTTAGAACAGCTTGATGTCAAAACTGCCTTTCTGCATGGAGAATTAGAAGAACAAATTTTTATGCAACAGCCTGAAGGGTTCATCCAAGAAGGCAAAGAAAATTTTGTTTGCAAGTTGAACAAATCACTTTATGGTTTGAAACAGTCTCCAAGGCAATGGTATAAAAGGTTTGACAGTTTTATGCTGGGTCAAGATTTCATCCACTGCAAACATGATTGCTGTGTTTATTTTAAGATGCATGCCAATAACTCATTTATTATATTGCTTCTTTATGTTGATGATATGCTTATCGCTACTCAAGACATATCTCTACTGAATGATTTAAAGTTTAAAATGAAAAAGGAATTTGAGATGAAAGATTTAGGTGCTGCAAGGAAGATTCTCGGTATGGAGATTGATCGAGATCGAAAGCATGGAAAATTATGGCTTAAACAGAGCAAATATCTTGAGAAGATTATTTCTCATTTTCACATGCAGAATTCAAAATTCGTCAGTACTCCTTTGGCATCTCACTTCAAGCTTTCAGCTCAACAATGTCCTTCTACAGATGAAGAGCATGCATACATGGAGAACATCCCATTCTCAAGTGTTGTTGGAAGTCTAATGTATGCTATGGTATGCACAAGACCTGATATTGCACAAGCAGTCAGCGTTGTTAGTCGTTACATGGCAAATCCAGGAAAAGAGCATTGGCAGGCCGTGAAATGGCTATTAAGATATATCAAGGGTACTCTTAATATTGGTTTATGTTTCGACAGGAACACAGTGCAAGAGGCCAAAATTATTGGCTATGTCGATTCAGACTATGCTGGATACCTTGATCGACGTCGATCCCTCACTAGTTATCTTTTCACTCTTTGTGGAGGACCTATTAGTTGGAGGTGTACCTTACAGTCAACTGTAGCATTATCTACAACAGAGTCTGAGTATATGGCAGCTACAGAAGCCGTCAAAGAAGCCCTATGGATAAAAGGTTTGGCAAGTGAAATTGGTTTTTCTCAACATGTTCTTCCTATTTTTTGCGACAGTCAGAGCGCCATACACCTTGCGAAGAACCAAATGTATCATGCCAGATCAAAGCATATAGATGTCCGATTTCATTTTATTCGGGATATTATTGAAGACGGCGAGATTTCTTTACAAAAGATTCATACTTCAAGAAATCCTGCAGATATGTTGACGAAGGTGATTCCGATTGATAAGTTCAACCTCTGTTTGGACTTGATCAATATTCAAGGTCGTTGATCCTATCCCAGGAGGTAATGGTAAAGACATCTATTGAAGATTCAAATTCAGAGAATAAGATGATTCGAGCCAAGGTGGAGATTGTTAGCTTTATGGTGTCTCGAATCCAGATTTTCCGGATAGTCTTAATTATATTAATGGGCCTAATCCTTATCTAGATTTATTTCTCTAGAAGTCTTAAATTAGTAGAAGTCTTATTTGAGTCAGTCTTCTATTTTGACTCAAACATCATTAGGCCACATCTATAAATACACCATTGATGTAAGGGTCTCAAGATATAAAAAAAGAGAGGGAGAGTTGGTGATATTGGAGTTTCGTCTCCGTCGTTGTAATCTTCTCTTTTCTCTTCCTCATTAATACAATATTCTCTGGATCGTCTTCCCACATATATCTCTTGTGTGCTATCTTTTTCTCTTTTCTGTTCTTCCTCTATATTGTGAATTGTGGTGGACATTGATATTTTTCGCAACAGATAGCTGCACTAGGATACTAAGAAAGAAGTAAAGTGCATCCATAACTACCGCAGAAAGAACAAGAGCATTTATACTATCTTTCGCAACTTCCAAAAGAGCCACATCAAGAACAAGAGCTGGTATCGCATGTGCCGCAGGACATGTAGGAACAGAATATATATTTGAAAGAAGAATAACAAGTTCCAAGAGGAGAGGGCCAATTTTTCCAGATAAAAAAAGAGCCGATGGAAGAAGAGAGCTAAGAAGGGCGAGAATCCTTAAGTAAGGGCGAGAGCAAGGAGATATCGAATAGCGCTTCAAAAGTGCTAGGGTTGACAAGAGATGAGATGAACTCATTCTGGGCTATCGATCGGATCTTGCAAACAGTGGATTTCATTATGCTATAGTGTATTAAGCGAGTTCATAGGGAATCTCTATTCCACCGCCATCTGTGAGTGAAATAGGCTCTACTTTCACCGCCATCTTACATTTTACTATAAAAAAAGAATTTGCGAATTCTTTTTGAACATTAACCAATTATTCTGTCTGTATCGCATTCATAATCATAAAAAGTGGAAGTGGATTGAAATGAAATTTCAATTCTGAATCCATTTATTTTTTACTACACAATTTGATCATAATATCATACATAATAGGTAGAGATCTATTTTGATATTCTATACAAGACTCTATAAGTGTCTATAAGGTAAGTGGCAGGGTTTTTTTCCAGAAATATTTTATTAACTCATTTCTATTTGTACCTGTCGAAAATATTTTTCGTTCCTTCGTCTCCTCTCACTTGATACGTATGGATAAAAGACATGGATTTCATTGCTATGGTTCGGACAGAAGGAAGTGCAAAGGTTCAAGAAGATGCGCTAGTAAGACCTGTAACCTTGCAAATCGGGAAGAAGTGCATATAGCACGCCAAGGACTCTAAGCCACTACGCCGAATCTCATGTACGCCGATACCATGATATAGCCACTATCGCTACTGATAGTGCAAAGGAATCGACAGCGTCCCTCGAAGTGTCGGTTTTCGATACGCAATGATTTGCCCTTATGAATGCCAGGATTTTCATGATCCCATTCATAGTAAATCTGTAGATACAGACCAAAGCACTTAACTCTGTGCGTGTTCGGCACAGTGTGATAATCCGCTTAAAAGGGGCAGAGCATAAAGAAATAGGCTAATCCTGGTCTATACCAGGTATGTCCCATCAAACCCTGACGCGTCAGTTGGGGAAGAAGAAGAATTCCCTATCATGTCTCCATAAGCTAACCCTCTCTCTTCCTTTTAGTAAGCTAAAAAACTAATCAAAATAAAGGAAGCCAATGAACCCGCTTTTCCCAGGTGAAAGAGTAAGAAGGGTTCTTTTGCCACGGGATAAATAGAGGAAGCGCGCTCAGTCCCCATGATCTTTCATATTCATAAGTGAAGTCAGGTTCTAGAGTCAGCGTTATAATCATTCCCTCATGCTGTATGAGCAAGCAACCCCTGCCTGTGAGTTGTAGGAGTATCCCAGGAGCAAGATGGATTATAAGTAAGGTGCGAGTCAGCCAACGTTCGAATCCTGGGTTATCAAGAAAGTCAAGTGCAAGATGAGAAGTAAACGTTCAAAGGCTTAAGAAGGTGATAAAGTCCGCCCCTGGTTCTGTAGCTAGAGCTAGTCAGTCCCTGGTAAGCTAGTACAGATATCGTAAGGGATGGGAGAAAGTCAGGTTGACTTCTTTTCGAAGCAAGGAATCCTTCCAAGCCGTAAGCATTGGCTAAGCAGTGGAAGTCAGAGGTGGATCTGCATTCGCCAGTGTCTTAGTTGTGGAGTGTTATAATGTCAGGTGTGATAAATTAGTCCCACATCAAATATTGGATAGATAAGGTCCAATATATATAGTGAAAAAGGCCGATATCCCATAAACTTAAGCTTTTAGAATAGTTTGGTGTTCGGCCCACTATATTATTCCGGTTCCGACACTCTTTCGACTCCCCCAACAAATGGTATCAAAGGTTTAGGTTCGAACCTGTGCAAATTCTTAAGACTGAAATTACTGTGACGGTGCGACTGAATTGAGTCACATGTTAGTTTCTCTTAAAAAATCAAAAGAATGAGACAAAAATCCGTTGGTATGGGTCACACGATGGAACTTGTCGAGTAAAAGAGTTCTTAATTAAGAGTATTAAAATTGATGTGGTCAAATCACACCTGAAGAGAGAGATTATTATAATGTCAGATGTGATAAATTAGTCCCACATCGGATATTGGATAGATAGGGTCCAATATATATAGTGAAAAAGACTCATATCTCATAAGCTTAAGCTTTTGAGATAGTTTGATGTCCGGCTCACTATATTATTCCGATTAGACACTCTTTCGGCTCCCCCAACAGTGGAGGAGCTCTACTTTACAAAGATCTCGTTCTTCCTACTTCGCCAATGAAAGAAGAATAAAGCGATATATCTAAACAGTCTTCCTTGAGTGAATGGAGGATTTCCTCATAGTCTCCCTTGTTATTCTCCATCTCTGGGGAGACGCCCAGAGCCCTGCAAGGCTCTTGTAGTACATTAACTTGATGTGAGGGATGATTTCAATGAGTAGAAGGGAGCTCCTGTGGAAGAGCTCACTCCTATCTAGATCAGCAAAGAAGATCTAGATCGTACAGTCCAAGTCGGGTCCTTACTATCCCCAAAAGCCTGATTTCGACTAGAAAACTTTCCCTGGGACAATAGCGATAGGGATGTGTTTGCCTTGGCCACCTCAGACATGTCAGGGATCAATCCGACGATCATTACACACTGATTTCTTTATATTCTTTAGAGGGACCCCAACTTCCGACCTATTAGGCAGAAAAAGAGGACCTTCACTCCTGAGAGGCAGGCTCAACTGGCTCGCCAACGTGGTCCTCGTCAAGAACGTCAATGACAAGTGGATAATGCGTACCAACTTTACCAATCTAAATAAAGTCTGCCTCAAGGACAGCTTCCCACCATCAAAGATTGATCAACTCGTTAACACGACATCGAGACATGAGCTCCTAAGCTTTCTCGACACATATTCGGGATATTACCAAATATGTATGCATCCTAAGGATGAGGAGAAGACCTCATTTGTTACCAACCTTGGCACATTTTGTTATATCAAGATGCCCTTTGGGCGATAAAATGTAGGAGCCACCTATCAGAGGTTGGTTAACAAGATTTTCAAAGACCAGCTCGGCCGCAACGTGGAAGCTTATGTGGATGATATACTCATTAAGAGCGTCTCGGCCGACTAGAACCTTGCTAACCTAGAGGAAACCTTTTCAACCCTAAGGTTGAATGTACAACATGAAGCTAAATTTGGTCAAGCCGAGGTCACATCCGGGAAGTTTCTCGAGTTTATGGTGACAAGAAGAGGCATTGAAGCAAACTCAAAAAAGATCCGGGCTATACTTGAGATGCAACCTCTAAAGAATAAAAAGGAGGTACAATGGCTTATCGGTAGGGTAACTGCCCTAAGCCGATTTATGTCAAGATCGGCTGAGAAGTGCCTCCCCTATTTCAAAGTATTGAGGCAAGTCAAGAACTTTCAATGGACAGAAGAGTGTCAACTGGCCTTTGAGTAGCTGAAGCACTATCAAATCTCACCTCCATTGCTGACTAAGCCCAAGGAAGGCGAAGAATTCGTCCTATATTTTTTTTGGGCGGTTACCGACAACACCGTCAGCTCGGTGCTAGTTCGAGAAGAAGATAGGGTTCATAAACCAATTTCTTATGTGAGCAAGGTACTCCACGAAACAGAGATCCGTTATCAGCGGGTAGAAATATTCGCATATGCGGTGGTGATCTCAACCCATAAGCTCAGGCCGTACTTTCAAGCTCACGTTTTAACCGATCAACCCTTACCATTAAGGCAAATCGTCCACACGCCTGACACATCGGGGCGTCTTATCAAGTGGTCGGTTGAGCTCGGAGAGTTTGATATCCAGTACCGACCTCGATCGGTGGTAAAAGCTCAGCCATTGGCGGATTTTGTTGCTGAATGTACCGGCCATGAGGAGCCTGCAGAACCAGCTACCAGACTATGCGATCTCCTCTAAGCGTCCATCTTTGATGCCATCTAGATATCAGCCTTTCCAGGCCATCTGTGGGATGTTGAGACAGGCCCAGCTTCTGAAACCACTGCATCCAAACCTCCTTAGTAAAAGCACATCCAGTAAACAAATGGTCCAGTGTCTCGTCATCCTCTCCACATAAACAACATGTTGACCGAATATTCTCCTTAATGACCAGTTTGCAACTTTAGCTTTTATCGAGTAGAGAAAGCTGACGAGAGTAGGGGAACCTGTGGCTGGATTGAATCCCTCGAGATGGAGAGGAGAGGTGCCACTTCTGAGCTGTCCATTAGGCTCCGTCTTAATGGTTAGAGAAACCTTGCACGGCCTTTGAGCGATGATCTTAGTCAAAAGTTTAGGTCCAATGCAATATCACGCCCGACAAACCAAGCAACGGAAGGTTTCAAAGGACCAAGCAACTAAATGCTGAAAGGCGGATTCGAGCTCGCCCGCTCGAACGGCTGGCTTTTTTCCGAAGGTCGGGTTCAAATAAACCGAGAAGGGCTGCTTCCTAGGGTTCAAATAAACCTTATCTTGCAGGTGACGAGCTTGAGGGGCTAAAGTCATTTCGTATATGATCAATGGAAAGCAAACGGGATTAATTGGGTTGGTGTTCCCCTCATGACGTTTAGGGTTCGATTCCCGTAAGGGATACCAGAATGCAGTCGCTGGAGACAAGGGACTGGAACTCTCTGTTGGTATTCTAGTATAATGTCACGAACTGGACTCGAACCAGTCTGTATTTCAACCGTAGCTTGATCGTGACGAAGGTTACCCGGTTCAAGATAACGTCCTCTACACGTCGATCCTACATTCGATGGGGGCTGCTTTTCCTTAAGCTGAATGCCTCTTCAATCGATCGAATAAGGTCACACGTACGCAGGCTTAATTAACATGCCATGAAATTCATTATTGAAAGCCGACGGACTCCATTCCACTATCGTTATGTTGCGTAGTAAGGAAATAATACGGATATACGCAAGAAAGACTAGAGGTCATAAACCGGCAGATAGGGACAGAGGTCAGCATTCCTGCAGTTAAGGAGGACTCTGATGCCACATCTTCACTTGTCTGAAAGCGGAAAGCATCCATTTCTTTGACATCGAATCTGATCCCAGCTCCAGAAGGCGCATCTGTGGACATTAAAAGGAAGAGTTTCGATGCCATTTTCGATAGCATCCGAGTCTCGTTGATCCGATGGGAAAGGCATAAGTCCCACATCGAATGATGGTCCATCTGCAGCGTCCGAAAGTGCCACATCCGAGAATGTGCAGCAGATTATCCGGGGGCTACTCCTACTGCAACTCCGGTATCGGCATCGGCAGCATGAACAGCTGAGCTGATTTTCTCACTCTCACGTGCAGCCTAGTCTGTAACAAGAACCATGGCATTCCATGCTTCCTGTACTCCTCCTGTCTAGCAAAGAGCCAAAGATCGTAGCGTGTCGTATATATCCATATGATGAAGCAGTCTTCTCTGTCTTTATTGAGTTTTAGGTGTCTCAAACTCGAATTAGAATTTGAGTTAAAGTAGGAATCTAAAGTTGAATTTAGATTTATGATTGATTTATAATATTAGAAATTATAATTAGAGTAAAACTTAGCCCCAATAAGAGTCTATAAATATACTATAATATATAGGGCTTAGGTGTGGCGCAGTATTGAGGTTAAATTAGAGAGAAATAGAGAGAATAGAGAGAAGAGAAAGAGAGAGAGTGTCGGTTCTCGTGTGTGTGTCTTTCTAGTGCTTCTCGGTGGTCTCTCGTGGTGGTTCCTCGTGGTACTCTCTTGGAGATTCTCTCTGAAGGTGGAGACGTTACAAGAAAGAGTGATGTCTTTCTTTTAAACTCTTGTAAAAGCCTTTATCTTTTGATAATGGATTTTTCGCTGTCTTATCTTATTATTTTTTTTTATCTTGTATTACTTCTCATTTCTTATGTTATTTGAGAATAAATTGATTCGTCAACCTTCCGCTGTGAATCCCAACAATTGGCTAACCTCAACCTCGGTTCTTATCTTAGACTATGTCCTATGCCTTATGGAGGTGGAGGCCTAACGACGGAACTATTGGTGGGAGGCTTTACGACTGGTACTCTAATTTCTACAACTCGAAAGGTGACAACAGCGTCTTCTTATTCCGAATTCCTACTCAATTACGTGCACTTGCTCGCCTTCGGGTGAGGGAAGAGTTCGTCGCTTCCTAACTTGCCGAAGAGAAGGTATTCATTAAAGCAGTAATCATCGAAGGCATACCGATACCGACAGGGTCAAAAGTCTCCGGGTTAGAGTCACCAAGAAAGCAAGCCGGGAAGGAGTCGACGCAGTCTAGAAGGAAATCCCGTAATCGACGGCAAAAAGGCATAATCAAAAGTACAGGCAGAAGGCCAAGACCCTAGTCGTGCAAAGATCCAAGCAGCGTATGATGATTCAGGTGCGAAAACAGCTTCTTCTAGACGCAGGAGTACGTTGAAATCTTCGCTAAGACAATGGAAGGTAACGTATGTACAGCTGCCGAGAGTGAGGGTTGGTCTCCCTACTTCCTACTAGACGTGGAAATTCTTGCTCTCGTTCTTGCCGGACGGCTTTTGGGCAAAGGTGAATCAAGTCCATTCTCTCTGTCCCGATTATCTCGTGAGCCGAGGGGGGGGAACTCGGCAGAAGATCGGTCTGAAAGAAAGGCCTACTTATCCACTCCACGGGTTCATTTGCTGTCGACGGCTGTGCAGGGCAATCGGGTGCTGTAAGTACGGCCTCCCCAGTTTAAGAGCTCCTCTCTTCCTTTTCCCGATTGGTTCTGTGTCAGATGAGCGGCGGAACTTCTTCCTGTTAGGAAGAGCTTTGCCAGGGCGTATTTTCCTACGTGTGATCGGTCCGGAGTGAAACAAGGGATCAAATTGAGGTCTGACGGATGGGATGCAATTCTGAAGCTGGTACATGCTGCACTGGTCCATTTTCTGGCAGGCCTGGCATCCCGTAGCAATTTTGATGCAATCGGACAAGAAATTCTTCTTGGTTTCAACCCGTTCGAACCAGTCATTAATGGTCGACAACATGGGTCCCTTTTTCGGTATGCGTTGCCAACACTTTCATTTTTAGCCTCTCATCTTCTCTGGAGAAGCTCAAATCGAACGGATAAAGCAGATGGTCCAACTACATAACTTCTTATTGTTCATTACTTCGCCGGTCGTGCCTTGTGGCACGGCAGCACCCGTACTATTGAAATGGTTCGTCAGTAGAGATGTTCCCACTGGTGCCCCTTCTTCCAATGGAACTATAATTCCTATTCCTATCCTTGAATTCCCTTTTTTGGTCTATCTACATTCCAGGAAATTCATACGCTCCATGGACAGAGCAAAAAGTGGAGTGTTGGTCAGAGCAAGCCGCCCTACTCTATTACCACACATAATTGGGAGAAGCTCATCCGTTAGAAATGCTTTATTTTGTTTCGTTCCCATTCTTCATTTCCTTCTTTTAGAATACATGGGGGACTTGTCATATTTCGCATTTTTTTGTCTGCTCTGTTTACAATTCTTTCGTACTCTCCTCTTTACCACGCAATAGGTCAGCGAAGCGTGAGGGAGCGTGGAGAAGGAAAGGCCAAAGATTTCAGCCTAATGGGAATGAGCAAGGACGAAATGACAAGATGAGGTGGCCCGGGCACACCCATATAGAAAGAAGAGTCGAAGGTTTTGGGCCTGTAGCTTTCCCCGTCCCCCCTTCGTCGAGTGGTGCTTGTTTGGGGGGTGTGCAACAAGAAATTGGGCTTGAAGCTCTTGCCTTACCAACGAGCCAACTGCTGATGGCTGTTGGTCACGACGACTACAATAAAGTTCATATTCCTCTTCCTATTTCACATGGGGGAGTGTGCATATTTATGTTGGGTGTTCTTCTGTCGTGCGACCCGGCGGCTTATGTGCGACCTGTGGCCCACGCCTCCTATTTGTTCAGGGCGGGCGGCGTGAACTCTGATTCGATCCGGGTATTCAATCTCGCCGCTGAGATGCTCAGTTGACTCCTTAACCTTGATAGGAAGATGGCTTATTCCAAAATTCGTGCATAAGGGTAAGGAACTTTGGATGAACTAATGTGAATGGGTGTAAGCCTCGCTGCTTGGAAACACCCAGTGCTGATCACACTGAGAGAGATGAAAGCGCAGTTAATGCCAGTTGGCGAAGTGATGATATCATTTACGTCCGTACCGCTCCTCGTGGAGTAGATCCCGCATCCAACCAACCCTTTTTTACCAGGGAACGGGATAATTCCCACCACCGCTAGCAGGCCAGCCGGGCCGTGAGCGCGGTGGGAACTCCATATGGGGCAGAAACTCGTCCCACGTATGGTTCGGAGGCCGAGCCCCACCCCAGCAAGAATGGTGTGGCTTAGGTCAACTAATACGAATAAGATACAGTTCACTCGACAATTGCCTTTGGGTTCTGAACTCCATATGGGGAAGGAGCGTTGTCATTTGCGAGGTTTCGATCATTTACATGGACCCACTTCTCATTCCATTTGTGGAAATTTTTTTATTTATAAACCGTCCCCAAGGAGTGATCGGTTCATGTTTGAGGATGATGAATCACTTCGTGCCGACCTGTTGTCAATACACTTTCCTGCCTCATATGAGAATGGAAAACTAGAACATTTTCTGCATTGGTGGACGAAGAATCACGAACATAAGAATTTCTGGTTTATCATATTCCCAGAAAAAAAAAATACTAAAATACTTTTTTTCTATTCAAGAAATGACGAGCACGACTGAAGTGGCTATACATACAAATCTATTTACGGATCTATATGCTCCGATTGGAACTGGAACTTCAAGAACAGGCGGTTGGTATACCACCATAATAAAACTGCCTTTTCTTTTTAGTATTCGGATAGGATTGATGTTGGCTTCATTGAGAGGCTCGCGTAGTTTGTTACGTCAGCTCCAAAAAGATAAGTTGCATTCGAATCGAGAAAATCTAGTTTAGTTCATCATTGCATAAAAAGGAGTCAAATCCTTTCAAAGAATCTAGGCTGACCTTCTCACTCGTCGAATCAGCGCCCTCTGCTTGTGGCGCTGCAGCTTTTGACAAGTCAAAGAGCAACTCGTTCGATGGCGCAGATAAGAGCCTTCCGCAGCAAGTAAAAGCATGGTTCGGCGTTTCGCCCGAAACCGAAACGTTTCGGCTGAACCCGCGCCGAAACGCTTAATATCGTTTTGGTTTAGGGTTTCGGCGCCGCAGCAAAGAGTGTGGCGGCTGCGGGCGCGGACGGGCGCGTGCGGGCGAGGACGAGGGTGGCTGCGGGCGACCGCGGCCGACCGCGGGCGAGGGCGGGCGAGGGCTGCGAGCTCAGGGCGGCTGCGGGCGACTGCGTGCGAGGGCGGGCGAGGGCGGCTGCGGGCGACGGCGGGCGAAGGCGGGCGAGGGCCATGCACTGCGACTACGGGCGAGGGCGGCGTGCTCGGGCGGCCGGCAGGCCACGCGGGGCGGGCACGGGGCGGTTGGGGCAGCCGCAGGGCACGCGGGCCGGCCGCAGGGAGTGCGGAGCGGCTGCAGGGAGCGCAGGCAGTCGGCGGCGAGCGCAGGGCTCCTGCAGCGAGCTCGGCGTGTGCATGGTGAGCGCAACGCACATGGGGCGAGCTCAGCGTGCGCGGGGAGATCGCAGCGTGCGCGAGGCGAGCTCGGCGTGTGCAGGGTGACCGCAGCGCACGCAGGGCGAGCTGTGCGCCGGCGGCGAGCTCAGCACGCGCGGGGCGAGCGCAGCACGCCGGCGGCATCCTCAGCGCACTTGGGCCGACCGCAGCTTGCCCACGGCGCCCACGGCGAGGTCAGGGCTCGAAACCGGCATCTCCGGCATCTCCGGCATCCCCGCGCGGCATCTCCGGCATCTCCGGCGAGCTCAACAACCCGGCATCTCCAACAGCTCCGCCGGCGAGGGCAGCTCGGCCGCTGAGCGCAGCTCCCCCCGCGATCGTAGGTCGGCCGGCGACGATCATTGCCCTCGCGAGTGTAGTTCGGTTTAGGGTTTACTGTGCTGGTTAGTTTTATTTAATTAATCACGTTTTATTAAGTTAATCACAGTTTACTGTGCTGCTTAGCTTTTTTTCCCCGGGAATCACGGGAGGTGGCTGTCGGTTGGTCGGTTGGTCGGTTGGTGGGTTGGAATTACGCTGATTAACTTTGATTAATGCCCGTGAATCACGGGTTTCGGCTGTGGGTCTCGTGGCTTATATATACTTAGTGTAAGTCTGTAAGATGTTTACACTTCGCAGACGATTTCATTTGTATTCTGCTGTCTTAGTGAAAGAGTTTTGTAAATCGCCCAGCTATTTCTGTTTCAGTTGGAGAGGCATGGAATTTTCTGTTATCATATCATAATTTTTAGTTTTTGTTTGTACTACTTGATGTATCAGATATTGTATGTATGTTGAGACTTGAAAATTGAATTGAAACAGGAAAGATCAAATTATTTGTTTTTATGGATCTACTCAATTTGCATTATGCGTATTATGTATCTACTTAACTGAAACAGTGATATGATCAATTATCCAAAATTAAGTTAGATTTGCTGCTTAAAATACGTATTAAATTATTAAATTATTAAATTATTTAAGTTACATAGTAAAATATTAAATTAATAAATTATTTAAATTACGTATTAAATAATGTATTTTGTATTTAAGTGTATAACAAAATAGTAAATTATTAAATTATTTAAATTACGTATTAAATTATTAAATTATTAACTTATTAAATTAGTAAATTATTTTAATGATGTATTAAAATACATGTATTTTCGTATTAAATTATATTAAAAAAATATTAATGTATGGATTAAATTATGTATTCAATTACATATTTTGTATTACAATATGTATTCAATTATGTAATATGTATTAAGTTGTGTATTGAATTAGTAAATAAATAATATATTATGTATTAAATTACGTATTTTGTATTAAAATATTTATTTCGTATTAAATTATATAATAAAATATGTATTAAATTATGTAGTATGTATTACGTATTAAATTATATATTATGTATTACGTATTAATTTATGTACTAAAATATGTTTTATGTATTAATTTTGCTATTAAAATTATGTATTAAATTATGTCGTATCTATTACATATAAAATTATGTATTATGTATTAAATTATATATTGCATATTAAATTATGTATTAAATAGTAAATTTTGTAATTTGTATTAAATTTTGTATTACATTATCTAATATGTATTAAATTATCTATTACGTCGTACATTATATATTAAATATTAAATTATGTATTGAATTACGTACTATGTATTAAATTATGTATTACGTATTATGGATTAAATTAACGTGGAAATTAGATAATAAATCAAGAAATAGGTTAGTAAATCGTAAATCCTAAAACTTAAATCCTAAATATAAAGTAATTTATTCCTATGTACATTAGTTATTTTTTAATAATTTCTTAAATTACGTATTGTGAAAATAGAGTTTTTTCATTAATCATAAGTAAATTTTCTTCTGTCACTGCTACTACTGTATTGCATATGGCTCCAAGGCAAAACACGCCTCGCGATGATGATATTGCATGACAACACTGTGAATAAGTGAATGCAGAAAATCGTACAGTTCGTTGCAAATGGTGTGGTCGTGTGCTTAGTTCTGGAATTACAAGATTAAAAGAGCACTTAGGAGGAGTCACCGGCTCAGTTCGGTCATGCGACAAAGTCCCAAATGAAGTGAGACAAACATTTCGGGCAATAGTCCAAACCGGCAGAGAAAATAGAAGAAAGCAGAAGGCCAAAAAAATCACGTTTTGAGCATGAACTTATCAACCTCCCTAATCCAGATCCGCGGCAAATTTTTGATGAAGAAGATGATGATTTTGAGGTTCAGGAAGTACTTCGCGAAAGTCGAAAATTGTACGAGGAAACTCGAGATGGTGCTGGCACTTCCGGCACAATTCGGGATCGTCGAACTACTAGTTTCAGAGAGCCACATACACAGCGAGACACACCTGCCCCTTCAGGAGTAAGAGGAGATTTTCATCTTCCTGACATCGGATCTATAAATATTTCTCCAATTGACCCATTTCTACTGAAACCAAGAGATGATACTCAAATAAATTTGAGAACAGCATCAACTATTTTTCGGAAGGCAAAACAGTGGTTGGGTAGGGCAGTATCGAAATTTTTTTTCTACAACCATGTTCCATTTCATTTAACAGATGGCGGTTACTATCATGGAATGATACGTGCTGCTCAAGAGGTTGGCCCAGGAGTTCCTCCACCAAGTTCTCGTGAAATTTTTGAAAAGTATCTGAATCTTGAAATTGAAGAGATGAATGCATTTATCCAGACCTTCTATAAATATTGGGATGAATTTGGGTGTACCTTGATGTGTGATGGATGAAAGACACAAAACAGTAAAGATTTGATAAATTTTTTAGTATATTGTCCTGAAGGGACCGTTTTTCTCAAGTCAGTTGACACAACAGGGAAGTCGAAGACTGGTAATTTCTTATATCATCTGCTTGATAGTGTCATTAAGGAGATTGGGGAATCAAGAATGGTACAAGTCGTGACTGACAATGCAGCTCCGCTGGTATATGCTGGGAAAAAGTTAATGCAAAAAAGAAAACATCTTTTCTGAACACCTTGTGCAGCTCACTCTATTGACTTAATGCTGAAGGATATGGGTAAGGATCCTGATATTAGAAAAGTGGTTGAGCAGGGCCAGAAGTTGACATCATTTATTTATAACCATGCTTGGTGTCTTGAACTGATGAGAAAGGAAACACGAGGATGAGAGATTATCAGGCCAGGCATTACTCGATTTGCTACATAATTTATCTCATTGGATTCCCTGTATACTCACCGGCAGGCACTGAAGAGATTATTTACCAGTGAAGAATATGATGCACATTATTTGAGGTTGAAACGGTCTGAGAAAATACTTTCTAAAAAATTCTACAATCAAGTCATAGATGAAAGTTTTTGGGAATCAGTTGAAAAAGTAATAGGAATCTTCAGTCCATTAGTTAAAGCGCTTCGAATTGTTGACTTAGATGATCATTCGCAGATGGGATTCTTATATGAAGCAATAGAACGAGCAAAATTGCAAATAAGATGACATATAGGAACAATTGAATCTCGCAAATGGGAGAAGATTATTGATCATCGTTGGGACAAAACATTATCGAAAGATATTCATGCTGCAGGTAATTGAGTAAAGAGTCATTTTATAGCACTTTACTGAGTTATAATGATACTATTGTTGATTCATATTTAATCATCTTGTAGGGTACTTTCTGAATCCAATATTTCAATATGGCGATGAGGTCAACAATAGTAATACCATTCTCGAAAAGCTACGGAATGTAATCGAGCGGATAGAGCCAGATATGAGAACAAGAATATTGGCATTGCGCGAGGTAAATTATGTATTAAATATTTTTTACATAATTAAGAAAGTTCTTAACTTGAGTACGTTCATTACACAGGCCGACGATTTCAAAAATAAAGTCAAGGACTTCGGCACACAACAAGCAATTGTAGCTATTAGGGGTGATACTCCTGGTATAGTTGATATTCAATAATTATACATATTTGCTAATTCAATTTATATCAAGTTATTAATAATTTTTTCTCATAAATTACAGCTAGATGGTGGAGTATCTACGGGCGGCATGCAGCACCTAATCTTGCAAAGATAGCCATCAGAATTTTAAGTCAAACTGTTTCAAGTTCACAATGTGAGAGGAATTGGACAACTTTTGGATTGATCCATACGAAGACTAGAAACAGACTTAAAATGAAAAAATTGGAGAAACTTATTTTCTGCCATTATAACATGCGTTTAAGAGCGTGAAACTTACAGAGGAGAAGATCACCTGAGGATGAGGTAATCAACTTGTCTGCCATATTCGAAGATGATGATCCTCTGATAGAGTGGATTCGAGAAAGAGAAGAACCTATCTTAAATCATCCTGATACACAAGAAGTTATTCGCCATCTCTTAGACGAAGAAAGGGAAGAGGAAGCTGACAAAATGCAGAATACTTTTGATACAAGTGATAGTAGCAATGGTGGTACAGCTAGTGACGCCCATTTTCAACAATCACAAGATGACGGCTCATCTTCATCTGTTCCACAGTATGGAGTAAATGAGTTTTTTGACTCTAATTTATATGGCGGTTATATACCATAATATCCATATAATTCGCATGGTGGGCAAGATGTTAATCAAGGTCCAACAGATAATGCGAGCTATAGCTACTATGACGGTTATCAGAGCGAGATGTCTTCATATAATCCAGGATATCATCAGTCAATGCAGGACCAGACCACTTCCTACTATCCGCATGCTGAACAATACTATCGATCACAACGCCATCGTATTGATGAGTATGGTGATCAAGAATATCAATCTCTCCAAGATCCACCTCGGAACAGCATGTGGTTATAAGACGTGGATTTATATCATGTATGAAATGATGTTTTCATCATTTTCTTAAATTGATATCTTATTGTAATTTTATGGAATTTAAATTTAATGTCTATATGGTTTATTTTATCGCATGATAATTTATCTATTTCGTTACGACAATTTATTGTAATCTTTTCCTTCTGACGTATTTTTTATTATCTATTTTATGTTCATAAATATTGATAATTATAAGATAATTATTTTTGAAACAGATAATGGCAAATCCGGATGATTATATTACAATTCCAGACCAAGTGACACTGCAAGCAGGAAGAATAATTATGTCAATTCTTCGTCAAAAACTTATTTTTTATCGTAGAATAATTCCACCTTCGGCATATGATCTACTTGGACAAGCCTTAATTGAACAGACATTAGAAGACCGTGGAAGAGTCAATGATCAAATTTATCGGCCCTCTCAACAAGGTTCACTTCATGCTATCAATCAGCGTCTTGCCGTAATTTCCCCTGAACACTTCGCACAGTGTGATATTTATTTTTCATGGGTTATTGGACCACTTTTACTATGTGTTGTCAATCAATATGGTTATCATTTTCATTTTGGACCTTTGATATATGGTTATACTCCAGGACCACTGCCACGAGATCGCGCTGAGCTAGTTGTTCTGGCTCGTATGCCTACAAATGCTCGTCCGGATCATCCAGATACTGAATTTGTAATTCCACACCCAGATGTTCCAAACTCAACCGATGATGACTATGATGATTAGTTGTATTATCTTAGACTTTTATAAATTATGTATGTGTGAAATACATTTTAATGAAAAGTTAAATTTGCTTATGTTAATTTTTAAATTTTAATCATATTTATATTATTTCTTGTATGTTTTTTTAATACACTAATATATATTAAAACTAGACAATATCAGTGACTAACTATCAAAATTAATTTTAATTAGCTTAAATAATATTTGAAATTATTGTAAAATTAAGAATAAATTCATTCATAATTTTTCAAATTTTTTCAAAATTTTCTAATATTTTATCGTATTTTTAATTTGAAGTCAAACCACAGTCAAAATATAGTCAAACTCTGATCAATGCCCAATTAATAATTTAAAAAATTCTTTCGGCCGAAATTGAAATGGCTGAAACAACCGAAACGTATTAGTTTCGGCCGGTCCCGAAACCAAAACCGAAATCGAAACCGAAAACTTTGAGTAAAAGTACTCCAACCCAGCTCCCCGAAAACAACGTTCGACTTGCATGTTGGCATGGTTGGAAATGATAATGCGGAGCTCCAACAGGGCAATTGCGGTGAGGACATGCTCCTTCAAGGGTGAGGCATTTGATAGAGCTTAAGTACCTAAAAGCGAAAGACGTTAGTAGAACATAAAAGCGGACATACACACTAGCGCGGAGAAATGCCACCATCAACCTAACCTATGACGAAAAACAGGGAAGAACTGAGACAAATAGGGAAAAAAGGTAACTAAACGAGATAGAAAGAAAGCGTCAAAACAAAGACAATGAGGGCCATGAAGCCAGAAGCAACAACATGGGAAAGAATAAAAAAAGAATCTTTGACAGAATCCAAATTCAAAAACGGTAGTCACACGGAGAGAAAACGTCAAAACAAATATAAGCAAAAACATGCAAACGATAGACACATGCATGACTAGGTTGTAAATGATTGCAAAAGTAATACATAAACTCTCCATCCAGGAGATTTGAAACGGATTTTTGAAAGAAAGATAGTTGGAGCAAGGTTTGCTGTTTTGGTATCGGTTTCGGTTTCGAGACCCAGCGAAATTGATACGTTTCGACCGTTTCGATTTCGGTCGAAATTATTAGTTGGGCGTTGACCAGAGTTTGATTATATTTTGACTGTATTTTGACTTCAAATTAAAAATACGATAAAATATTGGAAAAAATTTGAAAAAATTTGAAAAATTAGGAATGAATTTATACTTAATTTTATCATAATATTAAATATTATTTATGCTAATTAAAATTAATTTTGATAGTTAGTCACTGATATAGTCTACTTTTAATATATATTAGTGTATTAAAAAAATATATAAAAAATAATATAAATATGATTAAAATTTAAAAACCCTTACTACATGGTGCGTGTAAAAACGAGGACTCGTCTCATGTAGCTTTCCCAAACCCTCGACTACATAAACAACTCGCTCAAAATTCCAACCCCTCAACAAACATGAGAGCTCGCCGCATCGCTTGAAACCAAACCCAACATCACCCCACCGAAACCATTGCCGTAGAATCCAAAACAGCTTCAATCCTGCAAGCTCTTTAGGGCTTCAGAGAAAAAGATGAGGAAGGCAGCGGCCGTAGAGATGTTTCTTTGATTAGTTTGTCAGTTAAGAGAGCGTGATTGTAATTCGGGCAAACAATATTAATATTTAGAAGCAGGACCTTGGAAAGTGGAAACAAATGCAAATGCAATTAGGGAAGCCCTAATACTGCTACTACTCATCATCTTCTTCTCTCTCCGGACCACCCTTGCCAAGCTTCTCCACAACACCAGCGAGCATCTCCTCCACCTCCTAGAGCTCTGTCTCGATCTCACTCCCTTCCTTCTCCCCACAACCACACAAACCCCGAATCTTCTCCACACTCGCTGCCACAGCTTCCCTCACCTTCTCCTCCCCACCCACGAATGCAATGACTTTCTTCGTCAGCATCTGGTTCTGCTTCCTGAGGTCGCCGATGAGCTCCTCCATCTCGCTCACCAAGTGCACCTTCCTCGCCAGCTCTGTGACCATCATCTGCTTCTCCCTGCTGACACTCGAGAACATCCCCTCCAAGCTCTTCCGCACCGTCATGCATGCTGCCAACTTTCGCTGCAGCCATTGGTTCTCCTCCGACGGGGACAACGGCTCCTGTGTAGGATGGCAATCCTTAGGAAGCGGCTGCCCGGAGCCCTGCGCTCGCCACCGGCACCCTGCACTCCTTGCGCCCACCCCGCGCTCCCTGCGGTCACCCTGAGCGTCCTGTGCTCGCCTCGCGCGGCCTGCCGTCAGCCCGAGCCCGCCACCCTCGCCGCACACGCCCGAGCTCACCCGCAATCGCCAGAGCTCGCCGCCATTTGCAGATTGATACAAAAAAACCCTAAACCGATACGATATATTTGATTTCATTGCGGTTCCGGCCAAAACTGCAAACCTTGAGTTGGAGCACTTCCAACTCTTTTTTTTTTCTTAGGCTTTTAGTGAATGCTAGGTTAATCTCTCTCCCCTTACTTATTTATCTGATTTTATAGTGCTAGTCATAGAAAGATTATCTCAATCTATAGCTCTTGCATCCGTTGAAACTGCTATTGGAGTGCTTCATCGATCTTATAGACATTGCAACCTCAGAATTAGCAGCTATTGGGCAAGCAGACTTGGGACCAGCACCTTCTCTTGATCTTTTTGTGCTGCAGCTATTGTTGAAGTGCTGCTATTTCAGCTATTCAACTAGAGCAGCTTTTGGAAGTTGAATGATGTACGGATACTGATGTGCCAGTATATAGTTGAATATTAATATTTTCTAGGAGAATAAAGAAGTGTGTTGGTAGTAAGAGATGCCCATATCTTTCCCCAACAAAAGAGGCTGATTAAGTTATTAGTGTACAGTACTACTGGTTTCTTTAGCTTTAGTAGGGAATGAGACTCAGGCATGGTCTATTTCTAACACTACTTTAGTGGCTTTTATGGCTTGCTTGGCCTGCACTGACTTGATCTCCCATTTCCAACTATTATATTAGCAAGAAATTTTTTTCTAGTTTGTGATTTGTGACTGACCCACCCTACTAAGCCATAACTCTATCTCAGGATCCCCTTACTCAACTTTATCCTAGTTCCGGCATGGCATGAGGACCAATAAGCCCTCTTCAACCATTTGACTATCTACATAGATAAAGAAGGAAGATACGTAGGCCAGCCAATTACTTTTGGCTTTAAGGACGCTCTCTCTGTATTGGCCTTGGCACTCCTATGCTCTGATTGAATGTCTATGGATTCGGGGAATCATAGGACCTACAGAGTAGAAGCATTTGGATCCTAACCACCTAGATAGGCCCG